>JBAMCK010000365.1:0-530763 GCA_037075185.1 Drosophila pseudotalamancana | reverse complement strand
CTACTTTATTTTGGGCACAACAAGCGAAATCTGACAAAACGTGCTGAAAGCTGGATAAGATTTAATTTTTGGCATTATTATTTTTAAAAGGGATTAGAGAATAGTTTTTCTTTGTTTCTTTATTGATGGATTGATCATCTTTTGCTAACTCTGTATACTTAGTATCTATAGATGAACTTGTTTTGGCTCTTAACTAGTTTTAACACAGTTTTAGAACAAGTTACACAAAATAAATTTGTTTCTTATAGGTAAATATTGTCTTGGCCCATTAAATACCTAAAATATTAGACCCTTGTATACTCAGATTCTTAGCAGCCATTAAAAGTCTTTTAAAAGTGTTTGCACATCAATTTTTGAGACAATATTTCAAATATTTTACCTTGCGTCAAGTTCATTTCTGTGCTTAATTTATCTTTCGCTTAAGACATATGACAACAGTCTGTATGAAAATGTTGCAATCTATTCAATATGGCATATATATCTCTATAGATATATGTAGCATATATTTGAAAATGCTTAGCCGAAATTTCAGTTGCTTGCAAAATTGCTCAACCTTGAACTAATTTCTATTTCGAAAAATCTTTTGTCAGCTTTTCTGCAAATGTGCCAGAAAATTGCGTCACACGCGCTTCAAAACCACAAATTTTAATATTTAAAAATTAAAAAAAAAAGTGAATATGTATGTTTTTTTAACCTCACTCGTAATAATTTGACATGCATTGTAAATTGCGGCAGCAATAAGTTAAAATTTGAAGATTTGAGCGATGAAAGTCTGTCAAATTATTTGATATTTATTTATTTTGTGTAATGTTTTTTTATTCCAAATATTGTTGGAAATTTACCATTTTGAAAAATTGCGGTATTTATTGCGGTAAATCTATTTTTGGTTGCGTATTATAGACATGCGTTTGGCCAGCCGCCAGTTCAAAGAAAAAATGATGAAGAGAGCGTGGATATAGGATGTGCTTGACAAGGAGATACCCTGCTTTAAAGCATAATTTTGAATGGGGGTTGTATGTTAAATGTGAAGTATTTAATATTTTTATAAAGGGGAATATAAATACCATATTAGATGGATATCTTTTATAGATCTCGAGATTATACATTATTATACACATTATACATACACATTATACCCTCAAATTTAATTTGCGATTCTTAGCAGCCATTAAAAGTCTTTTAAAAGTGTTTGCACATCAATTTTTGAGACAATATTTCAAATATTTTACCTTGCGTCAAGTTCATTTCTGTGCTTAATTTATCTTTCGCTTAAGACATATGACAACAGTCTGTATGAAAATGTTGCAATCTATTCAATATGGCATATATATCTTATAGATATATGTAGCATATATTTGAAATGCTTATGCGAATTTCAGTTGCTTGCAAATTGCTCAACCTTGAACTAATTTCTATTTCGAAAATCTTTTGTCAGCTTTTCTGCAAATGTGCCAGAAAATTGCGTCACACGCGCTTCAAAAAAACACAAATTTTAATATTTAAAAATTAAAAAAAAAAAGTGAATATGTATGTTTTTTTAACCTCACTCGTAATAATTTGACATGCATTGTAAATTGCGGCAGCAATAAGTTAAAATTGAAGATTTGAGCGATGAAAGTCTGTCAAATTATTTGATATTTATTTATTTTGTGTAATGTTTTTTTATTCCAAATATTGTTGGAAATTTACCATTTTGAAAAATTGCGGTATTTATTGCGGTAAATCTATTTTTGGTTGCGTATTATAGACATGCGTTTTGGCCAGCCGCCAGTTCAAAGAAAAAATGATGAAGAGAGGCGTGGATATAGGATGTGCTTAGACAAGGAGATAATTCCTGCTTTAAAGCATAATTTTGAATGGGAGTTGTATGTTAAATGTGAAGTATTTAATATATTTTTATAAAGGTGGAATATACCATATTATAGATGGATATCTTTTATAGATCTCGAGATTATACATTATTATACACATTATACATACACATTATACCCTCAAATTTAATTTGCGATGTGTATAGGGTATCAAAACCACGCACTGTCATCTCTTTGTATGTAGAAATGTGAATTGGGGTAAAGTTTGGAAAGGGGGAGTGGGGAATGGGAAAATGGTAAATGGGGAATGGGAAATGGGGTATGCTTGGACAGCTGCCGCTTTTTGACAGCCCCCAAGAAGCAATCAGAGCTGCACTCTCCCAAAATGAATCACAAAGCATTAAGCATTTAACTTTGTCTATTTTCATTTGTTAATTATTTACACATTGCTATTTTTTAATGCATTGTTTATTATTTCAATTTTGTGTGTGCGCCGGAAAATAAATGCAGGTAATAAAGAAAAGCTGAAAAGCTGTTGAAAAATTCATAAATATTTATGTTAACAAATTGCGAGCGCACAAGGCAAAAGGTTAATAACTTTTAAAGAAATTATTTAGATCTATTTAAATAAACGAGTGTATCGCAATTGTTAAAATATCTTTAGATTTAGATAAAGATATATATTTATGTACATAAATGTTGGCTAAAATGATGTCATTGTTGTGTTAAATTCAGTTAAGACGCGCTCTAAATTTTACTGATAATTTAATTAATGCGAACATTAGCAAAAAACGGCGGCAACACATAAAAAAGAGCAAAGTATCTGTTGACTTTGAAATGTATCTTATCGTATTTTTTGTTTGTATCTAGTATCTTTTTGTTTTTTTTTGTGTAGCGTCGCCAATTTGGCCTGTCTTACATTTAATTACAGCTACATGGAACTGTTTGTACACAATTTTCTTACATTTTCTTTACGACATTTTCTTTGCAGAGGAGCAGGAACGTGTGCAGAAGAAGACATTCACTAATTGGATTAATTCATACCTATCGAAGGTGAGTTATTGTGTCTGTTTTTCAATGTCTTCGTATCAGTTTAATCGATGCGAAGCGCAAATTTTATCTACATTCTATGGCAATGAAATTTGCATATTGATTGAGTAAAACGTGCGAATTTCGGGGGGAAGACCTTGAAGTATGTCTCATGGTTTTCGAAAATCAAAATTCGAGCAATTTTTTTAATTATCAAATTCTAGAATTTTATTTTTATCTTCTCAGCTCATAATTGCCGAGTTTAGTTTGATTTGCAGCCGACTAGCAAAAAACGGTCTTCTAGCCCACTTTCACCTGACTATATCCTTTCTAATTTAAACACCTCACAGCGCCAATTTTGCGTTTATCCATTCACTTCGATAATTGCCAAGACAAGTCGCAATTGCAACTCGATCTTGGGAGTGCATCCATATATGGAATACACACAGATCGTATCCATCAAATAAAGTATTATATATAGTATACTGCAATACGAAATTGTAAGCTGTCAAAATATAAATGCATCAACAGAATCATTTATCAATTATTTTTGTCGGCTCATCTGAATTATACATTTTTATGCCACGCCCACTAGAACGCTGTATAAATAAGATCTCTTAACACGCCCTTTTTCACAGTCATAATTAACAATTTTTTGTAAGCCTGCTTTCGGTTTTTATTAGACATGACAGAGCGCATTTATGCAGTCGTAAGATTCTGACTGTAATCTTTAGACCAGGGCTGCAAACACACAAAAAAGTTCAGTTCCTAGTGTGAACTATCTCTTCTAATATGCTATATAACATTTGAGAGTTTTATTGGATTTTTAAATAAAATTTCAATCTATTATGCTTAACTTAATGGATAAGCTAGAACCTATGTTAGATATGGCTTATAGCTAACCTTTAGATTTAGTAACTAGAGGGCTAATATAGCTGGTAACTGAACTTGTTTTTGGTTCAAAGATTTTTTCAAAGTAAAAAGCTAGAACTCACGGACTTCAACCGGTTCGGCTCGAATTCAATTTTTTTCAGACTGGGTTTCAACCTGTTGCCACAGGCCTTAATTAGAGAGGAACTTGTAATTATTTAAACTTTAAGCATAATAAATTAAAAGTGAAACACTACACAACACTGTACTACACACACCCACAAAATTGAGTCGTGTTATTCATGCCATTCAAATGTCAGCCGGAGGGCAAAAAGACAGCCGGAGAGCGTTTCATTGCGTAATATTTCGGGCATCCGAGAATGTGTGACAGGCGTGTGATGTTGCTTTTGTCAGTGATATTGTTATTGCTATTGTTATTGTTGTTCATGTTGGCTTGAGCGTATAAATTAGTTAATAAACTTTAATCAAATTCGGTGAACAATGACCACAGCTCGTATTCGGGTCGTCAACGAAATGAATGAATGAATGAATGAATGAATGACTGACTGAATGAGTGGGTAAGTGACTGACTGATTGAGTGACGTAACTGGCTCACCTTGAACTAAAATAGCTGCCCAAAAACTTAAACTCAAGTTGTTTTTATGGTTCCATCCATTTTTTGCCGCATTGTCAATTTATCTAACTACAATTTGTATGAAAGAAAGAGTAGTATACTAATATTCTAATATTGTATCTGTGAGATACACAACGTTGTTAGTTGATGGCACTCAAGGTGCAAATTGAGTGATGCTCAATAGACAAATAAAAATTAAATAAATTACTTTTGATTAGCAGATCGGGAAACGTAAAATATTCTATAGGTATCGACAATTTCCATGTTTTACTCTCGATCAAATGTGCTAATGAAGTTTTATGCAATTGCAATACAAAAAAAAAAACAAAAAAGAAAAAAAAACAGAAATAGAATTAGAAAACATTGAACAAATCGCTGGGTCATTTTGCTTAGTAACTGACTCATTTGCATATTGCATAACGGGCTGTACGGCTCGGCTGTTGGCTGAAATATGACTGCAATCAATGATCTCATGACCTGCCTACGTCTTTTGAAAGGTTCCTCCATTTCCTTGGCATGTCCGCAAATCATTTTGAAGTGCTGCCAACTTTTGTGCAACAAAAACTCCTTCGAGGAGGAAGAACCACATTTTGGCTATAAAAAAGCTAAACTTCAAGTTCATTTAACACAAATCTAGCTTACATTGTGTCTTTCTATATTAGTTGATAATTTTTATATATACTAGTATTATTTTTTGATGTTCTTAGTATATTTTAAGCTTTACTATTATTAAGTGTTGAAACTATATATTGCCAATTTTAGTATCTTTACAACACAGAAAAGCCAATCAATTCCTTTTTATGGGCGTCGAACCTTCGACCACCCATTTTATGAGTCGGCAACCAGCTTACACGCCGATTATTAATTGTTATTTTTTAAAAATAGATTTCAGTGCAATTCTTTTTAACTAGTTAGCACTAATAAACAGAGATAAATATATGTAAATAGATAAATTTGGCTAAATACTATTTAAGCAGAAAAAAATACACACTATGTACGCAAACTTTTTCAAAGCCAATTCCCGCTGCTTCTGTTTGCGGCCAAAAAGGGCGACTTTCTCATCACTGACTGCATGTATCGGCGACTCCTTTTATTGCCAGTCACTTTGTCGATTTGAGAGCTTTACGAGTCTTGTTCTCTTCGACTGCGCCTTATCGAGAGTTGCATTGGTATTTGCAGAGCCTGTAAAACCGGTTTTTATTACCAGCCAGCCGGCCGGCGAAATGTTGTTGTACATGTGCTCAAGCGCAGGAGATACACGAAATGGCGGCTCACGTCTGCAGATTGAACTTGTATTAAAAGATAACACATTAGAGACCAACAACAACAATAACAACAACAATGGCAACAAGAACATATATAAAGAGATATTTTTCGAGTGCATTAAATCAACGTTTGGCCTGAAAGTAAGTCAGTGGGCGTTGCAGATTGTTGCGTGGGCTCCGGATTGTTGTTTGTTGTTTCTTGCTTGTTGTTTGTTGTGCGGGTTAATGGCAGCTGCCACCGGCGACCCGGAGCCAAAAAGAGAAGTCCGGGCCACACATGCAACGGAACTTCAGCTGTTGCTGTCATTAATGCAGCATTGTTGCTAGAGTTAGGTCCCATCGCATATTTTTTTTTTTATAGGCCAACGCATGTCTGGCTATGAACTTGGCTTGCACGTTTCCATTTCTTGGCCATTTTGCATGCCTTGAGCCACACTCGGTCTCTCGGTCCATGTTGCCAACTCGCTTGAGGAATTTCTCGCTTTTGCAAATTCCATCGACGTCTCGGGTGCGTGCCCAACAGTCGAGTTTAAGTTATTCTTAGAACCAATGCACAGACAATTCCAAAGAGTAAACAACAAAAAAAAAAAAAAAGGAAAAAGAAGTATGGTTTGTCTACCAATAGCTTATGCCATATGCAAAGTTCTTTACTTCGATGCTTGGATGTTATCTATTTGTATTCTGCAGAGGTTTAGACGTATGGAAAAAAGTACTTAAAGGCGTGTGCCATCTGATAACTTTTCGCAATGTACTTCCTATTGTAAAAAGATTAACGATTAATAATAAATAATATTTAAAGTTAAATCTTTTCTGTTTGCCTTCCAATACAATTAAGACATATTATTTTTCTTTTTACTGATCATGAATATTTGTCTTTGCATAAAATATAAAACTATATTCCACATAATTAGTTTAATCGATTGGTGTTGTACCCAACAGATTTCCACCCATTTTTCACGCCATAGTGTGGAATTTTTTAAAATCCTCCACGAATGGCATAAATCACAGTTCGCTTGGAAGGAAAAAAGATTGTGCACAATAGATAATCAGAGTTGTATGTGTTAAAAGAAACTTTTAGTAAGGAAGTTTATCAAGATCTTTGCACTTTTAAGACCAATTTCGTATACATAGTGCAGAGATAAAGAATCAAACATCCAAAGTTGTAAATGCCAGCGCCAAAAGTTGCCCGAAAGCAAACATGACAAGACAAAAAGCTGTTATAAAAGTTTGACACAATTGCCAGACAACACAATAAATTGTGCTGAGAAGTGCAAAGAGAGGCGTTTGCTGCGAAACAAGCGGAAATACAGAAATTGAATTCGCATTGTAAGTGGCATAGTTTCTTGAATAGTTGCATTAACCGAATACAACTTTTCCGAACCAAGACTCGAAACAGACAAAACTTTTCCAGTCATTTGCATGTCCGCAACAGTTGAGGCCAAGTTTTCACAAACTATTTGCCATGTGCTCTATCTAGCCGAAGGCTCAATTAAATTGTTTACTCAAATTATAATGGCTGTACGGGCTTGATATCTTTGCTTGAGGTCGGTGCCATTTCCGCCGTAATGCCATTAACTTAAATTGCAATCTTTGCGGTAAATCCGACTTAAATAGTCGCGCGTGCCACTCGACAATTTGTCTCGCAAAACAAATTTGCGCTTTGCTCAGCTGTATCAACAATTTCAATTAATTAAAAGTGATTTACGTTAATTATTTGACTGCATTTTGGGATTATTTTGGCGACAAATCCGATTAATTAGAGCTTGAATTGATTAATTTGCTGGAAACGTTTAAACGTTTAAACGTTTATGCTTAATGAGATTGATTGCATCATGCATTGCATTTTATACTGCATATAAAATCCATATATATATAATTGTATATATACCATCTGTATAAACTATATATGTTGTGTATATTCATTATGCACATACTTAAAGTGCTCATAAAAATCCCATTAAATGCTGCTGCAAAAGGCACTTCAAAGTCGGTGTCGACGTTTGGTCATTCCATTTAAGTACTCATTAAATAATGCATTTATGTGTGGACTCTTTCATAAACATATACACTTGCACTTGCATATATATATGTATAAATTAAGGTATTTCAGATCGGTAAAAGTCTTGCTTTGCATGGTGAAATGCTGCTCTTAATGCTGAGTGCTTTTCATTTGTTTTATGAAATGTGTAGATTAAACTAAGAAATATCATTTTTATTACTTAATATTGTTATAATTGTTTTTGATTCATTTCTTAGACATATGATTGTTATTATATAAAGGCTAAAGCATTAGTAAATCTTTGAAAACAATCATAAGAATTAGCTGGATTTTTAACAACAAAAAATAAAAGATTTATCTATGATTCGAAGCAGGATTATTTTTAGAGATATTTTTTAATGCTTAACCTAAAATTAATACAAATGAAATTCATCGATTGAAATATTTTTAAAATATAGAATAGTTAAGATTTACAAAACTTATAGAAGTACATCTGCAATTCAATTCCCATATCGATAAAATCGATATGAGGTTAAAAATTCGATCATATAATTGAGTTCTTAAAAGCTTGAACCAATCTACATATAGTATATGGACTATAACTAATATACTTCACATTAAAGTAACCTAATAGGTATCTCAAAGTCTGGCAGTCTCTTCGAGAGAACTGTTGCTCGTTCCACTTTCCAGTTGTTTGGGAGTTAGAAAGTCATTTGGACTATATTTGGAGTTGGTTATGAAGAAAAATGTACCACTTAAGTCTTAAGCCTGAGTTGAGCGTTCAATTAATGAAATAATAATTAAAAATTGTTTATCTTTCAGCGTGTTCCACCGCTTCGAATTGATGATTTAATCAACGATTTACGTGATGGCACGAAACTCATTGCACTGCTCGAAGTGCTGTCCGGAGAACGTTTGCCCGTGGAGAAGGGTCGCGTTCTTAGACGTCCACATTTCCTTAGCAATGCGAATACGGCCCTACAATTTTTGGCCAGCAAACGGATCAAATTGGTCAATATTAATCCCGCAGATCTGGTGGATGGGAGACCACCAGTTGTGTTGGGCTTGATATGGACAATCATATTGTACTTCCAGGTGAGTTAAGATCGTATAACATAATTTCACAGTTAAATTCGGCAAACACACAGTGCACAGTTTTTTGTCACAAAAATTGATGCACTTAAAGAACTCTATGAAATTGGTTGCTAGTGGTACACTTCGTCACCCTCTATTTTCGACCACCAACTTATGAAGCACCAAATAGCTATTCACAATGCCAATTATAAATGTAATTAACCCTCTATATCTTCTTTTCTGTACTTTATTTGAACAAAAAATTGAAAAAATAAAAAATAAAAAACAATCTAAATCTAACAAAACAATAAAAAAAAAAAAAAAACACACACAAGCTTCGTAAAAAGAGGCGGAAAAACTTAGTTGTAGTTATAAATTATGCGCCACAGGTAGGTTGAACTCGTTGTAAACAGTTGTTGGTGTTGTCCTACGTACTCTCATTTTCGATAGATCAATTCTTGAGTTGAGTAGTCCCGATTACAAAGCACCCGAAATTATGATTTTTTTTATTTTAAATTGATCATTAAATGTCGCTGATTCTATTTTAAGTAAAAATTCTAATACTTATCTACTTTCATAGATCGAGGAGAATAGCCGCAACCTAGAATATTTGGGTCATGGTATTGGCGGTTCGGTTAGCTCTCTCGACAGTGTTGGCAATCATAAGGCTGGCGGCGATCTGAGGGCCGAGAAATGGAAGCAAGGGGCCAAGAAAACGCTACTCAATTGGGTAACGAATGCCTTGCCAAAGTGAGTATACCCCACCACCTATTATAATTCATAATTAATGCCTAATGTTCATCCGTGCAGAGACAGTGGAGTAGAGGTTAAGGATTTCGGCGCCAGCTGGAGAGATGGCGTCGCTTTCCTTGCCCTTATCGATGCAATCAAAGCAAATCTGGTTAATTTAGCTGAGCTGAAGAAGACCAGCAATCGTCAGCGTTTGGAGACAGCTTTCGATGTGGCCGAAAGCAAATTGGGCATTGCCAAAATTTTGGACGCTGAGGATGTGGACGTACCCAAACCGGATGAGAAGAGTATAATGACATATGTGGCGCAATTCTTGCACAAGTATCCCGAACCAAAGGTGTGTTGCACTCAAAGACAGTTCTACTATATAGTTAGCGAATCGATTTATCTGATACTTACAGGGTGCAAACCGCGACGAGTCGCATGTGCAACAAGAAGTGGACGAATTGCGTCGTTTCCTTTTGGAAAAGACCACCGAATACGAACCGATGGTCATGATGAGTTCGTTTCCACGTGATTTTGGTGAATATCTGCTGGCACGTTCTGAAGTCGATGCACATTTGCCGGCTTACAATCGTCTCAAGCAATTGATTGAGAGCCAAAGCGGCTTTCTGCAAGTCTCGCGTCAATCGTGGGACGAGATTAACGAGCTGTGGCAGCGTCTGCAATACCAGATGATGTACTGGCTCTGGCTATTGGACGCCGAGCTGCCCGGCGATTTTGGTGCTGTGGGCAAATGGCTGGCCGAGGCCGAGAAACTGCTCATGGACAACGATATACCCAATGCAATGAATGAGGAAACAGCCGCTGTGATCAGTAGAAAGCTGGAGGAGCACAAGCTGTTCTTTGCCAACCTGCCCCGCATTGTGGCCATGTTCGACAATGCCAAGCGCTCCCCTCTCGCCCAGCAGGTGCCACTGGAGCAGCTGCGCAACATGGAGCGACGTCTGCAGGAGGTTGGACCCAAGTCTGCGGAGCGCAGAATCCGCTTGAAATTCCTGGAGCACAAGTGCTGCCTGATTGCCTTCCTCAACTTGGTGGAGAACAAAATGCGTGGCTGGACCGGCAAGTACGGCCACGAGGAGAAGGTAGCCCAACAGCTGGAGCAGTACAAGAACTTTGTGTCCCGCAACAAGATCTTCCAGGAGTTCCAGAAGGCATTCGTCGACATGCAGCAGGTCGTCGATGAGTACAAGCGTGAGGGCAATGTTGCCCGCAAGGACATCAACGAAATTGATCGCTTCATGTACGAGACCGAAGAGCGCTGGAAGCGCGTCTCCATGGAGCTGAAATGCTGTCAGAATTCGCTCGAGGAGGTCGTCAACTGTTGGCGCAATTGGAATCAATTGGCGCCCAGCTGCGAGGAGTGGCTGCTGCTGGCCGAGCAGAAGCTGAATCAGAGCGAGGACGATCGCTTGGAGTTCTTCCAGGACATTACCGTGTGGAAGGATAAGTTCGATGCCTTGGCCAATGCCGCCAACTATTTGATTGCCTCCTGCGAGGAGCCAATTGCCCAGCAGCTACGCCAGCGTCACGGCCAGCTTGCGGAACGCTTCGAGCGTCTGTTTGCCAACACCAAGCAGTATATGCACGCCGGCGACATCATTCGCTCCCGCCAGGAATACAAATCTGGCATTGAGAAGCTGTCCAAGTGGCTGCGTGGCGCCGAAAGCGTTTTGGATCAGCGCCAGGTGCTGGGCAACAGCGACCAAATCCGTCGCTATGGCGAGCAACTGCAGCAGCTGGCCAGCGAAATCGATGACAACGAGGAGCTGTTCAAGACCATCAGCCGCACCTTCCAGTCGCTCATACAGGATCTGTCCCGCGACGAGGTCGACAAAATGATGAAGCTGCTCAAGCAGGAGAAGGAGTCGCTGGTGCGCATACGCGCCCAACTGCCAGCCAAGCTGCATCTGTTCCATCAGCTGCAGATTCAGCAGGAATCGCTGGAGGCGGGCCAAAAGGAGATCCATCAATGGCTGAACGAAGCCGAACAACTGCTCGGCACACACAATCTGGCCGGAGGACGTGAAAATATTAACGAACAGCTGCACAAGCACAAGACCTACTTCTCACGGACCGTTTACTATCGCTCCATGCTGGAGAGCAAGAATAAGGTGTTCCAGAACTTGGTTAAGGCTGTGGCGTCCGATGATAAGATCGATACGGCACCAGCGGCCCAGCAGATGCAGCAGCTGAATGAACGCTTCAACTATGTCATTCAGAATGCCGGCAAGTGGGAGCAGCGCCTGGACGATGCGGCCGGCGGTTGGACGACCTTCAAGGAGAACGAACACGTCGTCAACGAGTGGCTCACCCAGGCCGAGTCCATGCTCGTGGAGAAACACATCGAGTCGAAGACAACAATTGAGACCCAAAAGTATTTCTTCGAGCAGGTGAACGATCGCTGGATGAACGATCTGGTGCAATCAGCACAGCAACTGCTGACCACGCTGCCCAGCCAGGAGCAACCGGCTGTGGTCCAAAGTGTGGAGCAGCTGCAGTCCCGCTGGAAGAATGTGCTTGGCCAGGCGCCATTGCATCTGCTGAAACTGGAGTTCCGTTTGGATGAGAACGCCTTCTATCAGTCCCTGAAGGATGTTGAGAAGGAGCTGCAGCTGGAGCAGCAGGCTCTGAATCGCAATGAAGATGTGGACTCCATCTTGCAACGCAACCAGCAATTCCTTCTGCAACAGGATGCTGTGCCACGTTTGGAGAAGTGCCTGCAGAATATGCAGCGTCTGGCACACGCACACCGACAACAACAACCCGGCGATATTAGCCTGGATCAGGCCTACGATAATGCCAAGGCTCAGTGGCAGATAATGTCCAACAAGCTGGCCGATATGCGTCAGACCTTGCAGCAAATCCCAGCCCAATGGCAGGGCTACCATCTGAAGTTCAACGAGATGATCAATTGGATGAACAGCGTCGATCAGAGCCTCAAGAACATTGTTAACGAGGTCAACACCATGGAGGAGTTCGAAAAGGAGAAGGTTGTTTTCCAGGTGAGTCAAACTAATAATTCCCCCAACAAGCTTCCAATAAAATATTCTTGCTAACATTTATTACGCTTGCATGCAGCTGAGGGAATTAGTGGTAACTAAATGGCTTTTGCTAATCTTGAATTCATATTTCCGAATCATGCTGATAATTGAATTTGTATTTTTGTAGAAAATCTGCCAGGATGCAGATAACAAACGTGAGGACATGAAGTGGCTGGTCAAAACGCTGGATTCGCTGCTCAGCTACGCCACCGAGGATGAGGCTAATCTGGAGCAAAAGAAACTGGAAGATCTAATTGCACGCTACAAGAACCTTATACCCACCATTGAGATAACGATGGTCAAAACAGAGGTCTTCTCCAAGTGTTACACATATCGTCGTGAAGTGCACGAGGTTGTATGTCTATTGACCAAGGTCAAGGACCAGACCGCCAATATCCCAGCACCCGAGAGTTTGGACCGGGTGAATCGTCTAATTGAGGAGCAACAGTATGCCGTCAATCAGCTCGATCATCAGCGGCCACACATTATGTCCATGCTGCAACGTGGACGCGATCTTAGCAAGGATGTCCATGCGCCAGCCTTCGTCAATGCCGAAGTCAAGAATCTGGAGACCGGCTGGAACCAAGCTTACACCGAGACCTCCGACAAGCTTCAAGCTCTCAAAGGAACTCAGGCAGTGTGGAGCGAGTTTGTCGACCAGAAGAATGACATCTTCTCCATGCTGCAAACAGCCGAGACAGAGCTGCGAGCCTTGACTCCACTCCAGACAGATCCCAAGAACGTGAGCCAAGACCTGAAGTCCAAGCGCGATCTGAATGTCCAGCTCCAGCAGGCATCCCATCAATTGTTGCCCAAGCTGCATGCCCTAAGATCGGAGCTGGCTCCACTTGCCGCTGCCGATAAGCGTCCCATACTGGAGAAGGAGGTCACTGAGGTGGAGAAGATGTTCTTCAACACCATGGAGCATGTGAAGGATCGTGTGGGCTATCTGGAAGACTACAGTGCCAAGTGGAACAACTACAAGACGCGCCTGGCTGAGCTGCAGGAATGGGCCAACAAGGTGGCGCCCAAGAAAATTGAAGCACTGCAATCAGAGGACTTGACGCCGGAGGAGCGCGTAGTCAAGGTTCAGTCGTTCAAGCGAGAGCTGGGCGAGCGCATGAAGCAGCTGGATTTGTTGGCCGCTGATGCATCGGAGCTGGCCCCCAAGGAGGGCAACGTTGCCGAGGCGAAGCGCCTCAAGGGTGAGATCTCCAAGTTGCAGGAGGTGCTCAGCGCAATCAATCGGAATGTGGACCATCAGTCGCAGGCCGTACAGGAGGATCAGATCAACTGGCAGCAATTCCAGGCCGGATTGCAGCAAGTCAAGTCCGCCGTGGAACAGAACGAAGTCAAGGTAAATAATATAGTTCCTAAGCCAATTACACTTGATGAAGCCGTTGCCATGCAACAAAATGCCAAACAATTTGAAACACAATGCCTGGAGCAATTGGACAAACTCCATGGCATATCAAACATCAGTCATAAAATGTTATGCAAAACCAATGCCCCCGATGAATTAGATGCCATGCACTCCCGCTGGACAGCAGTCCATGAGAATGCTAAGCAGGCGAGCACCAAGCTCGAGAAGCTTGTTGCCAATTGGAAGTCGTTCGATGGCGACGCCGACAAGCTGGAGAATTGGATCGATCAGGGTGCACAGCAGATGGGTAAGCGTCCGGCTGTCCTGAACACTCCGCACATTGACAAGCTCGAAAAGGAGCTGGTCAAGCTAAAGTCGTTCAACAATGAGATATCCCAGCAGCAGGCCAAATTGGTCGCTCTTGGCCAGAATGCAGATCAAATTAGCTTGCATTTGGCGCCAGAGGGCGCTGTTGCAGTCAAGGATCGTGTGAACAATATGAAGGGTAAATTGCAGAAGCTCTCAGAGGCCACTCGTGGCAACATCAACGAGGTCTCTGATGCCATTATCTCGCGTCAGGACTTCAATGCGAAGCTGGTCAACTTCTCCAACTGGATGGAACAGTTGCGCAATCAGGTCACACAGGTTGAGGAAATCAATCCGGAACGTGTGGAAACGAGTCTTCATGTCATACACGCCCTGCTCCAGGAACATGCCGATAAGAAGCCCAGCTTCAATGCCATTTACGATGAAGTCAAGCAGCTGGCGTTGGGCGCCACACCTGAGGAGTCGAATGCATTAAATGATGCGTACACCGCTCTGGTGGTTAACTATCAGAATCTGGAATCCAATATGCTGCAGAAGCGGGCTGCACTGGAGAAATGGACTGAGCTGTTGGGCTGGAAGCACGATACTGAATCGCATTTGAACTACTTGAAGCATCAGTTGGAAAAACCGGAAGGCCCTGCTGTTGAGGAACTAAAGAAGGCCATTGATGAAATCGATCATCTCGGCCAGGGTCTGAGCTACTGGAAGGGTCAAGCCAAGGAGATCGATGAGAATCCGGCAATACAACTGCGCGATGCACTCTCCCGCCGACCCCTAATTGCGACACAAATTGTGAACGATGTGGAGAACAAGTTGGAGAACTTGAAACTCCGCTCGCAGAACCAACAGCAACAGCTGCAGCAGATGACCGTCCGGAAGGACAAGTTCCATGCCCTGGAGCACAACTTCGGTCAAGCACTCCAGGAGAATCGCGCTAAGCTGGAGCAAATCCTAAAGCAGCATCCTAATCTGAACAACATCGATCAAATCATTGCCGATCTTGTGGCTCTCAATGACGCACTGAAGTACCAGGCGGATCTTAAGAATCGCATACACGATGAAGGTTCCTTACTGATGCGCGAGGATATTTCCAGCATGCCGGCTATACAGGAGAGCCTTCTGGTTCTGGATAAGGACTATGATTCACTACAAAATGAGATTGCCGACCGCATACAGAAGTACAATCTGATCAGCCAGGCTCTGCGGGAGTACGCAGAGTCCAAGGACAAGTTCTCCAAGGAGCTTAAGAAGGCCGAAGACCTATTCAATGCCATACCCCAACAACCAGGCGATGAAACCGCACTGCATCAGGCGTCTGAGAAGACACGCAAGACATTGGAGCAGTTGCGCAAGTCCAAGATGAATCTCGATGAGCTCGAGCGTCGCGGCAACAATGTGGCCAAATTATTCACAGCCATTGGAGAGCCGGTGCCTCAGGAAGTGCAGCAGGAAGTTAACGCTGCCAAGCAACACTGGCAGGACCTTCACGATAAGACGGCAAAGAATGCACACGTGTACGAGACTGAGGCAGTTATTTGGTCGCAAATTGAAGATGCCAAGAAGGATCTGCTGCCCTGGCTCTCGGAAACGAATCAGGGTCTCTGCGATGCTGCCGATAATTCAATTGAAATCGAATTCGGACCCATGCGCTTGAGTAAATACCGCAATGAGTTGCCGTCCTATCAGGCGCTCAAGGACACAATTCTCGAGAAAACCAACGACTTGGTCAAGATTAACAATGGTGCCCCGATTCCCGCGCTGAGTGCACTTAATCAGCTACTGGGCGAGCAGTTCGCCGAGGTCAGCAACAATGCCGATCGTCTGAGCGCCGTTACCACCTCCTTTGCCGATCAGGAACAGGAGCTACGCAGACGCAGCAAAGCCGCTGGCGAGCAGGTGAGCAAGTTGCGCGAACAGCTGATCAAATGCGATGACATGTCCGGCGATAACAACAAGATCATGGAACGTCTGCTGCAGTGCCGTGCATTGCGCGCCCAATTGGATAACAGCGGCAACGAGATCGAGAACATCAAGCAAAATGTGGACGAACTGCGTAATTTGTATCCCACATTCAACGAGTCGATCATCCCCAAGGAGCTGAACAATGTCCAGAAACGCTACGAGGGCGTCGATCTGTATGCCAAGAAGATCGAAAGCTCGCTGCTTCAGTTCCTCAAGAAGTTCCACGCCGACAAGGTGGGCATGCTCAAGCGCCTCATTGGAACACAGCGCGAAAAGGTGGCCTGGTGCCAGCCGGAATCAACCAGCGACAAGTACAACCTGGACGTAAAGAAATCGTCGCTGCAGGAGGTCAGCAAGAGTATTGACGACTGCAAGGCACGACATGCGGAAACGCTGAAATCCCTGGAAATGCTTAAAGCGGTGGAAACACCCCAGAATTTGGCCGAACTTAATGGCGATGCCGAGCTTATGGGCAAGGAAATGCAAGCGTTGCAGGAGAGCTTTGATCGCATCAAGGGCATACTGGATGAGAATGTTGATCTCTGGTCACAGTACGAGCAGTCCAATGAGCAAATATCCAACTGGTTGCGCGATGTCGAAGGTCGCGTTAAGGCAGAGACTAGCAACCAGGTCAACCTGCCCGAGGTGCCGCAGAAACTCCAAGAGTTGGCCATACTGCAACAGGATGTGCTGGCCCATGAGCCAATCATCAACAACCTGGAGCTGACTTCCCAGCAGCTGATTGAGAAGAACCCAGAGGCCCGTATTGGACAGTTTGTTACGCATCTGGTGCAGCGCTACCAGACCGTAGCCAAGAGCCTAGCCGGGCACATAGATAAGATCCGTGGCGCTCAGCTGTCGAATGCCAACTTTGCCAAGGCATCGAAGGACTTTAATGAATGGTTCGGCGATTCCAAGATTGAGTTCCAGGAATTGGCACGCATGGGATCCCCCGGCTCTTCCTCGGCCACCGCACAGCAATTGCAGACCATTAAGAACTATCTGAAGACCTTTGATAACGGTCAACTGTTGCTGAACAATGCCGTTGACATTGGCGAGGGCCTTTATCCCGTTGTATCCCCCGAGAATCGGGAACGTATTCGTGCCGATCTGCGCCAAATGCGTGAGAAATTCGATTATCTGCGCGATGAGGCGAACGCTCTGATGCAACAGGTTGAGGGCGTGCTTATTCAGAAGACGTCCATTGAGGAGAGTTACACTCAGGTGTCGCACTACCTGAACGAATCCAAGGCGAAGGTCACCGCTGGCGACGAACTGTATCCCACTCTGGCCACCAAGAAAGCAGCGCTTCAGAATTACAAGACCCAGCTGCAGGAGATTAACCTCCATAAGAATGCCCTAAAGCAGTTGCACGACAAGGCGGTGACGCTCTGCGATGATGAGTCCGAGCGTAAAACGGATGAGTCCATACAGGAATACAATACCCTGTCCAAAAAGATTTCTGATCGCATCAACACCGTTGGAAACCAGGTGGCCAAGCACGAGGCTTATGATCAAGTGCTGGAGAAGGCTCAAGATTGGCTCAATACCATCAAATCAGAGGCTATTGATATTCTGAACGAAACCACCTTCGAGAAGGAGGGCGCCGAGGAGAAACTGATTGTTGTGGAGAACCTGCTGCAGCACAAGCCCGAAGGCGATTCCATTTTTGATACCTGCCACAAGTTATTGGAAACGGTACTCACCCAGACCCATCCCAACGGACATCCGGCGCTGCTCAAGGGCTTCGAGGAGCCGAAAAATGCTTGGGATGAGTTTATGTCCCTCTGCCAGGACTCGCAAGTGAAACTGAAGCAGCTCTGCTCCAAGTGGGATGAGTTTGACTCAATCATCGATGAGCTCGACAATTGGATGAAGAATGTCGAGGCTGTGGTTAAGAATCAGAGTCTGAAGAGCACGGCCGAAGCCAAGGGCGCCCATTTGAAGCAGCTTCAGGATAGTGCCAAGGAGATTGAACGTCGGGGCGCAGCTATAAATGAGCTGATGGATCAAGGACGTGAGATCGAAGGTGAAACCGATTTGAATCTGAAACTCTCCCGTCTAAATACACGCTATCAAACACTGAAGAACCTCTGCAAGGAATCGATTGCCAAGTATGTGAACTATGTTAAGGATCACGACAGCTTCGATACGGACTTTGACAAGTTTAAGGAAAATCTGCAAACCTGCGCCAATGAGCTAGCAAAGACAAATGAAATTGTTGGCGATCAGAGCGTCCTTCAGGATCAGCAGAACAAATTACGTGAGATGTCAGACAAGCGCATCGTCGACTCCACTGTATTCGAGAGTCTAATTGATCGCGGCGAGAAGCTCTACGGCCACACAAGTCCCGAAGGACGTGAGATAATACGCCAGCAATTGCGCTCCCTGCGCACCTTGTGGGACAATTACACGGACGACCTGAACTCGGCTACGCATAAGATCGATCAATGCCTGCTGCAGTTCAATGAGTTTAGCATAGCTCAAGATCAGCTTACTAAGTGGCTGAAGGATGTAGACAAGGCCATGCAGAGCCACACCGAACCGAAGACCACGCTCCAGGAGAAGCGCGCACAGCTGCAAAACCACAAACTGTTGCATCAGGAAATCACAACGCACAATGTGCTTGTGGATAATGTGTGCGACAAGGCGCAAATACTAGTGGATCAAATAAAGGACAACTCCTTGAACGTCTATCTCCAGTCCATCAAACAACTCTTCCAGAATATCGTACAAAAGTCCGACGAAATACTTCACAATCTCGAGAGCTGTGTGCAAAAGCACAGCGATTTGAATAACGCCTTGAGTGGAGCGAAGACCTGGATTTCAAGTGAGAAGGCCAAACTGCTTGAATGCGACGATTCGTACGGTGAAAAGGCAGACATTAAGCGTAAAATTGAAACTCTGGCACAGTTGGCTCAAAATAAGCCACAGGCGATGAATTTGATTAGCGAAATACGTGCCCAATTCGATAATGTCAAGCCGGCCACCTCAGAGAAGGGTATCGAAGTGCTTGAGAAGGAAATCGATGAATTGGAGACAACGATGAAGAGTCACTTCGATGATATCGAGGGCATCGAAGGCAAGCAAAAGGATGTCCTATCACAGTGGGACAAATTCGAGAACAATCTGGAAGAGCTCACCAAATGGTGTCGCAATGCGGAGGCTGTTTTCCGTGAGCAACAGCTCAAGTCGACATTGCACGAAAAGGTTGAACAAATGGACAAGTATAAGATTCAGCGAGAACTCATTCTGCAGAAGGAGAAGGAAATCGATGCCTTTGGAGACACGGCACACGCTTTGCTCAACAACTGTGGTGCCGATCGCCTGAAGACGTTGACAACACAAATCACAAACCGTTATCAACTGCTGCAGGTGCTTAGCAAAGAGGTGGTCAATCGCTGGACCAATCTGGTGGATGATCATCAGTTCTACCAGGACAAGTACAACGAGGTCGACCTGTGGCTGCAGCCCATTGAGACGCAATTGGAAAAGGCACTCAAGGACGAGCCCACCCAGAGCTCGAATATACTCCAGGTGCTGCTCGCCGAGAGGGAGCAGGCCGAGAGCTTATTTGGTGCATTGAATGCAGCAGGCGAGAAGGCCCTGCCAGAGACATCGACCCAGGGCAGAGAGAAGATACGCAAGGACTTGCGTGACATACGTGATCGTTGGGATAAGCTGGACGAAGGCATTCGCAATTTGGAGAAACGCCAGGAGGCACAAACTGTTCAGTTATCCAGCTATCAGGATATACTGGGACAAACAGTCAACTGGCTGGATCAGGTGGAAAAGTTGGTGCACAATGAGAATCCCGCGACCTGGACTAGCGCTCAGGAAATCCGTTCCAAGTTGTACAAATACAAGGCTACCAACCAGGACATCAACTCGCACAAACGAATTGTTGAGGCTGTCAATGAGAAGGCAGCAGCTCTACTGAGCAGTGCGGCACCTGCCAATGCCGACGAGATTTCCAAGTCTGTGGCGGAAGTGAACAAACGATATGAACAAGTTGGCCAAGACTGTGCCAAGCTGGTCGCTGATCTGGATGCCGCATTCGAGGTCTATCAGCAATTCAGTGAGCTACAGAAAGCCCAGCAGGATTATCAGAAGAACCTGTGGGACCGATTGACTGGCTACTCCGACTACTCCGGCAACAAGGCAGCCCTGCAAGCACGTCTGCAGAAGATCAATGAAATCCAGGACTCTCTGCCTGAAGGCGTATCCAAGCTGAAAGCTCTCGAGGAACACATTGAGCAGCATGCCAGCGTCATCCCAGCTCGCTCGAAGGAAGCCATGACACGCGACTTGGCCAATTTGCACGCCGATTTCGAGAAGTTCGGCGGATCGTTGACAGACGTGAAGAGCGGTCTGGAGAATCGTTTGCAGCAATGGAATGATTATGAAGTTGACTTGGATCGTCTGATCAACTGGCTGGGCGAGGCTGAGAACACACTCAAGAACTATAATCTGAAAAATTCGTTTGAGGAAAAGGAAGAACAGCTGAACCGCTTCCAGTCGCTGACACAGAGTCTGCGCCAAAACGAAGCCGACTTTGAGAAAATGAAGGATGACACCTCGGAACTAGTGCAAAGTTCAGGGGAAACCCGCATTGCGGTCAATGTGCAGCAAGTCTCTTCGCGCTTCCAGTCCATACAAGCCACTGCCAAGGAGATACTCAAGAAGTGCGAACAAGCCGTACAGGATCACGGCCATTTCAACGAGAAGTACAAGCAATGCGCCGATTGGTTGGCCAACGCTCAGGCAAGATACGACGATTGCAGCGATTTGTCCACCGTGGCATCGCGCGACGATTTGCTGAAAAAGCAACTGATCATACAGGAGTTACTGGCACAGCAACCCACGGCCACACAGTTGCTGAATAGCACCGTAGAGCTAGGCGAGAAGTGCTACAGTTCCACAGCTACCGAAGGTCGTGAGGCTATTCGCAGTCAATTGGAGGATCTGACATTTGATCAGCTGTTTGACAATATTGCCAGCATTGCGCGTAAGATACAGGACAAAATTGCCAAATGGTCGGGCTTCGATGAGACCGCTGACAATCTGAAGACCTGGCTGAACAGTGTAGAGCATGAGGTACCCGCTGAAATTGAGCTGAAGACTACGCTCGATGAGAAACGCAATAAGCTGCAGGCGTATCGTGACGTGCTCAACGATATTACCAACCACCAGGTAGAAGTTGGCAATCTGCAAGAAATCGCCGCTAACTTGCCGGAAAAAACTGAGCATGTGGATCAGATTCTGAAGGATATCACCGATCGATTTGGCAAAGTGCAAAAGCGAGCTCAAGGCTACGTGGAACGCTACGAAGGCATTGTGAGTGCTCATCAGCAATACTCGAAGGCCGTCATGGATGCGCAGGAGTTCATTGATGCTACGTTGAATACGGTACACTATTGGGGTGATCTTGATTTGGAGCAGACCTCTCTGCACACCAATTTGGATCGACTGAAGAATTTGAAGGCCAGCCTGGCCGATGAGTTCCCGCGAGTGGATCAAGTGCGTGCTCTGGGTGAGAAGGTTATACCAGGCACCGTTGATGTGGGACAGGTCAACATTAAGTCCCAGATCGATACGACACAACAAGAATGGGAGGGCTTACTGGCAGCCATTAGCTCAACGATCGAAGGCATTGAAGCGCGACTGCAGCAGTGGTCCGAATATGAGCAACTGCGTGACCAGTGCTTGTCCTGGATACGCGATACCGACAATGAGCTGCACGCCATTGATCTCAAAGAGGATCTGCCGAAGAAGCGTGCCCAGCTAGATACACTGAAGGCATTGCAAGGCGATGTCCGTGCCAAGGAACTAGAAGTTGACAATGTTACCGAGAAAGCACAGACATTGTTGAAGGGTCCCAGCTCGACCCGCTCTTCGGGACCCGAATTGGTCACCAAATACCAGCAAATCTTCCACAAAGTCAAGGATTTGAATAATCGCTGGCAGCAATACGTAACCTCGCACGAAGACTTTGATAACTCCATTTCCGAATGTGCATCGTGGATAAATGGCATCAAGGAGAAGTTGGACTATTGTTCCGACATGTCATCGATGAGTCAAAAGGAACTGGACAAAAAGTTGGCCACCATACAGGATGTGATTCTACTCAAGGACGAAGGCTCTGCACGAGTGCTCAAGATTCTCGAACAGGCACAACATGTGCTCGCAAACACAGCACCAGCTGGTCACGAGGCCATCAATAAGGAGCTTTCGCAACTGCAGGATCTGTGGTCCGGCATTGCTCTGCGTATTATGGATGTCAAGGCTAACCTTGACGATTCGATTACACAATGGTCCGGTTTCCTGGATCAAGTCCAAAACGTGCGCAAGTTCAACGAATGGCTGGATGCTCTGCTCAAGGAATTGGGTGAGCATCAGACAACGATGACTGAGAAACGTGCCCAATTAGATCGTGTAAAGTCCACCGAGGAGAAGGTGCGTGTAGAGAAAATCGATGTGGACTCACTGAAGGTGCAGGCCAAAGAAATGATTGCCAGCGGCCAACAGAGCCAGGCTGCATTCCAGGCACAAAAAGTGCTGGACACCTTTGATGAATTGTTTGGCAAGACACAGAAATTGCTGTCGGACCGTCAGGATCAGTACAGAGATCATCGCCTGTTCAAGGAAGCCTACGACGATCTGGTTAGCTGGATAAGTCGTGCTCGCGAGAAATTCCCCGCATTGAAACAGAGCAGCCTCAGCGATAAGCTGGCCATCGAGAATGCCGTGCAGGCCACCGAGGCGCTGCTTAACAAACAGGCACAGGGTGAGCTTCTTGTTGAGCATTTGGTGCACACTGGTGAGGTGGTTCTGGCAAGTACATCGACGCAAGGCCAGGAGATCATACGCAATGATATACGCGCACTACGTGATAGCTTCGAAAGTTTGTTCCGCGAGATCAATCAGCAGAAAGAAAATTTGGAAGTTACCATGGTGCAATGGCGCGCATATAAAGAGGAGTATGAACGCCTCATGGAGTGGCTGCAACAGATTGATATACTTGTCAAGAACCATAAGCTGAACCTCTGTCCCAATCTGCCCGACAAGGAGAAACAAGTCGCCGATATGAGCGAGGTTATGTCCCGCCTGGTTAAGGGCAAGGATGACATCGATAAATTTAATGCATCCGCTGCCGGCCTGCTGAAGTCCCATCTGGATAGCTATGTGAACAATCAGCTTAGACACTTGGGCTCCATGTACCAGGTGCAGGTTAATTTGGCCAAGGATGTGCTGAAGAAGGTCGAAACAAACCGCGATCAGCATCGCGAATACAATGCTAACATGAAGGCCGCCAGGGATTGGATAACGAATGCCAAGCAAACCATTCAGTCGGCTGGCGAAGGCGCCGGCTCGAAGGAGGCTCTACAGCGTCGACTGGAGCAAATCCAGGACCTCATACGCAATCGTGAGCTGGGCCAAAATCTTGTGCACACGGCGATCAACAATGGCGAAAAGATCATAAGGAATACGCGTTCGGATGGACGCGATGATATTAACAACGAAATGAAGGAGTTGCAGACCGATTGGGATCGTCTGGTTAAGAAAATGTCCACAGCCAAGGTGCAACTGGAGACAAATCTGCTGCAATGGGCCGATTACAGCTCCAGCTATACACAGCTGCAGCAATGGATTACCGACAGGGAGGCCAAGCTGCAGCAGGCGTGCGAGCAAAAGATTGTCAAGTCCCAGAGAGGACAACCTGGTCTCAGCAGTGGCTTGAGCGAGCGCAAGGCCAATCTGCGCCAGACCAACAACATGGTCCAAGATATTGTCTCGTTTGAGCCCATGATTCAATCCGTTGCCTCGAAGGCCTCTGACTTGCAGCAGGGCGCACCTGCCACAGAAATCTCCGACAAATATGAGAACCTTACCAAACAGGCCAAGGATCTGTACGCCAAGCAAAAGAATACCATTGATAGCTACCAGGCGCTGATCGATGCGGGCAACGACTTTGCCACCTGGCTGCGCAACGCCAAGGAAAGGCTGAGCAAGTGCTCCGAGCCAACGGGCGATAAGCAAGCCCTGGCGGAGAAGACACACCAGCTTAAGATCCTGCAAGGTGAAGTACCGGAGGGCGCAACAAAGCTGCAAAATGCTTTGGCCCAGGGTGAGATTGCCTGTCGCACGGCTGAGCCTGAGGACTGCTCGATCATTGAACAGGAGGTCGCACTGCTGCAGGAGGAGTTCGATGCTTATGTGGAGGCACTCAACAAGGCCAAGGATTACCTGGAGGTGGGCATTGTGAAGTGGTCCGACTACCAGGATCAGTACACCGAGGCTCTCGAATGGCTAACCAATACCGAGGCGCTGGTGCAGTCCTACAATACACTCCAGGATAGTCTTACCCAAAAGAAGGTGGTGCTCGAGCAGTTCCAAGGACATCTTCAAACTCTGTTCGATTGGCAAAAGACACTCGATCATCTGAACATGAAGGCTCAAGTCCTGCTTGAGACCTGCTCCGATACCCGCATCAGCAATGCCATTATGCAATTGACCACCAAATACAACGCGCTGCTAACATTGGCCAAGGAGGTGATGCGACGCCTGGAGATGCACTACCAGGAGCATCAACAGCATCATTCCTTGTACGAGGAGTGCCAGTCGTGGATTGAAAATACACGGGAGAAGCTCGCCGAATGCGAACAAATACCCGGCACGCTGAATGAGGTGCAAATCAAACTGAACACAGTTAAGAATTTGCGACAGGGCTTTGAAACTGGCCAAAACAAGCTGCGCTACCTGCTGGAACTTAAGGAGAAGGTGATCATGAATACCGAACAGAATGGCGCCGCTAAAATAAAAGAGGATACCGAAGCCCTGAAGCAGGACTTTGACAAACTTCTTGTGGATCTTAACGATGTGCGCCAGAAATTGGCCAATCGCTTGTCCCAGTTGGAGGAGATCTTCAAGCTGTACAAGATTCTGCTTGAGTGGCTGGAGGACATCGAGCCCAGTGTAAAGGCCAGCGAGGAGTATTTGAATGACCTGAGCGAAAAGCGTGCTGCTCTAGAGAAATTCCGTGTGATACAACGCGACATCAATGGACACAACGATATCGTGGAGAAAATCAATGTACGTCTGCGCGAGGACAATAGCTTGGACAAGAATGACTTCGCACCTGGTCTAACCAAATTTGACGAGCTGCAAGCTCAAGTCAACAAGATCATCGAATCGCTGGAGAACCAGGTGAACAATCACGATAAGTACAAGCAGGCCTACAATGAGCTGCAGGATTGGCTGCGTCGCACCCGCATCGAGGTGGAGCAATGCGCCGATTGTCACGGTGAAAAGGATCAAGTTGAGGACCGTCTCAATCGCCTGGGCGATATACAGTCCACTTCCATGGAAGGAAAATCCCTGCTGGATGCCTGCGAGGAGCTAAGCCAAGCAGTCATAGCCACCAGCGGCAGCGAAGGTCAAGACAATGTGGCCCAAGAGATCAAACACCTGAAAGGTGAATGGGAAACCCTGCAAGCCTTATCGCGGGATGCGCGAAACAGTCTGGAGACCTGTCTGGCTGCTTGGAAGACGTTCCTTCAAAAGTTCAACAAGATCAATTTGTGGATCGAGACAATGAGCAAGCGCGTTGCCAAATCGCAGGAAGCCGATAATAAAACCACCGAAGATTTGGTCAATGCCAAGGTAAGCAACAACACTCTTCGTCAAGTCTCACGCAACGCTAACGAAAAATGTACTAAAATAGCTCGAAAGAGTGCACCACGTAGCAAAATTAAATTCTATATGTATAATCACCATTTATAATAACTGATCCACATACTAAAGAACTAATCAGAATTGCTAACTTTCCAGCTAATCACTATCACTATTTCGCATTTTTCACAATTGCAGCGAAACACTTACACACAGACTTTGTCTAATGCCTAATATGCTTTATGTGCCTTCTAATACAAATCCTTGAGTTAGAGCATTTAATCTGATATTGTATTCTCCCCTAGAAACTGCTCGATGAGGTTCTGGCTGAGCGAGAGAATGTGGAGGATCTTAACGATAATTGTGAGCTGCTAATGGAACAAAGCGCCTGCACTCGCATTCGCGATCAAACGATCGAGACTCAGGCCAATTACACCAAGTTGTTGACTGCTGCTCAGGGTCTGGTTTCTAAGATCGAGAAGAATCTGTCGGATCATACCGAGTTCCTCAACTACAAGAAGGAAATGGACGCCTGGATTGAAAAGGCACAGCAAGTCCTCAACGATTGCACCATCGATGGTGATGCTTCGATCATTGCACAGAAATTGGAGACTGTCAACGTAAGTTCCACCTGCAATTAAGTTCATAATTTAAGCTTTAGCTTAGAAACAAAAACCAACTCTCTTATATAATAACAAATTCCCATTGAATACAGTCATTGGCCTCCCATCTGCCCGAGGGACAGCATTTGCTGGCCATGGTGCAGGACGCCTACTCGAAGGCATCGAATATCACGCCCGAGGACAAGCAGGAGAAACTGCGTGAGCTGATGACCAAGGTGCGTGAGGACTGGGATGCATTGGGCCTGGCTGTTAAGCAGAAGCTGAGCGACTTGAAGCAAGCCCAAAATCGTTGGAACGATTTTGCAGCCAACAAGGAGAGGCTCGATAAATGGCTGATCCAAACCGAGAAGACATTGAAGACGGCTCCCGAAACAAAGGGCGAGCTGAGCGAGATGAAAACCCTGCTGGAGCGCTACAAGACGCTCGGCAACGAGCTCAAACAGAAGAGCGCCGATCTGGAGCAGCTAATGTCGGAGGCACGAGATCTGGGCACCGAGGTGGATGCCGTCAATCGTTTGCAATCGCGCTGCGATAAGCTGAAGAAGGTTTGCGACGGATACATCACAGATCTGGAGCAGGAGATGCTCGACTACAATGCCTACCACCAGAGTCTGCAGGATGTGGAGAAATGGCTGCTGCAAATCTCCTTCCAGCTAATGGCGCACAATTCGCTCTTCATTTCGAATCGCGAACAAACTCAAGAGCAAATCAAACAGCACGAAGCTCTGCTAAGCGAGATCCAAAAGTATCAGACCAATCTGGACGACCTCAATGCCAAGGGTCAGGCTCAAATCAAACGCTATGAGCCAACAACGCCTGCCATCCGGCCAACAGTTGAGTCACAGTTGAAGAACATTCAGGACAGCTACAACTCGCTGCTGCAGACCTCTGTGCAAATCAAGAATCGCCTGCTCGAGTCGCTGGCCAAATTCCAGGAGTACGAGGATACCCTGGACAACATCATGCGCAACCTGGAGGCCTATGAGCCGATCATACAAACCGAACTGGACGCACCAGCCACCAGCTTGGAGTTGGCCCAGAACCAGCTGAAGTGTGCACAAGATATGCAGCACAAGCTGAACAACGAGAAGTCCAGACTGGCAGCTGCCGTTCAGGCCTGTGAAGCAGCGACCGCATCGATAAGTCGTCCCAGCTCTCCCTTGGAGACAGCCATGCATGCCATTCCCGAACGGGAGCTGATGGTCCGCGCCAAGCTTGAAGATCTGCTGGATCAGGTGGGTCATAACTGAGTTCCTGTACCGCATTTGTAGTTGTTGTGTTCCTTCGTTGTTGTTTTCCTTAACAAAAGTAGAAAATGGGAAAAGAGGCATTCAGGAGAAAAAGTTTCCCTAACTAATTCATTAAATAGTTGACCAAATTTCATTACACATTTTGTGAGACTATCGAAGAATATTCTCCAGAATTGCCTCTTTATTCCCCCCAGTAGAACCCATCTAAACATTCAGCTCTACATTTAGACCAAACCTAGGGCTAACCCGTTTTTGATTTATTTCCTAACCGTTGCATCTTTTGTTATTTATTTAATTTACTTTTATACCTAATCCAACTCTACCAACTACAATCAACTGTACCAACTACCCAACCAAACACCGCTCTAACTTTTGTTGATTTGCTGCACCGTAACTTTGTTGTTGTTGTTGTATAATTATAAAAAAAAAAACGCACTACCACGCCCGCCCGCTTTGCATTTGCTTTTAAATATAAAAAGCGACCGCCCCCAAAAACTCGGAGCTCAACCGACGATGACGACGATCTCGACGTTGAGCTCAGCGATGTGAATGAGGCGCTGTTGGATCCGATTGCTTACGAGCGTATTCAAAACTATCGACGCATAGTACACCTGAATATCGCACACGTAACCAAGCTGAATGCACTTGTCGCCAAGGTAAGCGGGACTCCAATCTCCAGCTCAAATGGTGGCAGCTTGACTCTAAACTTAAATCTAATCTAAGTGCATCCCATTTAACCTTAAAGTAAACACCATCTAACTTGAGTGACCTTTTTTCCGATAGGTGCAATCCCACTTGGGTGGTTTGACTGCATCCGTTGGCGAACTGGAGCAACAGCAGAAGCAGCGGGCCGAGCTGCAGGATTGGGTGAAGAAGCAACAGAGCTCCGTCTCCGACTGGCTAATGCGGCCATGCAAGCTGCGTCCAGAGGCCGCTCAACAGGAGCTGGTTTCCATGAACGATCTATTGAACTCTATTGGAGACAAGCGCTCACAGCTGATGCTCGAAATGACGGGATCATGTAAGTCTATATTCAATAATGGGAGGGTGGGGCCAGGTATCCAAAATCGAAGTATCCAAAATGTGTGTCTCATTGAGCTGAATATATGTATAATATGTTTTATGACTGATAAACGAGATATACCAACGTGTTATCGATAACAAGGTAATAGTAAGAGTTATCGATTATCCAAAAAAAGCATTATATGTGCGTGCTATAGAAGAGTTTACATACAACATTTCAAGTCTGAAGCTCTTTTCGTTCCTGAGATCGACGCGTTCATACATACGGACAGACGTACATACTGACAGACATACCGACGTACAGCTGTTGATGCTGATCAAGAATATGCTTCCTTTGGCCTGTCACATACATACTCCCAAAACATTATACCCCATTGCCCATTTTTAATGAGCTTAGGGTATAAAAAGTAGATTTCTGCCTGGATGCAGCTTCCATTTAAGACTAACCAATATTGTTTTTCCAACAGTGGGCGACGAGGACACGGATCTGGATGACAACATTGACAAGCTGGAGTCGGAGCTAATGGACGCCATTGCCAAGAAGCAGGCGGGCCAAAGTGTGATCGATGGCTACCGGCAGGGCATGCAAGATGTGCAGAACTGGTTCGATACGTTGATTAAGCGGATGGATGTGCTGGATCGAGGCTCTGGTCTCAATTGTGCCCAGAAGATGGCCGCCATCAATGAGATTAAGAACGAATACGAGCTGCAGGGTCATCCCAAGATACAGGAGCTGAAGGGCAAGGCTGCGCAGGTGGCGGAGGTCATCAGCAACCTGGATGGCCAGCAGGTGGAGGAGCAAATGAAGTCTCTCGATCGTCGCTTTGCCGATCTCGGCAAGCGCATCGATCGCAAGGCCCAACTGCTGGACGTGACCAACAAGGGTGTGGATGGCGCCAAGGGAGAAATCGAGCAACTGCAGCTGTGGGTGAAGCAGCAAATCGAGGAGTTGCAAGCGCCCGCCGCTTTGGGCTTCACTCCCAAGGATGCGGAGGCACGCCAGCAGAAGATCAAGAGCCTGATGAAGGATGCCGAGGCGAAGCAATCGCTGGCCGATGTGCTCGAGAAGCGCATCGCCAACATGCAACCCGAATTGGAGTCGGCGGAATACTCGCAACTGGAGTCCGCGCTGCGTAATCTGAACAGCGAGAACCGCAATTTGTCCGGCGTACTGAAGGCCGAACTGGATCGGGCCCTGGAGGCTAGTAAGGCGCGCAAAGCGCTGGAGAATGATTTGGACAAGGCGCGTCAATGGCTGAAGGCCAAAATCTCTGAGGTGCGCAAGTTGCCCGTCTATCATCCTTTGACCTCCACCGAGATCGAGAAGAAGATCCAGGAGAACAAGAAGTACGATGACGATGCCAAACAGTTCAATGACAGCGTTCTCAGCGATGTTCAGCGCCAAGCGGCAAACATCATGAAGGACTGCGGCGAGGCGGACAAGGCTGCACTGCAGCACATCCTCGATGAAATTGCCGCCGACTATCAGACGCTCAAGGATGAGAGCGGCAAGCGTGGCAAGTCCCTGGACGATCTGCTGCAAGGCCGCAAGGCGTTCGAGGACTCAATGAAGAAGATGGGCGACTGGCTGAACGAAATGGAAACCGCTACCGAAGGTGAACTTCGCACCACCAGCCTCCCCGTGCTGGAGGAGCAACTGGCCCACTATAAGAAGCTACTGCAGAACGCCGACAATATGGGCGGCCTGATCAACGATGTGTCCGAGCAGGGCAAGAGTCTGTTGCCCACGCTGAGCAACGCGGACAAGCTGAAGCTGAACGATGACATCAAGACCATGAAGGATCGATATGGACGCATCAAGCAAACCATCGACGATCGTGCCAATACGCTGGGTGAGCACATCAAGAAGTACAAGGATGCCAAGAATCGGTTGGCCGATTGCAGCCAATTCCTGAGCACCATTCAGCAGCGAATGCGCGAGCTGAATCGACCCATCGGCTCGAGGATCGAGGATGTGCAGGATCTGTTGGGCGCCTACGAGGGCATACTGAAGGAGCTGAAGGACAGCAAGCACAAAATGGGCGACATGCAAATGGACGATCTGCCCGAGCTGCAGAGCATCCTTGCCCAGCAGGACGATATGATCAAACTAATCGAAGATCAGTTGGCCCATCTGCGTCAATTGCTGCTGCTTCGCGAGCAGTTCATTGCCTTGATCAATGAGATTATTGCCTTCATCATGAAGTACACGGATGTCATTATCGACATTGAGAACTCGCCGGACAGCCTCGAGGACAAGATCAACAAATACGATGATGTTATTGTCAAGATCCAGGAGTGCGAAGGCCTTTTGGCCTCGGCCAACGACAAGGGCCAGAAGATCGCCTCCGAGGGCAATGCGGCCGACAAGAACAGCATCACCGAGCAGCTGCAATCCCTGAAGAACCAGTTGCAGAATCTCCGCAAGGCTGTGGAGTCGCAGCGCCAGAAGCATCAGCTCCAGCTCGAATCCCACAAAAAGATGGCCGCCGATCTGAGCGAAATCCTCGACTGGCTGCACAACAACGAAGGCATTGCCAAGTCGCGTCCACTGCTGGATCGGGATCCCGAGTCCGTGGAACGTGAGCTGCAGAAGCATCACACGCTCAGCAAGGACATCGAAGCCCAGCTGGAGAAGTTCAACAAAATCAATGACAGCGTTAAAACCGATGTCGGTATGCCCAGCTCTCTGCTGGAAATGCTCTCCGAGGGTCGTTCCCTGGTCGCCTCTCTGCCCCACGAGCTGGAGGAGCGCGAGAAGTATCTGAAGAACAACCGCGACTCTCGGCTGGAGTACATGCAACTGGTGGCGAAGTTCAACGATTGGGTGCACGAGGCTGAGCTGCGGTTGCAGAACAGCCAGCATGGCATTGACTACGAGCATCTGGTGCACGATCTGGAGGAGCACAAGATCTTCTTTGGCAACGAGGCGCCTATTCGCAATCTGGTGCACAAGCAGATCCAGGAGGCATCGGATAAGATTTGGTCATCGCTGAACAGCTACGAGCAGTCGGAACTGTCCGCCGAGCTGGCCCAGTTCCAGACCAAGCTGGCCAACACTCTGGCCAATGCCAAGACCCAGCAAAGCGAACTGGAGAGGGAGGCCGAACGCTGGCGGGAATACCAACAGTCCATCGATCGCGTCAAGGCCATCATCGAACGCACCAAGTTCATCGATGAGCCCGTCCAGAATTTGGCCGGACTGCACTTTAATATTCAGAAGCTGTCGCATGCCATTGGAAACGTGCAGGTGAGCTAATCGAAAAAGCCGTTAATTGGTATCTCTTCAAAATGCGAACATATAAAGCCTTGCACAAATTACAAAAATCAATATTTGAAGGTGTTTTTTAGAGCTTTATAATGTTAACTTAGTCAATGAGTTGAAAACAAGTAAGAAAACTCTAGTCGAGTGTGCTGGACTAAGAGATACCTCGAACCACTGAAAAAGCGAGGCTATAACTTATGATCCGATCTTAATAAAATTTTTGGCATATATAAGTAACATATATAGTTAGTTAGGTACCTCTAGCTCCTTACATGTAGGAGTTATGCTCGAAAAACTAAAACATATTATCGATAACAAGCACACGGAAAGAGTTATCAAATATAAATAAAACCTAAATATAAAATTTCAAGTCTCTAGCTCTCAAGATTTCTGAGATCCTACATACGGACAGATGGTCGGATTGAACTAAATTGAGTCGGCTTTTGATGCTGATCAGGAATATATGTATATGCCTGTTACAAACATACTCACAAAAAAATGTATCTAATTATTTGGTAGTATCAACTTTTCTAGCTTAAGAAAAGGTATACGAAAGCTCTGTAACAGAAAAAATCAAGGCTTAATAGTTTATTCTAAACTAAAAAAGTGTCATCATAGTTATTTTTATTTGTAATATGCTTGTAATATGTTAACAGCAGTCAACTTTACAGTAAAAGTACAGACAGACTTTAGCAGCTTATTGAGTTTTTCATTTAGAAAGTTGAACTCTGTAATTCGGAACTGTGTAACACATAACAGTGCAGTAATATGTAATATTAATCAGTGGAGTCTGAAAGCCAAAGACCTTGGCGTACAATCGGATTAATTTAACTCTTTTTAAGCCCTTTATTGTCTGTGTATCCAACTTTATATATACACACATTTTTATATGTATGTATAAGGCTGTAAAGCGAAGACCTGTTTTAAGTGTGACACAGGGCACATCTTTCATATAACTGCAAAACAAGAATTCGTATGTGCAACATTTGTAAGAGAATGCATCTGCAGCGACTTTCACGCGGAGTGCATTTCTGGCCGCGGCTTGATACGATTTGCCGGCCGGCAAAAACCAATAAACTTCAGTTGCATTATTTGCGCTCTCTTTGCGCTCTTTGCTGATATATGCGTTCTCTTAAATTTGAGCGCAGTTTAAGTTGTTTACTTTCATTATATGATGGGCTTTCGGATTTCACCTTGAAAACTTATTAATGAGTTAATCTTTTAACCTGCACTTGTTAAGCTTATCAACGACTGTTGAGACTGTCAAACAGACATGGTACGCACATTACATATATACATACATATATGTACATATATATGTTTAAGGCCAGCTGTTTGAGTAGAGCTCATGACATCATCCGTAAATAAAGAGAGAATGAGCCAAACCAGTTTGTCGTTAGCGCTGCGCAGCAATAAAACTGTGTGCAAAACAATTTTAAATTTCAATTGACAAAAGCTAACAGTTTCTTATTCTTATAATTATAAAAAATAACAATTGTGTTTGTGTATCTCTCGATATGCTCTCTGCCCAGCCCTTTTGGCAACCACGTTGAGTAGCATCAACAAACACATGTTTAGCAGCTTTTTTTATGCCAACCACTGAGCGAGCTTTAAGAGCGCAGTTAATTTTTCGCTCTCAGTTGACAGCTGTTTTGTTGTTGCCGCTGCTGTCGGCAGAGCATGCCGGCTTATAGTAAAGCAAATTGAGATAGTGTGCGGTGGCGTATGCGTGCTATTGTGTTTATGTATTGGAGAGCAGTGTGACGCAGTCAAGAGTAAAGTATTTGCTGAAAACTGCCCACGCCTCGGGCCACCCACCCCCCACCACACCGGGCCGCCTCGCCGCCCTCCGCCCACCTCCGCCTATTCGGCATGTGCACATCAAAACGTGTTCATTCGACAGTTTTTTGCGATTGGCTGCACAGTCGCAAGGCTCTCCCTCTCTCTCTCTCTCTCTGCGTCTCTCAGATTCTCTCTTAGAGCGGCAAACTTTACGCTCTTTTAAGTTGATTCTAACTCGTGCTTGGGCAAATGCGGCATATTTTTTGTGAAATTCACTTCTAGTTGAGACGTTTAACCGTGCGGTTGTCTGTGTTTAAGTAGCGGCTTATAAAGTGAAGAAGCAGCGACAAAGCAAAAAGCAATAAAAGCCAAAAGCAAAATACAAAGAAAACAAAAATTAGTGTTACATTGTTTTTGTGCGCAGCTTTGTTATATACATATACATATGTATACAAACGTTCGCCCGTTCTAATTAAATATGCCATGTGCTTGAAAAGCGCAAATTGAAAGAGAGAAGAAGCAGAGAAACAGACAGCAATCGAATTTAAAGCTAACGTCATCAACAAAACGGAAATACAAGAGCAGAAAATACATGCATATAAAGTTGTATATACACATGTAATACATTGTAGTATATAAAAAACAAAATAAAAAGATACATTCAAGTGTTGCTGAAGATACAAACGCGTGTGTCTAGGTGAGAAATTGCGAGTGTTTGACTTCCATATTGTGGCGCATATAAAAAGAAAAAGGCTGTGCCACATGCCACATGCCACATGCCACATGCCACATATGCCAAAGTTGAGCGAGAAAATGTCAAAGGAGCATATAATATAAAGTGAAAATAAAAGCGCAGTCGGCGTAAGAGTAATAACTCAATATATTTGTTTGAGAAAAAAAAACAATAGACAAACAAACATACACACACACACACAGTACTTAGGAAGCTTTATACATGCATATATAGATAGATATATGTATATATATATTTATATATATTTTACTTCTATAGCCAAATAATTTCTAATACATCGCTTTATATCGTGCAAATCCTGTGGCAAATCAAAATTGAACAAATTCGCAAACGTATAACTGTTAATCAATTGTTGTTGTTATCACTGAATGGTTGAATGGTTGTTGATGATTGTTGTTGTTGTTCTTGTTGTTATTGACATCGTTGCAGAGCCAAAACAGTGACCTCTCACTGGTGAATCAGCAATCGCAATCGCTCATACGCCAAGCGGACGCCCGCAATCGCCAATTGATTGAGCAGGAGAATTCCAAACTGAATCGCGAGTGGCAGGACTTGGTGCACAGCCTGGAGCAGAGGAAGGACAAGCTGCAACAGTTGGCCGAGCATTGGGATAGCTTCGAGAACGGCTTGCACGGCTGGGAGAAGGCATTAGCTCGCTTGGAAGATAAGTTCCGCAATGTCGACCCAACTGTAAGGTCGCGACGTCATTTGGAAGATACAAAGAATGCCATTCAGGTGAGTTAACAGACCGCTTAACAGACGCTGTTAATTACATAAATACATATGTATAAATGTTGCTGACATGTTTGGGCACATGAGCTCATGTGGGGCCGCACTTAATTGATTTATTATTGCTAAAACGTGAGCCTATATATATATACACATATGTACATGTATGCATGTGTGTATATATATATATAAACAAATAGTAGCTACATTCATTCATTCACTTAGTTGGGCCCCTCCTCTAACGGCTTTGTTTTGCTTATGTCTGACTTATATCTCTATATACAAGCACGCTATATGCACTTGCTTATGTACAGTTACACGCATACATAGACCTGCCGCCGCCAAGTTCATGGTCACACGTAGCAGCCAGTGAGAGACAGAGAGAGAGAGAGAGCTTACGCTCTCTTACTTAAGCATGGCTCAGGCGCTTTCCTCCTCCTCCTCTCTCTTCGACAGCTGTCGAAACTGTTAATGATTGACAATGTGAAACTAAAAACAAAAGTTAAATTTGTAACTTTCAGTTTCTGTTAGGCTTTGTTTTTGTATTTAATCACAGCCCAAACCTAAACAAACGCTTTTTTTTTTTTTTTGCTTACACAACAGTATTTAGAAGAATCTTTTTACTTTTTGTTTTTGTTATCAACAATTTGATTTGTTGTTTTCATTGCTTTTTTCTTTTCTTTGCATGACTTCATAGCAAGCGATAATTTTAGTTGATTGTAAAACTTATCATTTTCCAGCTAAAAATAGCTAAAATTTATTTAAAGCCAAACAAGTTTTACATGACATTCATTTTAAATTATAGTAAAATAACAATTATGTAATAATTAAAAAAAAAAGTATATTTAATTGCAAATTGAACTAAATTTCCATTTCACAAGTATGTTAATAATATTTATGCATTAGTTTGAATTGCTTCTAATTAGAATTTGACAATCACAATCAAATAAGACATCCAATTAGAACGTAGCTAAAATTAAAGTTTTATCAAATCAAGAAAACCTCGTTCTGCCATCCACTATATTTAATTAACGATGTTGTCATACGAGCTCCATATACAGATCTCTTTATATGCTCCATAGCAAAAAATAAAAATAAAAATAAAATAAAAAATGTTGCCAGTCGAATAATTCAACATTTAGTTTACTATTTGTTTTTGTTTTGCTTTTGGCTTGACTTTTTGTTTTATTTAAATTTTTATGTTGTTCATACTCTTTTTTTTTTTGCTTTTTCTATCCATAAAACTCACAAAATTTTGCTTCAAAGTCGAGTCAACGTTTCTTTTATTTTTTATGGTGTTAACCTTCGCTTTTTTTTTTTGAGCGGCCCAAAAATGAAAAAAAAAAGAAAAACTGGATTCGTTTTAAGCGTAAATTTTATTTTGTTTTGTTTGCGTTTGATCGATGGAAATAACGAGAAACAAAAACAAAAAGCAAAATAAATATTGAGTATCTCTTTAGTTTTCTGTGTGTTCTACTAATTGGAATTTATTATTATTATTATTATTATTATTTTTGACGTTCAGGAACTGCGAGAAGAATCAAATGAACTTAAGACATCACATAAAGAAATCGAGGCGCTCTCAAAATCCATCCTCACATTCCTTGGGGAAGTACACAAACCCTCGGCGGAGGCCCTACAGGCCAAAGTGGATAAGTTAGTCGAACAGCAAGCAAAGTGAGTACACTAGAAAAACTATATATGTATGTATATGTATTATGTATGAATATCAATTGAAAAGTGAGACAAGTGTGTGAAAAATCATGAGAGAGGTTCATGAAACAAATTACTCGAGTTATTCGTATTTCATTTTACGAAATATTGGAATTGGGTCACTGAAAATTATATATCCATATAGACAAAGTCTAAGTTTAATGCCTTACTTTATATAGATTGAAGTTCATCTCGAAAAATAGGTGTAAAAAGTGAATATAACTCTTCTTATTGAGTTATTATTATATTATTAATATACAAATATTTATCCAAAGCACATATATATATTTATTATATTATGTTTTATAGCTTTTATCTCTTTTCTAAATTGAAATTTGTATGCTTTACGAACTAAGAAACATAAATGTGGAATATGGGTGAAAACTGGATATATAAATGTGTATAAAGTAATAAAATAATAATAATAAAATAATATAATAATAAAATAATATAATTATAAAATAACAATACTTAACTTTGAAGGCATCTATGTTGTAATAGTCTCCACAAATATGTCAGCCCAGTGTCACGAAAGCTCTAATGAACTAGTTCCAGTTCGTTACAAAAAGTTTCAATTGTTTTGAAATTCACTCGCTTAAACGGAAAATGAGTGAATAAGTGTATCTATTTTATAGCTCAATTAGAACTATGTCAGTAAACAGATCTCTAGATGTGTATATCCATTTATAATACCCTAGACTACGGAACAAGTACAGACAATGCGACTAACTGCGCGTGACGTTTGCTCAATTAACGCCGGAAATCGAATTCGGGTTCGCATTCGGAATCGAAATCGAAATCGAATTCGCTGCATAAAAACATTCTTTAATTGATTTGCGTTTAATGTTAATTTATCGTGACTAAATTATTATTTTTACCGCTCGTTTGTTTCTATTTCATAGCATTTAAACGGGTTCTATTTAATAATATAAATGAGAGGTTTTTTTTGTATATAAATTTTAAAGCACAGCCTGTTTTTTCTTTATTATTGTTGTTGTTGTTGTTGTTGTTGCCTTTGTTCGATTCGCTGAGCCGCAAAGCCCTCGAAATTTCATCTCTCAGTCTCTGACGTCATTTTTTGTTGGTTACGCTCGGCTTGTGGCTCGCTACCTGCTACTTACATAAGCCAAGTTTTCTACAACATTGTGGCCAAGTTCTCAGAATGTTGGATCATTAAATTTTGTTGACAGACCCATTGCACATTACAGTACTGGCCATAAGTGTGTGCACCTGTGTGCAATGTATATATGTATATATATTTGTATATACTATAATTAATGAGTGCCATATCAAATAGTAACGGGGCATGCCCACTGATAAGCACAGGTAACTGTGCCAACGCTTCTTATCGGTGCGTTTGCCTTTTGCCTTTCAAGACATTCACGACAATAGACAAAAGTTGACGCTATAAATTTTGATAGTGGCATTTGTTTTGCTTGGTTGCCTTTAATATCCTCTACAGTTCGTATTTAATTGATACTATCTTAAATTTTCCTAACTTCCGGTTACTGAAATTTGCCTTTTAGCAGTACTTTTTGTCTGTACAAGGAAATCCCCATTGATCGCAAATGCAGCGACTTGTAAATCGAACTATAGACCATTTTTTTCTTTGCTTGCAACCCTGATGTATACACCATATATATGTATATATAAATATATAGTATATAGTTTGTTGATAAGATGTCTAAAAAACTTGCTTGTTTTTTGCGGAAATTCTTTTGTGTGGCGCTTGACTCAATGCAAAAATAAAACGAAAATAAAAAACATTAATAGAAACGTTGCCAATTTGTCAATTGGTTTTGCTCACACACACACATTCACTCGCACACTTAGGCACATGCGTATGCAAAGCGTATATTTGCTTAGCAACATTTATGCCTTCGCTTTAACAGCAGTTTAACAGCAACATGCGCTCGAAATTCACCACGATGTGCATTAACAGACGTGTGTGGTCGTCGATCACGTAAACAATTTGCTTGGCAAGGAAAGCAAAAATAAAAACACCACAAAAACGTATTCAAAGAAAATTATAAAAATAAGAAAAACAGATGAAATAAAAGTGGAGCGAAAACATGCCGCGGCCTTTCTTAATGCAGCACTGACACAAATTTTTACCCGACATGTGTTGTTTACACACACATACAAACACTATACATACAAAATATGTTCGTATCGTCAATTTTGACTTTATTTTTATACACATTTTTTTCATCCGGCTATCCGGATCTGACAGCCGGACAGAGGCTGCCGCATTCATGAATAACAAGAGCAGCAGCTGTTAATTTCTTTTCATTTTTCCTTATATACTTTACCGAAATCTCTTGCGTTGTTACCGAAACCCTAGAGATAACATTTTTTGTGTGACGTATTCAAAAATGAAAACAAATATCGAATCGAATCTCAGATAATATTTTCTATGTCGGCTGCTGGTAATTGAGGTAGCTACAAATTGTTTTTGAAACGATTTCAGATGACAATCTTAAGTGTATTATAAATTTAATTCTACTAGACAAAAACATCTGTATTTGTATTTGAAGACTTTAATAATGGGAGAAACTGAATTTTAGAAAACAAAATCTAGTTGATTAATTTCAAGGCCTTTACAACACTTGTACATAAATTGTCAATTAACATTTACATTAATGGCTGTAAGCCAACAGCTGTTAGTGAATTGTACAGTGTAATTACCGTTATACCCTAACCTAGGGAAGTTCGATTATAGCGAATACTTAAAATATTTGTTATTTGGAAAGAGTATTGAAGATTTTCATAAAATTATTTATTTTCGGACTTTGCTTATTAAAATAATTATTTCTAAAATAAGCTTTAAAAAACAAGTCTGGAATAATAATTATTTGTTGGAAGCAAGTAAACAATCTTTCTTTCTTCTCTCTCTCACTCTGAACTCTATTCTATTTACATGCTGCGATTTAAATTATTTTCTCACTTCGTCATGTTTGTGCCTCAAATAAATTGACAATGCCATCATCGAACCAAAGATGATCTAATACCCCAATGTTGGGTCATCGACAATTATACACCCAACTATATAGAATTATAATATATATTAATTCCTTAACTGCGACGCAAATTTCGATGCATTTGTACTTGAGATTTACTTTCGGTTGGCGAACATGCAAAAATCTAATCAACATTAAATAATGTATGGAATACTCAAAAAAAAAGTTGCGTAATCCTTTCTGCCCTTAAAAAGTATTTTCGTGTCTTTCCAGCCGATTATTATATTTGTTTATAAACATTGGGATTTTAGATAAACTGTTCACCGGTCAAAAAATAAATATGACATGCAAAATATAACTTTTGGAAATGATTTCATCAAGAGTACGTGACTATCTGCCACATAATTATATATCATATATCGTGCAACTTCTAATTCAAAAACATACTTTGTTGACACACTTTTCATCATCTAGAGTATACAAAAGAGGTGCAAAAATGTATTAAAAATGGGCAGAAAAATAATAAAAATAAATGTAAACAAGTCGGAAATCGCGGTTGACTTCATTGCAAAAGCAAGTTAATGCAAAAATGTGTACAAATTATTATAAAATAATGTGCACAGAAATTCGCTCCAAAACAAACAACTTTATAAAAAAAAAAACATTTTACGTTGCATTAACAAATAAAAAGAAAATAAAATTCGCAATTCTCACAAACTATAAAAAAACGACCAAGCATTTGCATTGACAATTTGTCATTGTGCACAAAACAAAAAAAAAAGTGAATAAAATCAAGCGACAACAATAACAACAATAAAGCGAAAACATTGCCCAAATGAGGTAATCGCGTAATTATAAATTTATTTTTTTTTTTTGCCGCACGTTAACAGTGCTCTGTTAAATGCCATGCTGCTGCCCGTTCCAATGCCACTTCGTTTCAATGTGAAATGTGTCTCTCACATCAATGTGAAATGTGTCTCTCACATCTTCAGTAGCCGGCATTTTTTTTTTGCTCTACTGCCCTCTTATCTAAACCGGCAAAAATGATTTGCCGTTCAAGCATGCAGTATCAATATATTAAAGTACATATGTATACATAAATATATGGTGGATTGCAGTTATGTTTCAATTTATTTTCTGATTTGGGGGATTTTTGCATTAAGGCTGTGCGGCATATTTGGCAGCTGAAATCAGCGGCGAATTTTGGCTTGCTAATGGGTGAAGCAAACTTTTGCCGTTCGCCGCCGTTTCAATGCCAAGCGCAATTTTAGTATACAAAGTGTTAAGTGTTTCCCTCTCTCACTCTCTGCCGAATGCGTGCGACTATTTATGTGTATGTATGTGTGTGTGTGTGGCTGTGGTGAGTTGCGGTAGCAACAGTTTTTGTTCTTTTATTTCCGTCTCGCATTCCGCTGTTAACGCCGATCGCCGACTGAGACGTCGGCGCTGAAACTTTTTGGCAATTTCGTTCGCTGAGATTATTTTAGTTTTTATTTAGAGTTAGTTGCAAGCGGACGTGTTTTCTTTAACTGGATGGCTGGAAATAAAATACGATAAAGCGACCGCCCGAGCATAAAATATATACGATATATATATATATATAGACGCATATTTTTAAATCAAATTAAATACAATTTAATTAAGAAGCAGTAGAAATAGAAGCAGCAAACACACAAAGACACAAAGAAGCGACAGGCCAAAGAGAAATCTGTAAAGTATTTAACGCAACATAACTGTGCAGCGGGCATAAAGCACCGTTAGCTTACACAGTTAAGCTATAAAAAATGGATTACTATACGTTATTTTCTTTTCTATATTCTTTCATGCGATGCACTTGAAACGCCGCTTTGTGGATTACCAGGCGTATACGCAATCAAAAGAGACAGAGACAGAGAGAGAGAGTCAAGTTTTTAGCTGCTGAATTTCGCTAGAAATTCAAGTTTCAGGCAAAAGAAACAAACGAAGAGGAGGGGAAGAAGAAGCAGAAGCAGTTACCAATTGTTAAGCACACGTCTGCCTCCACAGTCAGGAGGTGCGATTGTTGTCGCTAAACAACTGGCAAAACAATAAAAGACAGCGGCTCGACTAGAAGTTACAGAAAGAGAAAGAGAAAGAGTGAGGGAAAGAGAAAGAGAAAGAAGCGAATGCTAATTGCTAACACGCACTCTCCAAAAAGACGTCGTCAAAAGCAAAAGGTGAATGTTTATTAAAAGACACTTAACTTAACGCTGTTTGCCGCACCGTGTGGCATGATTAAGTCATCGAGGCCGGCTAGAGAGTCGCTTAGTTTATGCAAAAAGCAGCCTCAATCGCGGGTTCGGGCTGGGTCCGGGCCTCGGGTCCGGTCTTTAGCGAGGTCGTCAGGTGTTGTTGTTATTGCTATTTTTGTTGTTGTTGCTGAGAGTGTTTTTGCTTTGCGACGCGTGTCTCTGATTTGAATCGATGACGTCGTCATCGCCATCAAAAATAAAATAACATCATGCGAAAGCCGTTGAAAATGCTTATCGACAGACATTTAATTACAATAATTGATCAAACTGTTCGCCTAGACTTTTAGTTATTTTTGTAATAGTTGTTGTTGTTGCTCTTGGTTTTATTTCTATATTTATAAACACGCGTCTGTTGCTTTCGCTTTTCACTTTTCTTCGGCGCTCGCATTTCTGGCATAGTTTGCCATTTAAATTCAAAATATCCACTAAATTAAATACGTTAATTCCTATAGCAGTAAAATGGCAAATGTATCTTAAAATAGCGGCAGGAAAAAACAAACCAAAGAAAAAAAAAAAAACAAACAAAAATTAATCTGCAAGAATTTTTATTGCGTTCTCTAAACTTTTGTTCTCAGATGTTGAAACTTATTAGAATATTTCATATACCCTGACAATTCTAAATTTTTGGCGATTATCTAAAAAATGAATCTTCAAAGGTTACTCCTTTAGATAATATAAGACCAGAACAACGTACAGTATTATGTGTTAGTGTTATCCTTAAATGAAAATCTAAAAAAAATAGTTTCTAACCCCCATTAATTCTAATGAGAATCGATATCCATTGTTTTAGACATAAAATATATCATAATATTTTAAATTAAAATTTAGTTTAAAATCGACAGCTGCTGGAATTAGACTCCGATAATTGGTGCATTTCTAAACGCTTTCTACAACTAGAACTACAAACGTTTATTACCTATATTAGAATAACCAACCTGTTTTTTTTTTCTCCATATTTTTGAGACTTTCGAATCTAATAAGAAATGCGCTTAAGCAAAAAGAATTCTGTTCTGCAACTATTTAGAACCATTATGAGCCCCAATATTTTCTCTCATGTGGCAGATCAATTATTATTTTGTTCGCTTTTGTTTTTGGCCTTGTTTAACTTACAAATTAGCCTCTATTTGTATTGCGCAGACCTTTGTACTGGGTATCTACCAGTTGGCAACTGTAAGCAATAATATTTTCTTGGTTCATTTTGTTTTTGTCTTACAATTAATTTGCTTGAAACTTTTTCGAAAATTTGTGTTCAGCCTCAATTGGCTGTTGGCCAAATGTATTGACTTGGCCTCCTCAAGGCGCAATGCTCTTCCGTTTCAATTGTTGTTGTTGCTGTTGCTATTGTTATTCTTATTGTTGTTGTTGCTGATGTTGCTTTTGTTGTAAGGGGCGACAGTGTCCTTCAACGGCCAGCCATTAAATGTTGTGCACTCACGACTTTCCCATTTAAAATTGCCCTCAAGTACTTGTCTAAAAAGTAGAAAGCAACAAAAAAAAACACTTGTTGCCTTCATTAAGCGTCCGCATGGCGTATGAGCAATATCACCATTACGATCTGGAATATGGCAGATAAAACAAATGGCAAATAGAGATTTCTCTCGTGTTTTACTGACTCATTTGACATGCAGCGTGTGTTTTTTTTTTCTTGTTTTAGATGACGTCAACTGCATTTTGTTTGCTTTTGACCAAGTTTCGCTTCGACTGCGAATAAATAAACATAAATAAAAAGTTTAAAAATATATAAATGTGAGCATAAAAATAAACGCAGCCGTTAAGCAGGTCGCCCGCGTGTACAACATAAATAATATTAATACCAATAATAATAATAACAAATTTAAAAGATTTCGTACAAGACAAAAAAAAAAAGAAAAAAAAGAAAAAAATCATTTCGAAAATGTGAGAAATGAATTATTCGCTCTCTTGAAAAGAAGCTCAAGGCATTTGCTGAATTCGTATGCCATATATACAATATAGAATTCGAATTTGAATTCGAATTCGAAGACGAACACGATTGACTCGCTGCCTCTTGACTAGTCAAAATTTTCGGCACTGCTTTTCATTTAGAAAACTCTCTTGTAGCCAAACGGCAGCATTCATTTTCACGGAAATCTTCGCAGCGCCTCGAGGCCAACAGCTTCCCAGACCCCAGTGGAAATTAACACATGAGATATATAAAATTCAGCAAATATTGAACCAACTTCAGAACTTTTCTATAATATATATTGCTCATATATATATGTATACATATAGAGGATATATGTAATATATGTATTGTGTGCAGCACGCGTAGCAAAAGTTCTATTCTAGAGGAAAAGACGAACCGCGTGGTTTTTCACACAGACTCACACACAGATAAACTGTTTACATACTATATCTTTATTATAGGCATCTATTCTGTGGATACGTCATTGACTAATACGCCCCGGGCAAACGTTTTGCTCGCTTTTCATTGGACTCTTTGCAGATTGAACGATACGCTAAGAGAGAAGGACCAACAGGTTAGCAAGGATCTCGAGGAGATCGAGCAAGTGTTCCGCCGCATCTCACAGCTGCAGGACAAATTGAACGCCCTACACGAACAACTGCAATCCGTACACGTCTACGACGAGCACATCGCCCAAACGGAACAGGCCCTCATCACACTCAACAGCCAGGTGAAGCAGGCCGGGGAGGAGAGTCGTGCGCTTGTCGCCCAAACCCAGGCGCTCTACCAGACCAAACAGAACCAATTGCCCAGTGATATTGCCCAGGAGTTTACCGCACTTGAGCTGCTAGCGGAACGCGTGCAGGTAGCCATGGAGACCAAAGAGAAGGATTTCAAGAGGGCCAAGACCGTGCGCACGGATTATTTGGCCGGCGTCGATGAGATTCAGCGCTGGCTGCTGCAGGCCGAGGTTCAGGTGCAGGAGCGCACCCTGGAGCCGACACAGATGAAGGAGCTGCTGCAGCGGATCAATCATGAAATTGGCGCCATCTACGAACGCTTCACCTTGGTCAAGACCAACGGTCAGCTGATCATTGAGAACTGTCGCAACAGCGAGGAGAAGACGCTGGTGCAATCGACCATCGATCAGTTGGCCGCACAGCTGGCCCAGGTGCGCGGCTGGCTGGATGAGAAGAAGCAGGCCGTCGGCGACAGCCTGGATGCCTGGACGCGCTTCATGAATCTGTACCAGATCGTGATGTCCTGGGTGGCCGATAAGAGGACCTTCATCGATCAGACCATTGAGCTGCGTACCCTGCCCGAGGCCCGCACCAAGCTGAACGACTATGTGGCGGCTGTGAAGAGTATTAAACCGATTGTGAAGCATTTGAGCGAAATGGATAAGGAACTGGAGCACATTGGTCAGGTGACAACCGTGGGCGATCTCAAGGACAAGCTGCAGCAGGCCGAGGATGCGAAGATAGCCGTGGAAGCAGTGCTGCTGGAGAGGGTAAACTCCCATAGGTTGATCCATTGCTTTGATCCGCTTTCACTGTTGTCTTTCTTTTAATCCTCCACAGAACTCGCTGCTGCAGGAGGCCTGCGAGGAGTGGGATCAATGTGAGCGCAAGATCAAGGACATACGCGCCTGGCACGAGAAGACCAAACAAACCTTGGACTCATCGCCGCAGCAGAAAAAGCCGCTGCGCGATCAACTGGGCTACTGTGAGAAGACGCTGGCCGATATAAATGTGCAAAAGACCAAACTGAGACTGTCTATTGAAAAGCTGGAGGTTAGTGAAGCGGCTGGCATAGCTAATCCGGAAACAATTTCCATACGGAAATCCCATTTTAATACCATTTTAGGTACACTTCCGTAACGGTATGGGCGGTGATCCACGCCTTAGCGAAAATGTTGACGATTTGGTGCGCGTTCTCGACGGCTTCGGCGAGCAGGTGAAAACCAAATCGCAGAGCCTCGAGCAGACGCTGGCCCAAATCGATGTCTATCAACAGCAAATGCAAACGCTCCGCCAGCGCATTATCCAGGAGGAGCAGCAGCTCCGCCTGGTGATGGCTCCCACGTACTTGCCGCACGATCGCGAGCGCGCATTAGCCGAGCAACAGGTACGTACTATCCAAAACAAACAACCTAGAATCTGTTTCTTACGTAGAGCACATCCAGTTTAGAGCAGAGTTATCAAGTGCTAGCAAAAGACTAAAAGTCAGGGACTCAACTCAGACTAGGAAACATTTATATCTCAATATCTATCTATCCTCTATATACTAGTAGCTCGTAAATAACAGCAACTTTAAAGCTAAGCTGAATACGATTTTGTCCCTATTTTCGATTTAGAGTATACCCTCTCATCATAATCATGCTAATTTTATATATATATATACTGAACGATCCTATTTTTATTTTGTGCTATGCAACAGTTGACAGAACAACCAGTTTGTTGGCCCAAAAAGTTATTAACCCTCAAGTAACCAATAGACCACATTGAATTATAAATTCAATTTTCAATCAACAAATTTAATAATAATTTCATTTCAAATTGAACGCTAAATAAATAAATTGTGCGGGTAGGTCCGGAAAATGAAAAACCAAACCAAGTTGCACGGTGGCTGCGTATTTAGTTCTATCTTAATTTACATATTTATTATTTAATTATTTTTTTTGTTTTGTTTTTAATTTTCTTTTGTTTTTCAAGTGCGCATTTTGTACTTTTAGTAAAATTCATTTTTCTATTTTTATTTCTATGCGGCATATAATTTAATTCTCCTTTGACTAAAGAACAAAATTTTATTATTTTCGAATTCGATTTATGCCATTCATTTCACACACACATCCACACACACATACACACTCATACTCACGCATTATTCATCTTTGTGCTCTCTTGTGTTCTTATAATTTGCGTACAAAACATCATTTCATACCCACCGTGCAGCTCATCTCATCCAACATCGAAAAACTCATCCGCCTTGTTTGTAGTACAAATCGTCATATAGTATGCCTTATACCATATATCGTGCATCAGACATACTTATACATATATATCATCTCTTGATGCTCATCATTGTTCTGTCTGCCTTGTCAAAAAAAAAAAGAACCCGAAACATTTGTTGTGTCTGTAAAACAAAAACAATTCAATTCCGATTTCGATTCATTGTCACGTGCCGAAATACAAAAATATAATTTTCTATGCTATATGGAATTCAAATAAGTTCTTGTTGCCGGGGTTAAGCCCAAAACAAAAAAAAAAAAAAACCAAAATAGCGAAACACATTTTCGAAATTCTATTAAATTCTTTTTCCAGCCCATTATTCAGTCAGCTATTTTAAGCATTGCCCGATTAACGCCTGCAAATATATTTCAAAAAACTTTTATAGACATATGTGTATACATACATACATATATAATATATACACTATTAATATTTGTATATTTTGAAATAATAGGCTTTTGTTTGCATAGTTTACATTAGTTTTAAACATATTTTGTTTTTAAGTTTACATTGCGAATTGCAGTGTTGGCGGTAAGTGGCAAATTAAGACAAATTACATCAAATTTTACAAATTTAAAAATTTCCAAAATTCCAAAAAAAAAAATCAACTTTTGTGTAGCTTTTGACAGTAGCTAAATTTTTGGGGCAACTCTTGCTATGAGAACTTATTTTCATTCACCTTTTCACAAATTACAATTGAAGCATATTTTCAACACATCACATCGTATCACATCACCTTGAATCACATCACCTCGAATCATATCACATCACATTGTGGCACAGTGAAGAAGAAAAAAAGAACACATTATGCTTTATGCTTAGACATTTTATACTTATGATTTTCTTTTATTGTTTTAATTAATTAGTTAGCTTTACGGCCGGGCAAACATTTTCACATTAAGCCGTTCGAAGTCACAGCTCTCTCTTTCTCTCTTTTTCTCTCTATCTCTATCTATCTTAGCGTATTAGCGCTCTCAGTTATATTTTAGTTACAAAGTATGGTTACGGTCTTAATTTGAATTATATATTTTATTTTTGACAATTGTATTTCTTTTTATCTTTTCTCTTCGTACATTCTTATTGATTAAATTAAAAAATCTGGTGTCGTTGCGCTGAAAAAAACGAAAAAAAACGAAAAATTAAAAAACAATTAAAATTTCAAACACTACATTTTTAAACATTAACCAAATTTGTTCTTACTAATATTTAAAATACATTCGCTTATATAACCATAACCGGGATCTTGGGCTTTGCTCGCTTGCCTCTTGTGCTATTTGCTAAACTTTGCTAAACATGTGACTAACCCAACAAACTCCTCTCGATGCTGCTGCTATTTACCCTCAATGTAACACACACACACATACAATCACAAACATCACACACACACACACATGGGTATTGCGTACTTCTACAATTACAACAAAATATATATATAATATATACACCTGGTATATGGTTGCTTTATCTTACGGCGTATTTCTGCTCGTTGCCTACCAAAATATATCAAAATTACGATTATATGCTGACCTTTTTGTAATTCTTCTTCGCCAAACATTTCTCTCTCTCTCTCTCTCTCTCTTTCTTAAATGCACCATACGCATAAACAATATCACCCCCAATATATTTATATATATATATATAAATCTAGGCATGTCGAGAACGTGTCAAAAACTTGCATTCGAAAATAACCGCACGCAATGAGCGCATCAAATTGTTAATACATCGCGGCACGCCGGACGATGCTAAGCTAGAGATTTAGAGATGCCGCACAGCTATGGCAGACATTACTTATAAGTCATAAACAAAACTACTATATTTATATGTACCAATTCGTACATATATACCATATATATATATACTAGAACTAGATCGCCAAAGAAATGAAATTGAAAACCAAAGCAATTGCTAAGCAGCCACCGCGGCGTCTCGTGTTTGCAGCTGCCACTGCAACAGTCTCCCAATGTGGCAGTGGCAACAGCTAAACATGTCAGATCAGCCGTAACCTATTATATTATATATATATATATAAATATATATATATATATTACATACATGACCCGCAGCTTAAGAAAATTTACCAAAAAAAAAAAACAAAGATTAAATATTAAATTATATATTATTTTTAAAATGAAACCCCAAAAAGAGTTTATTTATTTGACTAGGTGTACCCAGTCCTAGACAGTTTATAGGTAGTTGTTAGGCCCATGATCTTTCAAACAAATGAAAGCTAACCGATTTTTGGCAAATCTTCCCCCAATCTCTTTCTCTCTCTCCCGCACACACACACACTCTCTCTATCTCTCGCCCGTTACTGAACGCATAGGCAATGCGACAATCAATCGATGGTATGCAGCAAAACTACGACGCAACCGCCGCCCAATCCTATGCTCTGGATCCACATTCAGTGGTAACCACTTCATCGACTGTCTCGTTGCTTATGAAGCCAACGGCAGTAGGTCTAACCTATGCTGAAGTGTTATCAGGACATGCGAGTCCGGTAAGCGGTAATGAATCGGCGTCCACCCCCCGACATGAAAAGCAAGAAAACCCCGACACGACCACGACCCAGACAACGATTACGACAAGCCAACAAGAACAGCCACAAACGAACTCAAACCAGCTAAAAACAATCACAACAACGACAACAACAACCACTCTGACAACCACCGTACGTACGCACGAGGATGAGGAATCCAATTCGGAACCATTAACCACAGTGCTCTATCAGCGCAAACATCGCGTTACACCACCCAGCAGCAACAACACCACCTCTGATTATGAGGAAGCATCATCGATGCCAGCTATCAGCACCATTCAAATGGAGACATCCAGCAGCGCAACAACATTAGACCAACAAGTTCCTAGCATAGGCGTCAATCCCAACAGTCAGTTTATTGAAATGGAGCGCAATCAGCAACATTTTAATACGGGTAAGAAATTGCAGCCGCCGCGTCCCGAACGTCGCGGACGTTCGCCGAGACGCAGACGCGAACCACAAACCGCGGTACAGGTGAATACCACACAAATAGAACAACAGCAGCAACAACAACAACAACAACAACAATACCAACAGCTTTATATACCCCACGAGGATCGCGCGCGTTCACGTAGCCCCATGTGGGTCCCGGGTTCGACATCGTATGCAGAGGTACTGCGTGGCTTGGAGCTAGAACGTTTAAAGGCCGAGGAGCTGGCAAGGCAAGCGGCTCAGCCGCATACGGATTTAACCATACAGGATATGGTAGATGCTAGCGCAGCAGCAACCAATATTTATGTGCCACATACCAAGCCAGAACAGCATCAACAGCAGTTGGAGCAATTCATTGGCGATCCCAGCGCGGAACTTGGCTATGCCCAACAGCAGTTGGAATTGAAGCAGTCCCAGGTTCCAAGTTATGAAGTGCCAATGAGTGCGGAGGAGATCACCGCCACCTACTTGCAGCCGGATCCACAGCTTTATCAAACAATGTATGAGAATGTGGCCGATAGCGGTCAGTGGGGCTATGTTGCGGAATCAGGTGGCGAGCCTCAGCAACCGGCATTACCACAAAATTATTATGATCAGATTATGCAGATGCAATATCCTATACAATATCAGCCTGTGGCAGTGCCACCAACGACGACGCAGTATCAGCTGCTAACGGGTTACTATCAGCCCGTTGCTCAAACAGAGACTTATCCCACGGTGTACACCACAGAATCATCGCAAATCTATTATGCCCAACAGCCGCAAGAGTACAACCAACAGGAGTATAGCCAACAGCAACAACAACAACAACAACAACATCAGCAGCAAACAAAACTTAACCCCGATGTACCCGTTTACCAGCCGGAAATTGTAAACCAAGCTTATCTGCTTGAGCCGTATCGCACGGAGGTTAGTCCGACAGTCACATCCACAACAGGTAATAGCGTACTTGATCGAGTGGTGACAACCCTCGCATCGATGGTGCAACAGAGTGCCGAGCCACTGACGACGAGCACCCAACAAATTCAGTCAACGGTTATAACGCCACAAGTACCACATGAGCAGGTGCCAGCACAGCAGGTATTCATTGAGGAGCATGTGCAGATGCTGCGACCTGTGGAGCCTCAAGAGTTTGAGATGAATGAACCACGTCCCGACATAACCTTTGGTCAGTTCGATGTCGATGCTATTGAAACCATACCCATTGAGGTACCTCAGCCTCAATCTCAGCCTCAGCCACAGCCGCAACCACAACCGCAACAGACCGTAACTACAACGAGATTTGTAGAGGAAACAATTATCTCGCAACCGATAGATTCAACTGTGATAGCACAAAAGACTAAAGATATTGTCTTAGCCCCAGATACTGTCATTGTCCGTCCCCAAGTGCAACAACCCAGTCAAAATGTTTATCAGCAACAAGATACCAGTACTGGTAGTACCTATGCTGAAGTGCTATTCGGCCAACAGCATAGATCCCATCCAGTTTTCCAGCCATCCAGTCAACAGCAACATATTCCAGTACGTGTTGCGACACCCATGTCGCAAATCCGCAATGCTGAACACGCAACAACAACAACCACGAAGAACACAACGATAAGCACTACGACGACGACCAAGAGTCAGTACGGCAGGTGGACGGAAAAGTCTGAAGACAATACTGAGGCCAGAATACCGAGGCCCAAGCGACAGCGACATGAATCGCAGCCTGAACCATTGCCTATAAAGGTAAGCAATAGGAAAGAGCCCAAAGCAGGCAAAAAACACAAGTCTCCAGACGCAAATAGTGCCTCGCATAGCCACACTGAGAATGCGCCTGCTCCAAAGGTCATCGTGGTCGAGGAGACGCACAAACCTGAACCCAAACCCAGGAAGTCTAAAAAGAGCAAACATCCATCTGAACAGAATGTGGAAACAATAGTTACAGACAAACAGATTGGTGAGCCAGATCATGAGAAAAAATCAACCACTGTAACGACAGTCACCACCAAGAAAACGTTTAAGCCCGTCAGTGAAATTGTCAAACAAATGAGGGATACCGTCTATGAAGAACCTACTGTTGAACACATCAAGAAGGACAAGCAAAAGACAACGACTGTGGTAGAAACAACAAATGTTACGACAAAAACAGTTGAACCAGTTGTTAAGGTCACAAAACAGGAAACAATTGTCATTGAACAGCCCGTTGTAGATAAAGAGACGATTGTAGCAGCTCCATCAAGGAAGGACAAGAAGAAGACTAAAACTGAAAAGGTAGAAACAATTGCTGTCTCAAAGAAACCGATTAAAGAAGTTACAAAGCCAGTGGAGTCCGCAATGGAACCCACTGATGAAACGAAAGCAACTATTGTGGAAACAACAACCACTGCAACTTCTATAAAAAAGGTTGAGCCTGTTGAAAAGGTTGTTCTACAAGACGAGGCTGTGCTCGTAACACCAGTTGCTTCTTCCCAAATTAAAAAGGATAAAAAGAAACCAACTCTTGAAAAAACTACAACTACTGAGACAAAGGTTACGCCTGTTAAAGAAGTTAGTAAGCTTGCTGAAACACCTACTCCGATTATGCCTACTCAAACTAAAAAGGATAAAAAGAAGACAGTAACTGTTGTAGAAACTACAGCCACTAAGACCGCCGAGAAAATTGTCAAACCTGTCGAAGAAGTCATTGAACAGGTGGAAGCTGTACTTGTGACACCTGTAATTGATTCAACTCCTATTGTTCCTACCCAAACCAAAAAGGATAAGAAGAAGATCGCAACTGTTGTGGAAACTACAACAACTGAGAAAATTGTAGAGCCTGTGGAAAAAGTCATCGAAAAGGTTGTGCCTGAGACACCTGTAATTGATTCAACTTCTATTGTTCTTACACCAACCAAAAAGGATAAGAAGAAGACAGCAACTGTTGTGGAAACAACAACCACTACGACCTCTGAAAAAACAGTAAACCCTGTTGAGGAAGTCAGTAAACCAGCTGAAGTTGCAATTCCTTCACCTGAAGTTGATCCGATTCCTGCTGTTTCTGCTCCAACTAAAAAGGATAACAAGAAAACAACAACTGTTGTTGAGACTATTACTACTACGGCCACAGAGAAGACAGCTGAGCCAGTTGAAGAACTGATTAAACCAGCTGAACGTGTTATTTCTGCTCCAACTAAAAAGGATACTGTTGAAGAATTCATAAAAACAGAAAAATTATCAGTAATTGAACCGTTGGCTGTACAAATTTCCGCTAAAAAAGATAAAAAGAAATCCACAACAACTGTAGAAACAACTACTATCACAAAGAACGCTGTGGAACCACTTATTGAAGTCATTAAGCAAACGGAAATTGTGCCCGCAACAGAAGTTGTTGTTGAATCCACAAATACCATAATGGAGCCTGTTATTGAAACCATCAAAGAAAACGTAATAAAAGCTTCAACAAAGAAGGAAGAGCAGCCCACAGTTTATAAATCTTCTGAAGTCTCTGTGCCAAAAACAGTTTCCAGGAGCGAAACAGATGAGACATTACTGGAAAGCGAACCTGTAGTAACAACCTCCACAAACACAATTTCCACAGAAAGCGGAACAACTACAATTACCACCAGGACCATAACAAAACACATTACCAAGCGGATTGTAAAGCGCATCATTGATGGAAGAGAGGAAATTGTTGAGGAAGATGTGATCGATGATTTACCTGAGGAAAATATATCTGTGGAGCAATTTGATCTGCCATCAGTTGAAACAACAACTACAGTACCCGGCAGCGTAATTGTACCTGGACTAACATCAACCCAGGATACAACTGTTGTTCAGGGTGGCTCAATTACCAAAACTATAATAACCAAGACAAAACGTATACTCAAGCGGATAACCGCCGATGGAGAAGAAGTTGTCGAGGAAGTTTATGAGGATGAGCCTGAGGTAGAACGCGACATAACATTGCTTCCTACTACAGTAATTACTTCCAGGAATGTCTACGAAACTCCGGATCAGCCCATTGAATCCCAAGAAGCTATCATCGATGCTGCACAGCAAGCTGTTAACGAAGTTGTAGACAAAGCTGAGAAAGTAATCAAACCCGAGCCACAAAAGCCGCCGCGTAAGGACAAAAAAGATCAGGAAACTGTCATTACGAAAGAAACTGTTAAAGTTGCGGATGTTGAATCTGAGCAGAAACCAGAAAAACCAAGCAGAAAGGATAAGAAAAAGAAACATAAGAATTCCAACAGTGAGGAAGCTAAGCCAATATCCGAGAGTCCAATTTTAGAAAACGTTAGCAAAGTTACCGAGCCACAATTACAACTAGAAACCACAGAGCCCCTGAATACAACAAGTGCAATTACAATCGACGAGAAACAAACTCAGTCGACCGATGGATCTGTTATCAGCGATGATGGCAGTCTTATCAAAACCACAGTCATACGTACAACTAAGATAGTGAAGAAGATTAACCAACAAGATAATCTGGATATGTCCTCTTCAACGCACTCGGATGTACCTTCGTTGGATTCCTATGAACTTGCCGAAGAAGCTGCTGAAGAACCAAAGGTAGAGAAATCCGAAATGAACAGCCGTGAGATTAGCGATGAAGGTGTAGTAAAGACAACTAAAACAACGACTATTCGTACAATTAAAAATGCTAAAGCGGAATCAGAGAAGGAACTTATCTCTGAAGGCGTTAGCGATGTTCAAAATACACCCGAAAATAAAACAACTGTCGAAGTCTCACAAAGCGAAGACGGTTCCGTACTTAAAAAGACCATCGTTCGCACCACAAAAATAATAAAGAAAATAACACAAGACTCTGAAACATCCAGCGATCACAGTAGCACATCCGAACCTGTTTTGGAAACAGTCGAATCAATTATTCAGGATGCACCAATTGTTGCGGAATCAATTACTACGGAATCGAATAGTGAGGGTATAACGAAAACTACAACTACTCGAACTACAAAAGCTGTAAATAAAACTACTGTTGAGACTTCAGAGGAGTCTGCAGCTCGCGAACCGGAACAAACTGCAGAACATCTGCTAATTACACCAAGCAAAGAGGAAACTAGGAATATAAAGACAAGTACTCTGAATTTCTTAGCCTCCGAGCAGCAAACAGCAGAGCCTGTACCCGAGAAGAAGACGCGTAAATCAAAGAAACAGGAAAACCAAAAGGAAGCTCCACTTGAAGCTAAGCCTAATCAAACAGTGGATATTAAGGTTACTACTAAGGAACTTGTTGCGCCAGTTCAAGATGAACCTAAACAGGAAGTCAACATTACTGAGCAAACAGGACCTGCAACTTATGATGACAACGGTAGCAATGATGTGGTTAAAACAACAATTACCAGAACAACTAAAATTGTTAAGAAAGTTGCACAAAATGCTGATAAACAGAATGTTGGCGAAATCCAGGAAGTTCAAAAGTCTAATGAGCCAGAGCCAATTGCTGCCGAGCCAAATAGTGAAGATGTTGGTGGTGTAACCAAAACGACAACCGTGCGTACGACCAAAATTGTAAAGACGTTGAACGAAGATGGTGAGACAACAACAGAGAGCAGCACAATAAGTGAGCCAATCACTGTGCGGGAAGCCTCTCCCACAATATCAGAAATACCGAGTGAATCTTCAACTATATCAAGTCAAATTGATGGCGCTATTATCAAAACAACAACAATTCGTACAATGCGCATCACTAAGCGTATTACAAATGACGGACGCATAGTTCTGACCGAAAGTGATACACCAAACGATGTAATTGTTACATCTAGCATTGAAATGCCCGATCAAAGATCAACTAGTCCCATTGTTACGTCAACGTTGGAGGCAGCTTCTCCAGTTATCACTTCAAGTACTGACAGTAAATTTGCTAATGTTGGTGTCAATATTGAGTTGGGTATTAGGGACACTGCAGGTAAATCTGGCGTTAAGGTTGTAGACATTGAGACAACTGAACTACCGACTGTCAACGCAGAATATACCTCGACGAACGGGGCTCTTACTGAGACAAATCGCATTGCCACTACAACTACGACCACTACCAAAAATACGATCCTTACAACAACTCGACAACGTAGCTTCGAAACCGAAGATGGCACAAATGTTCTTTTCGTTGGAGAAGGCATTGACGGAGCCTATCCACCAGGCACTGTTCAGAAAATTTCTCTTATTACTCATGAAGAGAAGCTGAAGACTCCAATCGTGAAAATGCATTTAGATTTTCCGGAGGTTAGTCTTCGCGTTACTGAGACTGTGACTGAAAACTTAGAATCCCTGCAGAAAACTTCCGAAACAAGCAAGACTTCCACAGTTGAGTTTGCCGAACCCAAGCCAGAAATTGTGGAATCCGTTGTGGTGACCACAACTGATTCTCTAAATGAGCAACAGGATCTACAAGACTTTAAGACACATTCAATAGAGCAGATTGACAAGCCAAAGGCAGTAGACAAAAGTAGTCAACCCCCGTCTGATTTAAGCCCAGATGACCAAAAATTGTTTGAAGATATTCAAAAGAAACTGTCCAAGAAAGATAAGAAAAAGCGTCCTGCAATCCCCGAAGAGTTCATTAAGCAAGAAACAATTCAAATCCTTGTTGAAGAAAGTAAAGGTAATGAAACAATTAAAATACCTATTGTAGTTGAAAAAGAACCTTTAATCAAATCTCCTTCATCCAATGATAATATAGTGCAATTAGTGCATAATATTTCTCAAGATTTATCATTGATTTCAAAAGCAAAGACCATTGAGTATGCCAAGGCTGATATATTGTACCATGAGAAAATGCAAGAAACGTCAGAAATTCCCCCCAAAACTCAAGTAGAAACGCAAATTGATATTCCATGTGAAGTTCAGCCACTCCCTGACCCTACTAATATTGCTAAACAAATTGTTCCTGCCAAGCCAAGCGCATTAACAGCTGAAGCATTTGTGGTTAACACGGTAAGCACTTTAAATAACACTATTTTACAAACTATTTGCCCTGGTGAGAAAATTTATGAAATTCCCAAATACAATTTATCTCAATTTAATATTGCTGAGGGTAATTATCACATAATCAATGCAAAGCCCATTTCCGTTGAAACTCCCTTACCTTTGTCACTTGATCATCAGAAAATTATTGTTGAAGAAACTTTACCAATTGTAAGTACGGTAAGTTTGGATATTACCTCCCCTGAAAATTCGAAATTGGTTTCTACTGAAAACGATAAGATATATGAAATTCCCAAATGCGATATGTCTTCATTTACAACTGCTGAAGGTTATTATCACACAATCAATGCAAAGGCATCTCTACAAACTTCAACACAACAAGTTATAGAGGAAAAGCAAACTCTTGAAAGTTCTGATGATAACTCTGTTAAGACTTCTCCGGCTGAAATCAAAACAAACATCTCCAATTTCAATGAAACAAAACCAAATGTAAATATCTCTATCGAAGATGAGAAACTCATTGCAGAAACAAATAAGGTATTCGAAATTCCCAAATACGATATTAGTTCATTTAAAAGAGCTGAAGAAATGTATCACAACAAAGAAATCATCTATGAGCAACCAATTTCTACACAAACGGAAAAGACTGTTCCGAGTCAAAGTTCCTCTACAACAACAGTTGATATTTGCCAACAACAAAAAGAAACTCATAAAGAAGCCAAGGAAGATAGACCTTCTGTTTATAACTTTGAGCTCCCTAAATATAATACAACTCATCAAAGTCTTGCTGAAAGTCTTTATAAAGCGTATCTTCACGCACATGATGAATCACCAAAATCAATTCAGAATACAAATATATCTCAAGACCCCCAAGAGCAAAAAGACATCATTGCAACTGAGAAAGTCATTGTTCCCGAGAAGGTTCTTGAACCCGTGGTTTCAGAAGATACTAAGACAACTGTAACAGTCAAAACAACTACAACTGTAACTGAAACGATCAGCGAATCTACACAACCGGATGAACCGAAGAAGCTGTTGAACCCGAAGAGAAACCTGAGGAGCCCAAGAAACCAGCTTATGCAGGTCTCCCTGTAGATGAGTCAAGTACTTCTGGATGGATGTTATGGATGAACCAATGACATTCTCTGACGAGGAAGAAGAACCAACGAAGGAAATACCAGTTGAGAAGGCACCCGTCCCTAAACCTATTACAACCTCAATTACTGAGAAAGTCATTGTTCCCGAAAAGGTTCTTGAACCATTGGTTTCAGAAGATACAAAGACAACTGTAACAGTTAAAACAACTACAACTGTAACTGAAACGATCAGCGAATCTACACAACCGGAAGAACCGAAGGCTGTTGAACCCGAAAAGAAACCTGAAGAGCCCAAGAAACCAGCTTATGCAGGTCTCCCAGTAGGTGAGTCAAGTACTTCTTGGATGGATGTTATGGATGAACCAATGACATTCTCTGACGAGGAAGAAGAACCAACGAAGGAAGTACCAGTTGAGAAGGCACCCGTCCCTGAACCCATTACAACCTCAATTACTGAGAAAGTCATTGTTCCCGAGAAGGTTCTTGAACCCGTGGTTTCAGAGGACACAAAGACAACTGTAACAATCAAAACAACTACAACTGTAACTGAAACGGTCAGCGAATCTACACAACCGGAAGAACCGAAGGATGTTGAACCCGAAAAGAAATCTGAGGAGCCCAAGAAACCATCTTATGCAGGTCTCCCTGTAGATGAGTCAAGTACTTCTTGGATGGATGTTATGGATGAACCAATGACATTCTCTGATGAGGACGAAGAACCAACGAAGGAAATACCAGTTGAAAAGGCACCCGTCCGTGAACCCATTACAACCTCAATTACTGAGAAAGTCATTGTTCCAGAGAAGGTTCTTGAACCCGTGGTTTCAGAGGATACAAAGACAACTGTAACAGTCAAAACAACTACAACTGTAACTGAAACTGTCAGCGAATCTGCACAATCTGAAAAGCCGAAGGCTGTTGAACCCGAAAAGAAACCTGAGGAGCCCAAGAAACCAGCTTATGCAGGTCTCCCAGTAGATGAGTCAAGTACTTCTTGGATGGATGTTATGGATGAACCAATGACATTCTCTGATGAGGAAGAAGAACCAACGAAGGAAATACCAGTTGAGAAGGCACCCGTCCCTGAACCCATTACAACCTCAATAACTGAGGGAGTCATTGTTCCCGAGAAGGTTCTTGAACCCGTGGTTTCAGAGGACACAAAGACAACTGTAACAATCAAAACAACTACAACTGTAACTGAAACTGTCAGCGAATCTACAGAACCGGAAGAACCGAAGGCTGTTGAACCCGAAAAGAAACCTGAGGAGCCCAAGAAACCAGCTTATGCAGGTCTTCCAGTAGATGAGTCAAGTACTTCTTGGATGGATGTTATGGATGAACCAATGACATTCTCTGACGAGGAAGAAGAACCAACGAAGGAAATACCAGTTGAGATGGTATCCGTCCCTGAACCCATTACAACCTCAATTACTGAGAAAGTCATTGTTCCCGAGAAGGTTCTTGAACCCGTGGTTTCAGAGGACACAAAGACAACTGTAACAGTCAAAACAACTACAACTGTAACTGAAACGATCAGCGAATCTACACAATCGGAAGAACCGAAGGCTGTTGAACCCGAAAAGAAACCTGAGGAGCCCAAGAAACCAGCTTATGCAGGTCTCCCTGTAGATGAGTCAAGTACTTCTTGGATGGATGTTATGGATGAACCAATGACATTCTCTGACGAGGAAGAAGAACCAACGAAGGAAATACCAGTTGAGAAGGCACCCGTCCCTGAACCCATTACAACCTCAATTACTGAGAAAGTCATTGTTCCGGAAAAGGTTCTTCAACCCGTGATTTCAGAAGATACAAAGACAACTGTAACAGTCAAAACAACTACAACTGTAACTGAAACGATCAGCGAATCTACACAACCGGAAGAACCGAAGGCTGTTGAACCCGAAAAGAAACCTGAGGAGCCCAAGAAACCAGCTTATGCAGGTCTTCCAGTAGATGAGTCAAGTACTTCTTGGATGGATGTTATGGATGAACCAATGACATTCTCTGACGAGGAAGAAGAACCAACGAAGGAAATACCAGTTGAGAAGGCAGCCGTGCCTGAATCCATTACAACCTCAATTACTGAGAAAGTCATTGTTCCCGAGAAGGTTCTTGAACCCGTGATTTCAGAAGACACAAGGAAAACTGTAGCAGTTAAAACAACATCAACTGTACCTGAAACTGTCAGTGAATCTACACAACCGAAAGAACCTAAGGATGATATTACTTCAAGAACACCAGTTAGCGCTTGGAATCAAAATTCATCATATGCAAATGTTTTAAAGCATACAATGAATTTCATAGATGTTGAGAAGAAGAATGTTGATAAAATCAATTCAATTACACCTGAAAGTTCTGTTCAGGAAGTGCAACAGGTTCCCAAAAAACACAAATCAAAGAACGACAAGGCGATTGTTGAAAATGTCAAAATAGCTGAAAGTGACATTAGTCAATATGTTCAGAATGAGACTAAAACAAAAGAAAAGAAAGATCAACTGCATAGTCCAGAACGTTGGTCGAAAATAGTTGAAGAGGAAACAAAATTAATTTCTGATCAGCATCCTGAAAGCCTTACCTCTTGGTCAACTATTGTTCGCCAAGGTGTTTCCCAGACTATAGAAACTACAAGCCATTATACCGAAACAACGCCTTCTGAAGTTTCGTCTGCTCCTAGAATAGTAGATACCGTTCTCAAGGACGAGACGACACCAGTTCCCGTTGATGAGAAACCTAAGAAGCAAAAGTCAAAGAAGGAGAAGAAATTGCCACAGAAAAAGATACATCCAGTACCAATTGTTGAAAATCCGATTGTTGTTGAAGAGCCTGAACACGAAATAATCAAACCAAGCGTAACACATACTGTTGTGGATAACAAATCTCCAACTCAATCTTGGTCATCAATTGTCTCACATACAATTGAAGATTCTCCAATAATTACTGAAACTGTTCAAACTGAAATAGTTACCTCACCATATGACATACAGGACTTCATTCAAAAGGAACAGACATTCTCAACCGTTGTTAACGACAAGCCTAAAAAACAAAAGCCCAAAAAGGAAAAGAAATCAAACCGGCCAGAACCTGAGAGCGAAACAATTGTTGTGGAACCTACTGTTGTTCAAGAAGAAGTCAAACAAACGGAACCGGAATCAATCGAATCTATAGTAGACATTCCTTCTCAAACTCAGTCGTGGTCATCAATAGTTTCACAGACAATTACAACTACAACTCATCACACAGAAATAATACCAGAGGTAGTTTCCTCAGCTCCTGAAATACCAGATATCGTTCACAAAGAGGAGATAATATCAGTTCCTGTTGAAGAGAAACCTAAGAAGCAAAAGTCAAAGAAGGAGAAGAAATTGCCTCAGGAAAAGATACATCCAGTACCAGTTGTTGAAAAACCGATTGTTGTTGAAGAGCCTGAAGAAGAAATAATTAAATCGAGCTCAACAGGTACTGTTGTGGATAACGAAACTCCAACACAATCTTGGTCATCAATTGCTTCACACACAGTTGAAGATTCTCCAATAATTACTGAAATCGTTCCAACTGAAATAATATCTGATACAGTTACCTCTCCATATGACATACAGGACTTCATTCAAAGGGAACAAACATTCTCAACCGTTGTTAACGACAAATCTAAGAAACAAAAGCCCAAAAAGGAAAAGAAATCAAAACAGCCAGAACCTGAGAGCAAAAAAATTGTTGTGGAACCTACTCTTGTTCAAGAAGTCAAACATACGGAACCGGAATCAATCGATTCTATAGTAGACATTCCTTCTCAAAATCAGTCGTGGTCATCAATAGTTTCACAGACACTTACAACTACAACTCATCACACAGAAATAATACCAGAGGCAGTTTCAGCAGCTCCTGCAACACCAAATATCGTTTACAAAGAGGGGATAATACCAGTTCCTGTTGAAGAGAAACCTAAGAAGCAAAAGTCAAAGAAGGAGAAGAAATTGCCACAGGAAAAGATATATCCAGTACTGATTGTTGTTGAAGAGCCTGAAGAAGAAATAATTAAACCGAGCTCGACAGGTACTGTTGTGGATAACGAAACTCCAACACAATCTTGGTCATCAATTGTTTCACACACAGTTGAAGATTCTCCAATAAATACAGAAACTATTCAAACTGAAATAATATCTGATACTGTGCCCTCACCGTATGACATACAGGACTTCATTCAAAAGGAACAGACTTTCTCAACCGTTGGTAACGACAAATCTAAGAAACAAAAGCCCAAAAAGGAAAAGAAATCAAAACAGCCAGAACCTGAGAGCAAAAAAATTGTTGTGGAACCTACTCTTGTTCAAGAAGAAGTCAAACAAACGGAACCGGAATCTATCGAATCTATAGTAGACATTCCTTCTCAAACTCAGTCGTGGTCATCAATAGTTTCACAGACAATTACAACTACAACTCATCACACAGAAATAATACCAGAGGTAGTTTCCTCGCTCCTGAAACACCAGATATCGTTCACAAAGAGGAGATAATACCAGTTCCTGTTGAAGAGAAACCTAAGAAGCAAAAGTCAAAGAAGGAGAAGAAATTGCCACAGGAAAAGGTTCATCCAGTACTAGGTGTTGAAAAACCGATTGTTGTTGAAGAGCCTGAACACGAAATATTTAAACCGAGCTCAACAGGTACTGTTGTGGACAACGAATCTCCAACACAATCTTGGTCATCAATTGTTTCACACACAGTTGAAGATTCTCCAATAATTACTGAAACTGTTCAAACTGAAATAGTTACCTCACCATATGACATACAGGACTTCATTCAAAAGGAACAGACATTCTCAACCGTTGTTAACGACAAGCCTAAGAAACAAAAGCCCAAAAAGGAAAAGAAATCAAATCTGCCAGAAACTGAGAGCGAAACAATTGTTGTGGAACCTACTGTTGTTCAAGAAGAAGTCAAACAAACGGAACCGGAATCAATCGAATCTATAGTAGACATTCCTTCTCAAACTCAGTCGTGGTCATCAATTGTTTCACAGACAATTACAACTACAACTCATCACACAGAAATAATACCAGAGGCAGTTTCTGCAGCTCCTGAAACACCAGATATCGTTTCCAAAGAGGAGATAATACCAGTTCCTGTTGAAGAGAAACCTAAGAATCAAAAGTCAAAGAAGGAGAAGAAATTGCCACAGGAAAAGATACATCCAGTACTAGTTGTTGAAAAACCGATTGTTGTTGAAGAGCCTGAAGAAGAAAAAATTAAACCGAGCTTAACAGATACTGTTGTGGTTAACGAAACTCCAACACAATCTTGGTCATCAATTGTTTCACACACAGTTGAAGATTCTCCAATAATTACTGAAACTGTTCAAACTGAAATAGTTACCTCACCATATGACATACAGGACTTCATTCAAAAGGAACAGACATTCTCAACCGTTGTTAACGACAAGCCTAAGAAGCAAAAGCCCAAAAAGGAAAAGAAATTAAATCGGCCAGAAACTGAGAGCGAAACAATTGTTTTGGAACCTACTCTTGTTCAAGAAGAAGTCAAACATACGGAACCGGAATCATTCGAGACAATAATAGACATTCCTTCTCAAAATCAATCGTGGTCATCAATTGTTTCACACACAGTTGAAGATTCTCCAATTAATATTGAAACTGTTCAAACTGAAATAATATCTGATACTGTGCCCTCAGCGTATGACATACAGGACTTCATTCAAAAAGAACAGACATTCTCAACCGTTGTTAACGACAAGCCTAAGAAGCAAAAGCCCAAAAAGGAAAAGAAATCAAACCGGCCAGAACCTGAGAGCGAAACAATTGTTGTGGAACCTACTCTTGTTCAAGAAGAAGTGAAACCAACGGAACCGGAATCAATCGAATCTATAGTAGACATTCCTTCTCAAACTCAGTCGTGGTCATCAATAGTTTCACAGACAATTACAACTACAACTCATCACACAGAAATAATACCAGAGGTAGTTTCCTCTGCTCCTGAAACACCAGATATCGTTCACAAAGAGGAGATAATACCAGTTCCTGTTGAAGAGAAACCTAAGAAGCAAAAGTCAAAGAAGGAGAAGAAATTGCCACAGGAAAAGGTTCATCCAGTACTAGTTGTTGAAAAACCGATTGTTGTTGAAGAGCCTGAAGAAGAAATAATTAAACCGAGCTCAACAGGTACTGTTGTGGACAACGAATCTCCAACACAATCTTGGTCATCAATTGTTTCACACACAGTTGAAGATTCTCCAATAATTACTGAAACTGTTCAAACTGAAATAGTTACCTCACCATATGACATACAGGACTTCATTCAAAAGGAACAGACATTCTCAACCGTTGTTAACGACAAATCTAAGAAACAAAAGCCCAAAAAGGAAAAGAAATCAAATCGGCCAGAAACTGAGACCGAAACAATTGTTGTGGAACCTACTCTTGTTCAAGAAGAAGTCAAACAAACGGAACCGGAATCAATCGAATCTATAGTAGACATTCCTTCTCAAAATCAATCGTGGTCATCAATTGTTTCACAGACAGTAACAACTACAACTCATCACACAGAAATACCAGAGGCAGAGTCTGCAGCTCCTGCAACACCAGATATCGTTCACAAAGAGGAGATAATACCAGTTCCTGTTGAAGAGAAACCTAAGAAGCAAAAGTCAAAGAAGGAGAAGAAATTGCCACAGGAAAAGGTTCATCCAATACTAGTTGTTGAAAAACCGATTGTTGTTGAAGAGCCTGAAGAAGAAATAATTAAACCGAGCTCAACAGGTACTGTTGTGGACAACGAATCTCCAACACAATCTTGGTCATCAATTGTTTCGCACACAGTTGAAGATTCTCCAATAATTACTGAAACTGTTCAAACTGAAATAATATCTGATACAGTTACCTCTCCATATGACATACAGGACTTCATTCAAAAGGAACAGACATTCTCAACCGTTGTTAACGACAAGCCTAAGAAGCAAAAGCCCAAAAAGGAAAAGAAATCAAATCGGCCAGAAACTGAGAGCGAAACAATTGTTGTGGAACCTACTCTTGTTCAAGAAGAAGTGAAACAAACGGAACCGGAATCTATCGAATCTATAGTAGACATTCCTTCTCAAACTCAGTCGTGGTCATCAATAGTTTCACAGACAATTACAACTACAACTCATCACACAGAAATAATACCAGAGGCAGTTTCTGCAGCTCCTGCAAAACCAGATATCGTTCACAAAGAGGAGATAATACCAGTTCCTGTTGAAGAGAAACCTAAGAAGCAAAAGTCAAAGAAGGAGAAGAAATTGCCACAGGAAAAGATACATCCAGTACTAGTTGTTGAAAAACCGATTGTTGTTGAAGAGCCTGAACACGAAATAATTAAACCGAGCTCAACAGGTATTGTTGTGGATAACGAATCTCCAACACGGTCTTGGTCATCAATTGTTTCACATACTGTTGACCATTCTCCACTAATTACTGAAACTGTTCGAACTGAAATAATATCTGATACCGTTCCCTCATCATATGACATACAGGACTTCATTCACAAAGAACAGACAAACTCAACTGTGGTAAAGGACAAATCCAAAAAGCAAAAACCCAAAAAGAACAAAATTTCGCTTCCTACAAGTGAGTCACCGAAAATGGAAGAAAATCTCGAAACAGCTGCAATAATTGATACTGTTCCAAAAACATTATCATGGTCATCGATAGTCTCACAAACTATTGAGATTCCTTCAGCAACATCAAACGAAAATGTATCCAAGGAACAGCAACCCTTACCTGACGATGGTGATAGACTTAATGTAGTCATAAGACCAAAATCAAGCAAGGATTCACCAAAGCCAATTGCAGACTCTAAACCGATTGCAATTATTGAGTCAATTGCCGATATTGATGAGAAATTATTGGAAACTGTTGCAAAGAAGCAAAAAACTAAAAAGGAGAAGTCCATCAAAATCGAACAAATTCCTAAATCAAACTCCAAACAAACTGATATTCCTCAGGATAATAAGCTGGATATAGAATCAAATTCTGTGTTGGATGAAAAGCAGGGTACATCATCCGACTTCGAAATTCAATTGCCAAAGCCAAAGCCTTCTGTTTGGTCCCAATCCGAGACTTATGCCCAAGTCCTTAAAAAGTCAGGTTACGAAAACAATACCAATATTCGCTATCAGGATACTGAATCTGACAGTCACAGCAGCATTGAATATATTGAAACTAAACGTTCAGCTAACCCAACTTTAGTCGTGGAAAAAATTCAAAACTCTTCCAATCAAATTGTTGAGGAATTCCCTGATCCCGTCATCCCTGCATCTATTGATCGTTTTGATGAGGAGCCGGTTGCATATTTTGATAAGCCGTCAACATTATCATGGAAGGATATAATGGATGAAGAAGTGGAAACAGACATACCACCATGGACTTCTTCCGAAACAAATATTAATGAAGAACCTAAGGTGGAAAGACCTTCTCGTACAATTTCCCGGCCGATTATAAAAGTAACGGAAGTAAGCAAACCCGAAGAACAAGTTAATCCCCAAGATGAACATGGCTTCCTCGAAATAATTTCAAAGAAACGAATCCGATCTCGATCCCGATCACAGCAGTCTCAAAACTCCAATGTGGAAGAAAAGCCACAGAAGAAAAAGTCGAAAAAACCAAAAGAAGAAACTAAGATTTCGAAAACAGAGAGTCTCACTATAATTGAACCGGCCAAAATTATTCCCGCTCTTCCAGTGGAAGAAGAGAATAACCAGACGACACCAGCTCCTATACCAATAACAACGGGTATGTCATGGGCTGCAATCGCTGCGCACAATGTTCCAGAACCTGCACAACAAATACGACTCCTTCAAATAGAATCTAAAGAAACTACTGTCGATAAGGTAGAGAAAAAGCCAGTTAAGGACAATACAGTCAATATAGCACTTACGTTAGAAACGGAAGCAAAATCAAAGAAACCAAAACAGAAACTCAAGAAAAAAAAAGCTAGTGGTATTGTTGACTTTATCAATGCTGAAAAAGAAGGTTCTCAAAGAGTTAAGGTATTAGAGCATGTTCAGGAACCAGCAGCTACCCCGAAGAGCGTTGATGAAACTGAACCAGTGGAACCTACTTTGAAAAAGAAACCAACTAAAAACATTCCATTAGTTGAAACTGTTTCGGAACATGTTGAATCTATTAAGCAAGTGAAAAAACCTATAAAAACTGAGCAAGTCCTTCCTTCTGTTGATTCCATAAAGACAGTTAAGGAGCAGACACCATTGGCGCCTTTCAAATCCACGGAAGAATTCAGCACCACCGTAACGGTTGCAGATAAACCTGTTAATATCGTTTCGGAAAAACTGGAAACTCCAGATACGAAGGTAATATCATCTGTTACAGTAGATTTAGATGATGATTTAGTTCAGAAACCAATCGAAACATTTTCGGAACATGTTGAGCAACAGGTATCTCCTTCTGAAAGTGTAGAACCTCCAAAACAGACACCCTTGGCTCCCTTCATAACAACAGAAAAATCCACCACTACAGTGACTGTCATAGAGGAAAAGCCTTCCTTGAAACCTAGTAAGTTCATTTCGGAACAAGTTGAATATGTTGAACAAGTCGAAACTCCTCAAACGGAAGGAATTTCGATTATTTCATCAAATATAGTCGAGCCCACTATCGAACAAACACCACTGGCTCCGTTTAAAATTGCTGAAGAGACAGAAAAAACAGTTACTTTAGTTGAGAAACCAATCGAAACTGTGTTGGAACATGTTGAAAACCAAGAATCTCCTTCAGAAAGTGTAGAAACTACAGAGAAGACACCATTGGCTCCATTCAGAACTATTGAAGAGTTCAACGTGGAAAAAACAGAAACTCCAATAGTTGAAGAGCAAACTATCCAACAAACACCTAAATCTGATGATGATGCTTTCATATGTGAGACATCATACTGGTCGGCCACTTTGAAACCGGGACAGAAAGCAGTGACAACAACTGAAGAAATCTTAGAGCCCCGTACAACCGAAACTAAAGAGGATGTACCAATTACGGTTGAAATTCCGATTGACAGTAGTGTTGCTGAAGTTCCCGTACAATCTCCAACTGATCAACCAACAACATGGTCCGCTATAGTTCAAACTGAAACAAAGGTATTCCCATCTCCAACAGTTAAGGAAGACAATGAAGCTGTGCCTGCATGGTCCACAGTTGTTGTTAGCAAAACAACAGATTTCCAAGAGCCTAAGCAACAAGAAGATCTTGAGAAGCAGGAAACAACAACAACTCAAACCACATACGTTACAACCACAGTGACAACACACAAAGATGTGAAAACCACTGAACAACAGCCAACTTCGTACGTTTCGACAGTGGTCACAACACATTCTAATGAGCTGACACTTGAGCCTGAATCCAAGGAAATCATCGTTAAACCAGTCGAGCCAAATGCTCAAAGCAGTTTGGATACACTAAGGAAAAACCTACTGCTTGAGTCAAATCAACTATATCCCAGATATAATATTGCGGAGACGCATTATCATACTTTGAAACAGGATAAGCCCAACGAAATTGTGGCAGCGGATACTACCGAATTACCCAAGGATGAAACATTTATGAACGATTATGTGATAATTGAACCCGATGCATTGCCCGAAATTAATTCGCAGATTCTTACTTTCAATTTGTACCTTGATAGAGAAAATCTTTTGCGTCCCATTCCTAACGATTACATTGATCAGTTGCATTTGTTGAAAACACAAAGTCCAGTTGAACCCAAAGTAGAAACCACAGTTGAGGAAGTTTTGCCTGTAGAAAAACCACAAAAGGCTTCTGAAAAAGAGGTTATAAAATCTACATCTGAACTAGTAACTAAAGTTGAAGATGTAAAAATAGTTGAACCCAAACCTGAAACAGAGAAAGTAATACTCATTGATAGTTCCTCAGTTAACAAGCCAAGTGAACTTCTCTGGCATCTCAGTCAGGATAGTTTCTTGAAGTATAGGCAAACTGCCGATGACGTTTACGGACTCTTCATCACGCTTACCAGAGACTCGACCAAGACGGATACAGAAAGAACTCAGGAAATCCAGGACGATAAGCATAAGACTGACATCATTACTGAAACCGTAGTGAAAACGACCACGATTACAGAATCAAGCAAATTGATAGCTGATAACGTTGTAGATAAGACTGAACCAGAAGCATCGTCAATTGTAAGCATTCCTATAGTAGAAGTGCCAGTAACACCTTCACCTGTCAGCAGTCTCGATGAGTTGCGTCTAAATCTGTATCTGGACGGCAAGCAAAAAGCCAGAATAGATGCCGATTTATTCGCGGCTACCATCGACAGTCTGAAACGTGCTGATGTTACGGACATTGATACAAAACCAGACAAAGACAACAAACCCGATGATGTTATCAACAAGCCAGACAAAAAAGACGATGACGATGACGACGACGACGACGATGATGACGACGATGATGATGGAGATAAACTGACTGTGCCTGAAATTCGTAAGCCACATGACGATGACGATAAACCGAACGACCGCGATCCCGGTAGTGGTAGCAGTGGCAATGCAACTCCCACACCCGAACACGATGCAGCTCAATACGAACAAAACCGTAGCTGCTCATCGGAGTATATGTCAACCGATTTGCCAGGCGGGGTAGGTCATTGGCGGGACCAAAGTACTTATCTGGCTTTAGAAGCTGAACCTCAGGGTAAAGTAGAATTGACACCGACAGTTGAGTCTAAGGATGTTCTAACCGAAACTAAAACCATTGAGCTGGCGCCCTCTGTGCCACTTGAATCAAACACGTCCCCACACACAACACCCGAAACAAGCCCCCCACAAAATGCTACAAACTCAGCTAACAACGTTGCAAACGCACTAATCCAATTGGCGAGCGCCACAACTCACACGCTGAACGTTGCTGCCAACGCGGCAGCAACAGCAACAAAGGCGAAAACGCTGGCAGCGACGAGTGCAATTCTGCCAGTTGCTGCGGCCGTAGTTAATAAGCTAACGGCCCAAACAATAACACCAACAACATCAACAACAACACCAACAACGAGAACACCAGTGGAGACAACAGACCAGCCCGAGCAGCAGCCACAGCCGCAGGCGCTCACTGCAACTGTTGTTGCTGAGACGCCAGCGGTTGTCGCTACACCAGCAACAGTTGTCGAAAAGGAAACGACAACGACAACAACAACCACCAGCGAGAAGCCCAATGAGCTGCCCCTTGACAGCGCGAATGTTGTTAGGCGCACTGTTGTAACAACAACAACGGTGACGACAACAACAACCAGTGAAACGACAGCAGCAGCAGCGCCTAGCAGCAGCAGCAACACAATTACAACGACAACAACAACAACTAGCAATGATCAGCTAGAACAACAACAACAAGAGCAACGCCAGAAGGTGAAAATCACATTGAGCCTTCAGTTATTCATAATTCTAATATTTGCAGCTTTTTTGTGTGGTTTTGGTATTTGTTCATGGCTTTTATACGGCAATAGCTCTAATTGTTGTTGTTGCGGCACTGCCTGCAACAATTGCTGCTCATTGCTGCCACCAGCAACAGAGACGCACCCTGGCAATGGCCCACAGTAAGGTCGACCATGGGATGCTGATTGACGCATGGCAGGCGCCTAAACAATAACAAATAATAAAAAATACATCTATAACATTTATCTATATATATACAAACTATATATATATATATATATATATATACTAACGTAATTCAATTGTTAAAACTTTAATATTATCTTTTGATTTGCATTTTTATTTCCTTAAGATATTTTTTTTTGTTTATTAAATATGTATTGTACGTGTTGTTTTGCTAAAATCATTCATCGTTATATACGTATATATAAGTTTAATCGTAATTCTATGAGTTTATATACACACCTCTTCTATCTATCTAGATTAGTTGTTTAATTGCATTGCCAAATGTTCCTTACTAATTGATCTTAACCCTTTGTAAAAACCAGCTACAACTAATATAAAGTAGCATTTTATATACGTACTAAAGTTCAACTTAACATAATAAAATAAATATTAACCAACCTGCACGTTTTAATATATATATTGAAATCTATTTTAAATCTATTTTTGCACAGTTCTATTTCCGTATAGGCACGCACACACTCGCATTCGCACTCGCTCACACGCACATGCACGCAGCTGCACATGTCCGCACTTGCACAGTGCTGCTGAAAAGTGCGCGCACACTCACACACAGGTCTTCTAGCAGAATATGCCCGTTTTTCTGTACCACAGATCGTAAACTTATGAGTTCATTGCCTTCTCGCCTGCCGCCCTGCAGCCTTCGCCAAATGTTAAGCGATTTTCCTTTTGTTTTTTGCGGCATTTTCCCTGTGCTTGAGTTTTCGCTATAAATAAATTAGAGATCCATGCAATGCGGCCCGTATTACTTACTCAAAAATATCGCAGCCGATGCGAGTGTTGCATTCAATTTTGTTAGTTTAGTTCGTGAGTTCAATGCGAAATGAACTCCATTGAAATAGTTTGCTAAATAAAATCGAAATTCTTCAGTTTTCAATTGATCAATTGAGGAACTGTCATTAAAGAGCTGCCACATCATATTTGTGAGTGCTAGTGCAAAAAAAAATCTAAAATCTATTTTAAAAATTGTAGGAAAACCAACAGTTTACAAATTTTCCTTACCCTGTACCCATAATTGAGATCTTAAATGGTTTTATAAAGTTCTGTAAGTATTTGTGTGTTGCAGTTGGAGGCGTTTTGAGTTCCATAAAATAAGTAGGTATATAATTTATTCAACGTCTGTCCGTTTTAAGGAATGCTCAATTGATAAGCTCAAATTTTTATGTGGATTAACATAAATCAAGAAAATCCTTTTAAATCTTCTTTATACTCTTAGAGCATGAAAATATTCAATTTTATATATAGGAATAGGAATATAGTAAATTTGTAATATATATTCATTTTGTACTTTTCACTAGAATTCTACTTTGGTTATCTTGGCTTATTTCTTCAATTATTCATAAGCCTTCATATAAGATTTTAAATATATACTATAGGTTATGGTGTAGTAATTGGATCATTGGGTACAGAGTAACTGCCAGTCGAGCATACTCGACTATAATTCAACGCTTTATTAATTTAGTTTCAAAAATTATCTAAGAAAATACATATATATATTTTTTAGATACCAGATGCTTGTCATAATTTTCATACAACTTTCAGAATTCAGAGTATTAAGAATATTTTATTTTATTTTACTTATTTATTATATTTTAAAGCTTCAGTCAATTAAAAGCCCTTTGCTAGGTAACTTTTGCATTTGGTGCTTTTGTCTATCCGCTGTCCATTTCTCCATTTGCTCATAAATATGCCGCCCATCATATTAATTAAGATATTGTAATGCCAATTACGCATGTGTTATGTTAAATATTTTTACTACTTATACATGTGAAGATATCCCAAAAATATTCCGTATAGCCATTCCAAAAATATCATACACAATTTTGATGTAAATATATTGTTGTGTGTGTGTATAGAAGCCGGCAACAAATATTTGCAATATTAACTAGTTATTTGATGAAAAAATTGCATTGTTTCGTATTATTAACATATTTATTAATATTCCCCAATACATTGCACACTTGTGACACAATGCAAATAAATATATATATAGGATGTAATCACACAAGATCTCGACGAACTGCTTCAATCGCTGTCTACAGTCGAGGATGGCATTGGAAACATGAACCACAGCAGCTTGGAAGGCATGCTAGAGGGATTGAAGGTAATTGTTATGTTAAATATACTAAATCCTAAACGATTGGATCGCCTGTTCAAGCACGTATTTACCTGTAAAACTTAATTAATATTATTATACAATAATAATAATAATAATACTGACACTGTACATAGTCGTAGTTTTGTGTTAGTTTTTAATCAAATTAAATTAAAAAAAAAAAACGATTAATGGATCCTGGCGTGTGTCTCACAAGTTTAATAACACAATCGCATCATTCCATAAACAATCGAACATTTCTGTATTACAGTTAGACGTTTTTCGATAGATTACTTTTAGTTGTGTGATATTTACAAGTCCATTTTGGTTTAAATAATTATACGATATAGTAGTCGAACCTTTTGACGTCTTATGAATTAATTTCTTAGACGTCTTAGGATTCAATTTCTTTTACATACATTCAATATAATTGTGTTATTTTTTGTATTTGGTCATTGTGACAAACATTTGGTTAACGCATTCTATTCTCCCGATGTGCAGCTAATCCAAAGCAATCTGGAAGTACATGAGAAGGAAGCGCAACATCTTAAGAATCAAGCGAAGGCATTGCCCACAGATCCGGGCACCGAGCGTTTGCTCAACGAGACAGCAGATCGCGTCGATCTGCTATTGAGGCGTACACAACAAGGCATTACGATGATAGCCGTGAGTATACCTAATCACAAATATGATAATTATAGTTAGGATTGAACATTTCATATTGCAGAACGCCATGCACGGCCAAAAGAAACGGGAGCAGGAGATCGACGAGTATCAGAGGCATTTGTTGGACCTCGAACGGTGGATCAACGAGGTCTCGGCCGAGTTGGCCTCGTTCGAGCCCACAACGGATAGCAGCACTGATGAGCACGTGCTGAAGACCCAGGTGGAACGCAGTCAGCAATTGCTGCGCACTCTGAAAGATCGGCAACAGTCCATGGATGATTTGGTCGAGCAAACGCGCCAGCTCCAGACACATGCTGATGTCGCTCCATTAGCTAACACGCTGATGGAGCAGCTGCAGAGTATTATAATCATACTGCGGGAGCAGATCACCGTGGCCACTACACGCATCTTTACCATCGAAAAGCGCATCATGGAATTGCGCAAGGCCAAGAGCGATGATGCCCAGCGTCAACGTATCCTGGCCGATGCCCAAATACAGGTTCCAATTAGTGTAGTTGCAGCACCCGAGTCCATCGAGTCCAATGAAGAGAACACCATAGACTCAAGCTCTATGCCCGAGGAGGAGATCAAGCCCACCGGCGTGTATGTGGAAACGCAAACGTCATTTAGCTTGCAACAGCCGGTGCCACAGCCACAGATTACCACGAGCAATGTGGAGGCGCAGACCAGCTTAAGCGAGCCGCAACCAGTGGTGGCCATCGAAACTGCGGAAATTGCATTGCAAACCATCAAGGAGCGTGCACCCACTGAGAATATAATGGTCACCCAAACCGTGCAGCATGGTCAGGAAACGATACAAATCGACACTCAGCTGAACAAGGATATATCCGAAGATCCTGAGGATGTGCAGATAGAGGCGCGCTACCATCAACAGCCGAAGGGCGATGTCGACCGTGCCACAGAGCTGATTCTAAAGAATGTGCCTCAGGCCTTCGAAACCACATTTGTCGAGCCGGATGAAACCACGACCGAGGTGATTGTAGGTGCAGACGGCACCAAGCATATTGTCCTAAAGAAGGTCACACGAACGCGCCAGCAAATTGTGCAACAGCAGCAGATTAGCTCCATCGAAACAGTCAGCGATGCGGATGGTAACATTGAAGTACAGTCCACAGGCCAAATAAATCTGGAGAATGTGCAGACCACGGACACCGTTGCTGATCCACAGCAGAGCAATTACCGTACCGTTGTAACGCAGCAAACTCGAGGCACTCTGTTGGACGGCTCCCAGCCAGAATCCGTAATTGTCAGCGAATTCGAGACTGAGCCAGTAATTGAGCAATACGAACAACTGGTAAGTCCCGATGCAAAGGGCAATTTGCAGCCCTTCCGCGCAGAGGCGGGTGAGTCGACCGTGGACAGAGAAGGTGCCAGCATACATACTGTATTGCAGCAGGTGACCCGTAAGGTTATCCGCAAGACCCGAAAGATAATCAAGCGTGTGGTCATCATCGATGGCAAGGAGCATGTGACAGAGGAGGTGGTTGAGGAACCCGAGGAAATTGAGGTGACTGAGGAGGAGACAATGCCGCACATCAGTGTCAACATTGTGCGCACGTTGAATGGAAAAGTGGTGAGCGAGGAGGAATTCCAGAAGATGATGCAGCAACCAGGCGTTGTCATCGAAGAAGTTGCAACGGATCTGTCGCAACAGACAGTTGAACCGCAGCAACAGGTATTTGATATTGAGTCTATCAACATCTCGAACACCTCCACAACAACCACACAACAACAAGAACAACCACTCGATAAACAGACACCACCACCAACAACAATAACAACAACAATTGAAACGACAAAAGAAGCACCTGTAGAATTGCCAGCACCTCAAGTAGACATTGAAGAAATCGTAAATGTTGCCCCAATCAGTCCTGTTAATGTTGCAGAAGCGGCAGTAACAGTACCTATAGAACCCTCAACAACAACAACAACCACCACCAACACTCAGTCAATCACAACAACAACAACCACAAAAGAGCCTGAGGTTGAAGATATTAAGGAAATTTGGCCCCAGGAACATCATTTGCAGGCCACAAACATAGATTTCTCGCACCATGTAGAGGAGCCGGCAGCACCAGCTGCTACCAGCCCCGAGACATCAATGCCTGTGGAAAACATATGGCCAATAAGCCCAGAGACTGGCAACTCCATCTCGCTGGAATCGTATGTATTTGAACCAGAAGCACCAACAGTTGTTGGCATCAAGCCCGAGACAGAGCAAACACAAGAAAAGACTGAAGTAGCACCCGAGCAGCCCGTTGCAAAACCAAAGACTGACGTAGAAGCGTTCCTAGCAGCTGAACAAGCACATTCTCTGCCTAACAAGGAGACCTCCGAGGCGCCCGCTAAACCGATAGCACCAGCAAAACAACTGAAATTACCTGTGGAGCAAGTGCAACCACAAGCGGTATCAACAGCCGAAGAGCCTGTTGCAGAAGTATCTCCCATTGAGATCGCCGATAAACAGTTGGACATACCCCAAAAGGATCTACACGTTGCCACCCAGCTTTTCATTTCTGGAGAGGCAGCTGCCGCTGTATCGCCACGCAAGACCTATCAGATAACAGCACCCTCTGTAGAAACCATTGGAGCTGGTGTGCTAAAGGTAGCAATAGAGCCGACACCAGAGCTCGATGAGTCCATTGCTAAGACACCGGCTAACGTGACCATGACCATTGTGGAGACTGTAACAGCGCCTGTGGAGCACGAGGAAGATGCGTCGACGAAGCGAAGTCGAAAGAAAAAGAAGAGAAGAGATGAGGAACCAGAAATTACTAAACAAGAATCAGTACCAGAGCCAGAGCCAGAGCCAGTGCTCGCTCCCATTTCCGATATTGAGGCGGAGTCCGTGCACGAAACTGGCTACGAGGCAGAGGAAAAGTCTGTTAGTGAAAACATCGATGACGACTCGGCTGATTCGAAGAAGAAGCGCCGCAAGAAGAAGAAGCAAAAAGAGAAGTCAAATGAAGAAGATTCACACGTCCCTCTGTCATCCGACCACTCGCTCCGTGATGACACCAGCAGCTTAGAATCTGAAGGAAAAGTGCGTCACGAAGCAATTGTGGAGATTAGCACAGAGAGCGACTTATCGAGTATCGATATTGACCGGTCCGTTAAGGTGGTTGAAGATTCTGTTATACCCTCACCCACAGAGCAGTCGCGTGATCCATTTACGCATGTGGTAATTCCCACTGAAGTCCTGGAGCTGTCTGCTCTCGAAGATGTGGAACAACAAACGACACCGCGTATACCCACGCCAACAGCTGCCGAACAAGACATAAAGTCTTCGCAGACATCACCTCAGCACTTGCCCAAACTAGATGAGACAGCGGTGCAAACGAGCCTTGATGCACATCCGGATAGTCAGGAAAACGAATCGCAGACCCTGGCGGTGGAAATTACCGAAACCGAAGCCCAAACCACACCACGCGACGGCGAACAGCCTGAACCTGTCGAAACGCTGAGTACAGAAATGCAAACCGATGAGAATGGTGAACCTCGTCAAACGGTAGAAATTTCTATCCAAACAACTGTGACGACCACCACCGAAAAGGAACTGCAAACAACGCCCAAAGATTCGCCGCGACTGGAGGAACCAAGTAGTGACCATGTGGTAACTTCATTGGTAACAGATTTAGTGAAGGATATGACAGTTGACTTGCCCGTGCCTACAAAGGAGCAGTCCACATCCATGGAGCAGACCACCACCCAGGCGACTCACGTGCAAACAATGACGCCTGAACCATCAGAATTGGTGGCAAGCAAACCAGAACAAGAAGTAAGCGATGTGCTTGTACAGACCACACCTCGCGAGGATCAGCAGCCGATTTCGCTTGAAGAGCATTCACTGACAGCCACGTCAATTTCTGAACCATACGAGCTGGAAGTGAGAACTACGGTAGCCATACCCGCGGATTCGGATACATCTACTGTGGAACCCACGCTGTACGAATACACGCAAACCATGCAGCTGCCCAAGCCAGAAAAGAAAAAGAAGGAAAAGGGCAAACCTGTTCCACAGCCCACTCCAGAGGTGGATCCTCAAATCAGTGTGACCGTGGAAATTGCACCAGAACTGCTGGGCGAGTCTGGCATTGTACTGTCAACCAATCAGAAAATCGAAGAGGTTCCTCATGTGCAGCCGACACCCGACTCTCAGCCGCTGGAGGTGGATCCGCAGAGGCCACAGCGTGTGCAATTGCAAATCACCAAGACCACAGTTTACGATGAATATCCCGATTTGCCGGTGCATATTATCGAGCAGAACAAGGTGAGCATTGCCTCGCAGCAGCAGGGCAGCGGCTCCAAGCCACGAAGTGGACCCACTTCGTCGGTCACCATCGAGGAGGTGGCCTCGCCTACCGAGGAGCTGGTTGTGCCCATCACACCTGGACCAGATAATCTGAACGAGCAGGAAATATGGGTGCCCGCTACGACCACCACCACTGTTGACAGATCACCGATGGAAGCCTCTCACGCGTTCATCATGAGCGAGGGCTTGCAGCTGTACCCAGGCAAACAACCGCAGCTGAGTTGGTCGGAGACGAAGGAGGCGATTGGAAGTCGCATTAGGCAACTGAAACAGGCGACGCCACAGCAACCTACAGCTCTCACAGATGTCCTACACTTGGCCACACTGTCCGAGCAGATCAAAGAGGTGCCCACCGAGCAGCGTCTGCAGGAGGTCAACGAAGAATTGCAGAACTTGGATGCGGCAATACGGAAAGGCGATAAAACAATCATCCACACGACGGTCATAACAGTGATTGAAAAGGTGTCCACCTGGCTGGAGACAATCGAGTATCGCGTGTATCTCATACGGCAGAACTCCAATGAAGGTCCTTCGGAACAGAAGTTGGACAATTACACTCAGCTGAACGAGGAACTGAACACAATCAAGGCGAATGTCAATCAGCTCGAGGGACAGCTTGACCAAACGGACAAGCCAACGCAATCGGAGTTGATGCAGTGTGTGGATACGCTCAAGGAGCACATCGATGCCGTGGAGCAAGTGACGCTACAGAATCAGGCACAGGACAGCAAGGATCTGAACAAATGGCACAGCTTTGAACTGCTATACAGAGAAGTGACCACCTTACTGGACTTCCTGCAAGAACGCTACGATCAGGCAGTCAGCGAAGAGCATCCGCTTTCTACAAAACTCGCGCTGCTCGATGAGCTGGAGCAGCATCATACGGCCGCCCAACAGCAGCTAAACCAATTGATGCAGTCCGCACGCTTCTTCCAGCGCGATTTCCCCAACAAGAAAATCCCACAGGATGTGTACAGCACCTATGAGACGAGCAAGAATATTGGCAACAACATCGAGGCAGAGCGCGATCGTGTACTTCAGCTGCAGTCACTGGCCGAGGAATACGAGCAGACCCTCAAGGAGTTCACCAATATCACTGTGCTGGCCGACAAAATGATGGAGAGCCCCATTGTGTCCAGCTCCCTGGAGCAGTTGAACAATGAGGTGCAGAAGCAGCGTAAGTTCTTCGTCAATCTGAGCCATTGTCGCGCCATGCTGGAATCGCTCGAGGAGAACATTGATAGCGAAACCCGCGAGAAGCATTCGGAGCTGCACAAGGATCTCTATCAGAAAGCCACCCAGCTGCTGGAGCGTGCTTCGGAGCGTTCCTCAAAACTGGTTCAAGCCGCCTCACGGTGGACTGTGCTGGAGAAGGGTATGCGCGACGAGCTGCAATGGCTTCAGGTGGCACAGCAACGAGTTCCAGATCTTTCGGCTGTGACTTCCGCGGATTACGATCAGTATGCGACGCTCTATCAATCCCTGAGCAATGACATCTCGCATCACTATGTGAAGATGACGCAACTGTCGGGCATTGCCAACAAAATGCAACTCCTGGTTCAGGCCCCCAATCTGGTAGAGGAAACGAATGATGCATTGATTGTGCTGCTCAAGCTGCGCGAGGAGGTGGCGCTCTATTTGCATCGCTTGCTGGTCTTCAAGGAGATCTGGGTACAGTACGAACAGCAGACAGAGAAAATGGAGGCGTTCGTACGCGAGGCGGAGCAAGAGCTGCGCCAGATCCAGATACCGAAGCAGGCCACAGAGCAGCCGATACCACACATCCGGCAATTCTGGGAGATTAAGGCGCGGTTCGAGCTGCACAACAACATACGCAACGATGCGGGTCACAGCCTGGAGAAATCACTGCAAGTGATACCTCTGGCCGATGAGATGCTGCAGCGCCAGTTCCACGCCCAGCTCGAGGATCGCTGGCAGGCCGTTTCCCAGGCCATAGAGGTCATTCAGCACAACATTGTGGAGTGCCTGTCCTCGGAGGATATGCCCGCCGATGAGAAACTGAAGATGGTGGAGCGCGAGCTACAGGAAATCTACCTGACCATGACCAGCATGAAGGGCGTCATCAAGAACGAGGAAGAGCTCTGCCTCTACATTGAACGTGTCCAGGTGCTGCGCACACGAGTTGGCTTCATAGGCAACGAACTGGGCCGCATTGGACTCCAGGAGCCGGCAACTGAACCGGAGAAGGTCGGCGAACTGTTTGCGCTCTCGCACAAGATAACCACGCAGATATCCGAGGAGTTGGAGTTTGCATCCGTGCTGCGGGATCAGCTGCAGGCCATACACGAGGGCATCAGCAATCAGCGCAAGCATCAGGCCAAGATTTCCGTTATACTGGACGAATGCGAATCCGCCGAGCGTCAAGGAGCGGACATCATCGAGAAGGCCGTGGCTGACTGTCAAAACGCTGGCGAGGAACTCGTTTCCAGCTGGCAGGAGATAATGCGCATCCGTCAAATGCTGCACACACTGCCCATGCGCCTGAAGATGTCCGTCTCGCCGGTTAAGCTGGAGCGCGACATTTCCCAGCTGCAGGATGATCATGCCTTCCTCGAGAGCAAGTGCACCAATATAATGGCTATACTACGTAATCGACTGGCGCTTTGGCTGCGCTACGAGCGACAGCTGGAGCTGGTGCACGGCTCCGTGCAGGAGACGGACTTTATGATGGAGCTGATACGCGTGCACGGACAGGTCGACTACGAGCGTCTGCGAAAGGCCACCGAGAGACTGGAGGTAAGTTGTTTGTTTGTTTGTCTGTTTACTCACTCATTTATGACTAGCAGTTAGTCCCATGTCAGGCAGTCAGCAGTTCAAAACAATTGACCTGACTACCTGCCTCAACATGCCTTTTTTTGTTTTTTTTTTTTTTTGCGAGCCTTATCAGCAGTTATCTGCATCTGGCCGAAACCGAAATAAAAACCGCTCGCATTCGCTGCCTGCGTTCAGTTAAACGCGAACCTCTGAATATTAAACAGCGGTTTTTCTCTTTATGCTAATTCGCATTCAAAAACCAAAAAGCTGAACCAGCACTTGCAAAGCTCTTATACGAAAGCTCTCTTCGAAAATAAGCTTTTGTGCATTGCACTTGCTTTTTTTTTTGTTTCGTTTCGTTACGTTGCTTTGTGTTTCGTTTCGGGTTTGTTTCGGTTTCTCGCAGTTGACGTTAACTTCGAAACGCGCGCGTGTCGCGTGAATTGCCGCTGCGAGAATTTTCATTAATTGTTTTGGCGCTCTCTCTGTCTCTCTTTCTTTCTCGCTCGTTCGCACACTCTTCACATCCAACAGGGACTTGCGGGCGATCTGCACAGCCGAGAGCAGCTCTTGGACGAGCTGAAAGGTGCCGCGAAACCGTTAATTGAAAGCTGTGATGTGCAAATCGTGGAGCAAATCGAATCCTCTGTGCAGGATGCAGTAGTTGCCTGGAATGATACCACCGAAAATCTGCAGCAACTCTGCACACGCTATCAGCGGGCCGTCGAGCTCTGGGATAAGTACCGTAACGCCTCTGCAGCGGTCAAGAGCTGCATCGAACAGCAAATGGACAGCGTCAAGTCCTTGGAGCAGCCCTTGGAAACCATGCAACATGCCAAGGTAAGTGGCCGAAAGTGCTTTGTAATTGTAGTTGTGTGTGTGTGTGTGTGTGTGTGTGTTGTAGGTGGGTGGGTGTTCTGTTTGGTTTGCCTCTGCACCGTTACAATTTTGGCGGCAAAAACGATGACGCTTAATTACAATACACACTTGGACCGGACCGGGCTGTAATTACATTGATTTTCAGCCGTAACGCTCGGCCCAATCAATTTTCGGGCGCGTCACTGTAATCGCTTGTAACAGTACATGGAAATTGGTTGCCTGTGAGCTAACTATACATATATGTATGGAGTGTATGTGTGTGTGGTGTGTGTATTGGTTGTTTGTGTCATAAATTATTTTGTTTGACACCAAAAGACGGCAAGACAGACGTTTAGACAGCCCAAAAGTTTTGATACCCTAGCAGCTCGTATTGTGGGCCTATTCGCAGATCTAGCAATATACATATATATGTGATATGATATTCCTATTCTCAATCTATATATATTTGTGTAGAACTTTGCATTCGCAAATTTAATATCCCGAATCGAAATATTTTACTATATAGCGGCCATAAAGCCCTTAACAACTATTTTGATTTTTCAATATGTAAGCAAAAACTTATCACAATCGAGAAAAGGAATTTCTGCATTACAAATATAATATTAGGGCATTTAATCTTCGGCATTGTGCAGATAAAAATTGTTTCCTTTTGGACATAGCTTTGATTTTCGTTTTATTTGCTTTAAATATTAACGCATAGTTTTGTTACTTATGTATGTTTATTGATCATTAGGGTCATTATAGGGGCCAGCCACGAAACGCTGTCATTATTTTTGTCCCTAGGTAGCCCAACTGTCGCTTCACATGGCGAAGTTTATCAACCCAAAGCGTAAGCTCTGTGTTTATATAGCTGCTTTATCTGTTTGCTTCGACAAAATACAAATGAAAACATAATACATATGTATGTACACACATACATATGTATGTGTGTATATATGCATGTTTATTTGCCTGTAAGATTGTTAGAGCATGCCTTAAGCGTGTCCGAAGCTGTAGATAAATGCTAAAATATTTCTTGATATTTCCTAAGTCTGGGCTGTAGAGTTTCAATGTCAGCGCCAGTGTTTTTTTTCGCCCGAGTTTTGATAAAGCAAAGCATAACCGAATACTTCACAGATGATATCATAGGCCAATCGCAAGCTCTTTAAATTGCCTAATGTGTGTGTGCAGCACGTTATACATACATGTATATATATGTATGTGCAGCTCGTTATACATATATGTATATGTGCTTGTGTGTGCGTGAGTATATTTAAATAGCCCTGCGGCAGCTCCCTACGGCTGACCTGTTTTCTAAATTGAAATTGAAATAGAAATTGAAATTGAGAATGAGAATTAAATTAAGAGTGCACTCGCTCGACAACACACACTCATTAATTAGGGATAGAAATGCAATTAGAATGGGCACGAGTCGAGACGCTTGATAAGCGGCCGGCTTGAGCTAAATGTACTTTGATCCGGTTAAATATAGACCAGTGACATTTTCACTGAAATACTTTTTGGGAATCTGGTGTGAAGAAAACGAATAGAAAATCTGCTTGAAGATAAACTAATCGGTATCTATTTATCTGCTTTGTACACACAGGTCTGTCAAGACAAACTTAGCACGCAGAATGATCGTCTGCTGGAGCTGCGAGAGATTGTGGCCAAAATCGCCGCCGATGTGGGTCTGGATGCCTCCTCGCTGATGCAGGGGGAGCTGGATGCATTGGGCCAGCGTTTGGCCGAGTGCAAGGATGCGATTACAACGCTGGCGAATGTGGCCGAAACGCAGGACAAGGAGCGCAAGGAGCTCGATAAGGAGATGACACAGACGAAGGTTTACTTCAACAATGTGCAGCAGGTGAGTGCAAGCCACTAACTGAACGCGGCCTAAACGCAACTGGCCGATCGATTAGAGCCATGAGGGTGATTAGCATATGTTGGAGCTGGCGTGCGGAAATTCCCACAGTGGTGACGATGACAACAGCAGCAACAACAACAACAACAATAGCAACAGCAGTAGCAATGAAAGCAGGCGGACACTTGTTGTTGTTGTTGCTAATACAATACGAAGGACACGCTATTTTAAGTGGGTTAAAAGTTGAAAAACTTTCTCTCCCACATACACAGATACATACGTATACTCCCACATACATGCATATGTATGTGTGTATGTATGTATGTATGTTCTGTTAGCGTCACAGTGGTCATTATTGATTGTGATAGGAGGTTAACATTAGTTTAAGTGCGGGGGCATATTTAATTTTTATTGACCCACTCGTCTATAAATATTTGACAAAGCCAGCTGTCAGTCTGCCAGAATTAATAGAAATCATTTCCTCAACGAATCGCGATTGTATTGTGAATTAGAGGGATATATATTTTGTGAAAACAGTTACCACAGTGCAGCCATTTGAAATTCACATGCCAAACAGTCGCGTCTCTTGTCACCTTCTCTTTTCACCTTCGCCACCTGCGCCACCTTCACCAGTTTGCCACCTTGCCACACACCCACCTTGCGGCTGCACCTCCAGGTGTTTGCGCCCAGACAATTGCACAGCGCGCGTGTTTCGCTTGCATGAGGTCATTGCCAGTTGGCGGAAAGAGTTGCAACACTAAGCATACCCTGTATTCTGTTTTTTTTTGGACATGGCATATATGTTGCAAATTGTATGGGCTGCTAATATATTAAGCTAGTCTTTATTTTAGTAGAGGGTATATTGAAACGGGTAAATTTGGCAGCTACCGATTGGCTCTTCACACAAAAATGTATTTTACAGAGTATATAAAAGTCGACTTAACCAACTTGCTTTGGCCGTTGTTCTAAACATGGCATATGGAAGGGGTTTCAAACCTGCATTTAAAACCCTTTAAACTAGTCTTCAATTTAGTACAGGGTATATTAATTGTAAGCTAGAGAATGGCTGTACAAACATCGCTTACAGAGTATTTAGAAGTCCAAGCATGTCATATGGTTGGGTTTCAAGATAATTCAATTTCAATTTCAATTTAGTACAGGGTGTATTTAACTAGTGAATTGCCCGTCAATCACAACCACCGCTTACAGGGTATGTAAAAGTCGTGCTGGCCAACTTGCTTGGCCCGTTGCGAAGCCGTGCATTGCCCGTAACTGTAATTGTAGCCGTAGACAGCGGGCTGGCTATTAGGGTCAGGCCAATTAGCCATGCACAAAGCGTTGCGCTGGCCACCTGTAAAGAGCCGCAATTGAAAATAAATCCAAATACTCTTTCCGCAGGACATTGCGCGCGGCGAGCCGAAGACGGCCAAGGAAAGCGAGGAGCAGTTGGCCGCCCTGCGGGCCCATCTGCAGACGCTGGCCCGCACCGAGGAGCAGCTGCGCCAGCTGCGGGAACGCCATCAGAACAGCAACAACAACAACGAGGTGGCACCGAGCGCCGTCTCGGCGGCAGTGGCGGATGACAGCATACTGGAGGTGCTGGCGATGTGGCAGAGGATCTTCCAGGACACGTTCCAGGAGTACCATCGCCTGTCCACGCGGCTGGCCCGCACCCAGAACAGCTCGGAGGCCCTCCGCTTGTGGCGCCAGTATTTGCAGCATGTGCAATCCTTCCTCGCCTGTGCCATACCCGAAGACTACAGCAGCCTGCGGGAGCAGCAGCAGCTGTGCGCCATCCATCAGAACCTGCTCATCTCCCAGCAGAGCGTCCTGGCCGAGACCCCGCTCGAGTCGGAGCTCTCGGAGCAGTACAAGGCGCTGACCAATCTGCACAACGAGACGCTCTCCCGCATCATGCAGCGCAACGACGAGCTGGAGCGGCGGGTCAGCGGCTGGAACGCCTATCGCCAGCAGCTGGCCGCCCTCCTCGACTGGCTGCGTCAGCGCGAGGCGGAGCGCAACGCCCTGCAGCTGCGCTACATCCATCTGAAGCGCGTGCCGCATCTCAAGGCCCGCCTCGACGCCCTGCTCCTGCAGCTGGCCCGGGGCGAGCAGCAGAGCGCCGCCCTCAAAGCGCAGCAGCAGCAGCTGCTGGCCTACTGCGACGATGCGCTGGCGACGGCGATGCGCATGGAGCAGGCGAGCATCGGCCAGCGGATTAGCAATCTGCGCGCCGCCCTCGAGACCTGGCAGAACTTCCTCAAGCGGATCAAGCAGCTGGCCGAGTCCTATGAGCAGCGCGAGCAGGAGCTGCAAGCGGAGTTCGCCAAGGCGCAGCAGCTGCTGGAGAGCAGCACTGGTGATGCACTGCCCACCAAGCCCGCCGAGATTGAGCAGCGTCTGGTTGCCCTGAGAGCTCAGCGCGTCCAGCTGGGCGCCCAGACGCCCGCGCTTGAGAGCCTGACGGTCAGCCAGGAGGAGCTGAAGGAGTGCATCAGTCCCCACGACATGAAGGCCATCCGCCAGCGCAGTTTCCTACTCTGGCAGCAGCACGCCGATCTCGACTACCAGCTGGCCATGCTCATCAATGCCATCGAGGAGCGATTGTCGCTGCTCTCCAACTACCAGGCCAGATACACGCGCATCTCTCAATGGCTGCGCAGCCTGGAGGAGCGCGTGGAGCGCGACGGCGACGTGGCGGCCATGACCAATCCGGAGCAGGCGGCCAAGCAGCTGGAGCAGCAGATCAATGGCGAACTGCAGCTGCGCGACAAGGAGCGCGAATGGCTGCTCTCCACCAGCCGGGAGCTGCTGACCCTCTATGCGGACGGCACGCCGCAGGCGCAGGAGGTGCGCAACCAGGTGCAGCAGCAGAGCGACGCCCTCATCGATCGCTGGAATAGACTGAAGTTCCTGTGCAAGCAGCGCGCCACCAAGATTGGCGAGCTGAAGCAGACGCTGCTGCGGCTGGAGGAGCGCATCGCCCTGATTCGCACCTGGCTGTTCGAGGTGGAGTCGCAGCTGGACAAGCCGCTCAGCTTCGAGAGCTACACACCCAACGTGATCAAGTCGAAGCTGGGCGAGCACGAGCGTATCCAGCGGTCCATCGAGAACCACAGCAGCAATGTGGGCGAGGTGCTCAACCTGGTCGAAATGCTGCTCAACGATGCCGACAGCTGGCGCACCCAGGTGAATACCACGGGTCTCGCCTCCTCGGCGCAGAATCTCGAGCAGCGCTGGAAGAACGTTTGCAGCCAGTCGGCGCAGCGGAAGGGTCGCATCTTGGACACATGGAATGCACTCCAGGAGCTCATCAAGCTCACCACCGAGCAGAAGACCTGGCTGGCCAAGCAGGAGAGCCAACTCTCGGGCTTCGAGCGCGATCAGAAGTACGTGAACAAGCAGAAGCTCGACGAACGCCAGCAGCTCCTGCAGGCCAAGCTGGAGGAGCTGGACGCCGAGTCCGTCAATCTGCGCAAGCTGGAGCAAACCTACGCCCGACTGACCATGAGTCCCGGCGTGGAGCCGGAGAACATCCAGAAGCTGACCCTGCCCACGAAGGTGATGCTGAGCAAGTGGCGTCTGTTGACGCCGCGCTGTCACGCGCTGCTCGACGCCATCGACAAGGATGCCAAGCTGATGCGGGACTTCAACACCGCCCAGCTGGAGGCAACCAAGTCGCTGATGAGCATACAAAAGGCGCTGGAGCAGATGCCCAGCGTCGAGGATCAGCAAGCGGCCACCGAGCCGAAGGCCGTGCTGCAGCGCTTGGACGGACTGGAGCGCAAGCTCCAGCTGGCCGAGCAGCAGGTGCAGCAGGCCAATGCGCTGGGTCTGGAGGCCGAGGCGCGCAACAAGCAGCAGCCCGTCCAGCTGAAGCAGCTGCTCAAGCTGATTGCCGAGTACACGACTCTGTGGCAGACGGTCCAAACCACGCTGACGACCCAGAAGACCAGCTGGCTGGCCCGGCTCACCCGGGACGGAGCTGCGGCGCCTGTCAACGAGACGCATGCCAGCGTCCAGGTGAGCACTCTGTCGCAGCGCAAGCTGAGGCAGGCCCAGCTGCAGCGCGAGACCTCGATTACGGCCAAGGATGCGTACATCATGGAGCTGAAGACGGCCATTGCCGAGTGCCAGAACAATCTCGAGGAGCTGCAGCGCACCATCGTGGACAAGACCCGCAAGCCGGGCCCGCAGAAGATTGCCAAGCTGTTGGGCAACGCCCAGTCATCCACCGAGCTGGTGAAGCATCTCAGCCATCTGCTCCTCACCGAATGCCAAGCGGACAATCAGGCTGCCCAAGTGGACACCGTCTCAGAGCTGGCACTGCGCTTCGATACCCTGCAGTCGCAGTGGAAGGCGCGCCAACAGCACGATCAGAATGCAAGGTAGGCCCAATCCCCATACCAATCCCCCCTTTTTATAAAACTATTAGTCGTACTTCCTTAACTAATTATCTATACTTGCAAACTGCGCTGTAGATCGATTCCCGTAATATCCGCTTTTATACTATTCGAGACTATTATCGGCTTTGTGTAGCAAGTCTCATCCAGATCTATTTGTATAAACGATCCACTCTATCACTCGACTCCAGATCGAGCTGCACTGGAGCTCCAATTGGACTCAGCTAATACTTTCCTTGACTTCTTGTATTTGTAATTATATATTATATGTACAATTCTCACTTAAATCGGTATTTTTAATTCGTAAACGAAGTTTTGATTCCAATTCCAATAAATCAATGTAGATCTTAGATATTTCTCATTTGTATAGTTTAATATTTTAAATAACTGTTGAGAATATAGATCGGTGCAAAATAATGATCGCTTACTTTCTAACTAAAATAATTTGAGAAAATTCAGTTTTGATTTAAAGTTAGATTAATATAGATCTCAGCTCTTTCTCATTTGTATATTTAATGAAGATCGCTTGAATATTAACCGAACTCATTTTTAGAAAATTTAGTCAAGTAGTTTAAATTAAAATAATCTATTGACTAGTTTATACTTTAATTTAGATTAAAATAGATCTCAGCTCTTTCTTATTTATATATCCTTTGAATATTAACCGAACTCATTTTTAGAAAATTTAGTCAACTAGTTTAAATTAAAATAATCTATTTATTTCGAACCAACCTAAATTTCGAAAATGTTGAAAACTAGTTTATACTCCAATTTAGATTAAAATAGATCTCAGCTCTTTCTCATTCGTATAGTTTAGTATTTTAAATAATAATGGAGAGTACAGATCGGTATTTGTATACTTAATTAGTACTGTCTACCTAATGACATTCAAACCGCTCTAAAATTTGGAAAATTAATTTAACTAGTTTTGATTCCAATTTAGATTAAAATAGAGCTCAGCTCCTACGACCTACCTTCTAAGTTAAAATATTCTTGGCTAAGTTTGCAAGTATTTTTCCTGCTATCTGTTAATTGTGTTTGGGCATATTTATCTGGTTATATGGCTAACATGTTTTATTGCTTTATGTCTCGCTCACTTACACAACTACACACACACACACACACACACATACACACACATACACACACACACAACTACGTCACACACATACACACACACACACAACTACGTCACACACATTTGCAAATGCTTCACCTGAACCTGCGCATTCATGACGGCTCTGTGAAGCAGGTGCCTGCTACCTGCTGCCTACAAATACACATGCATACAGTAAGTGTTAACAAATATGTATCTCTGCCTCTCTACTGTGCTACCCTTCCAACTCAACTAACTGTGCACTAACAACAACAACAACAAGCCTCAGGCAAGCTCCTTCTGTGACCTTTGTTTAGTGTCCTGTGTGTCGAATCCACCAGACAAAAGCTGGCACTGATCTCTCGCAATGCGTTGCCAGTCTCCAAGGTGGAGCACAGTAAAAGAAGTTTGGAGCTTGCCTGAAGTGCGGCTGATCAGCTGATCAAAGTTGCGCCCCTGACTTTGGATCAGACTCTCAGCAAGTTTACACTCTAAATCAGCGAATCTTAATGCAAACCTTAACTAATCAACTCTCTCCCTCTCTCTCTCTCTCTCTCTCTCTCTCTCTCTCTCTGTGTACAGTGAGGTCGGCCGCTTAACGTGTCCGCTCTGCACGCAGCGCAATTGGCAGCAGATCGACAACGATTTGTGGCGCTTGGAGCAGTGGCTGCAGTTCGCCGAGAGCACGCAGAAGTCGCAAACGGGTCCGCCCTCGAATATTGAGCTGCTGGAGGACGTGACGCAGGATCATCGCGAATTCCTGCTGGATCTGGAGAGTCACAAGTCGATCATCTCGTCGCTGAATGTGGTCGGCGATCATCTGGCCACCCACACCCTGGACACCGAGAAGGCGCGACAGCTGCGCAGCCGCCTCGAGGCGGACAACGAGCGCTGGAACAATGTGTGCATCAATGCCACCAAATGGCAGGGTCTGCTCCAGACGGCGCTGATGGGCAACAGCGAGTTCCATCAGACCATCGACGAGCTGGTCGACTGGCTGCAGCGCACCGAGAAGAACATCAAGGCCTCCGAGCCGGTGGATCTCACCGAGGAGCGCAGCGTGCTCGAGGCCAAGTTCAACAAGTTCAAGGATCTGCGCGCCGAACTGGAACGCTGCGAACCCCGCGTTGTCAGTCTCCAGGATGCCGCCGACCAGCTGCTCCGCTCCGTCGAGGGCTCCGAGGAGCAGTCCCAGCACACCTACGAAAGGTAAGTGAAGCTGGCGCCAGTGCCGAGGGCGGAACGAAAGAAAATGCGTGGGTGCCGTTTCTGCTTTATAGCTCGCTGTTCCAATAGGGGGTGTGAATGAGAGGGGCAGTGAAGGGGGGATAGGGCAAGTCTGGCGATGATGATACCAAAATATTTATAATTTTGTGTATTTGTCTTTATAGCAGTTATATAATATGATTTCTTATCAATATGTTTTACATACAACGTTTAATTTAAACTCTTCCAAAAAATTGTAGTAGAAAACTTCTTTTGTAGTAGATGATTTTCCTCTCTCTAATCATTGTAATTAATTATTTAACAAGTCAAGAAATTGGATTATCATATACAAATTATATTAAGTCTTGATAAAAATAATTTCAACATTTGTATAAATGCACATTTAAATTCTCGGCTTAATTATTTTTGAAATTTTTATCACACAATCAACATATTTTTTTTTTTTTAATTTCAATTGATATTTTATTCGCATCGCCTGCCTACAAATATTTTCCAAAATTTCGAACTTTTTACTTTTACCATCTCAAAATTATACTAAAAATGTTCCCAGGAACAACTTTCTTTTCGGCTATTACTGTTATGTTTCCACCTCCAAAGTAGCTTTTGCTTCCCTTTAGCTAGTTCACACATTAGTTAATTAGTTTTGCATTAATTAATGTACGACTTTTGTTATCAACATTTGTTCTGCTTCTTACTTTTTTGTGTTTGCGTATTTGATTTTATATTTGTGTTCTTATTCTGGTACTCAAAATTTGATTCGTCCGCCCATTCTAACACTTCATCAAAACTGACACACTTAAGAGCCGCCAGCAAATGTTTTAAATATTCTAGAACACTTTCCAGACTAACGGATCTCCGGCTCCGTCTCCAATCCCTGCGTCGCCTCTCCGGCATTTACATCGTCAAGCTGGGCGCCGTGCTCGGCTACGAGGGCGACAACCTCGGGGTGCCGCTCCAAATGTTGTCAAACGAGGTAAGTGCAAGGATTCCCATTTACTCAATCGGTCAATTATTCAATTTGTCCCAACAACAATAAGTTTGAATCTTTTAATTTTTGTGAACGCACCGAAGTAAGTGAGAAATATATGAGAAAAAAAAATTGGCTGTAAACAAATTAAAACAAAATATATACAAATTATACTAAACGAATTGAAATTGACAAATGCAAAACCCAATTTTATGTTATTTGAATCTTTGTTTTTAATTTGATTTTTATTTTCTTCCATTATACTTTTTATGGCAATTCTAGCTTTTGGATAATACTACATTATCAACCTCTTCTATGCAGGCCGCCGCACCCAACACAGAAAATGCAAAGTAAATATTCATAGAAAATTTGTTTAATTTTTTTATTTACAAGTAGATTCGAATTATTAGTTAATTTAATTTGAAAGCAATAAACATGCACAAATACAAATACTGTAGCAGTTGGCACTTTGACCTAGCTGAAGCATGTGTATCTGTATCTGTATCTGTATCTGTATCCTGTATCTGTATCTGTATATATACTAGCCATATGCGTATGTCTCATTCTAATCTCGATCTTATGGTGGCTTCCACAGCGATGGCGATGCTGCCGATGGCGATGTCATCAATACCACGGTGCTGGCACGCGGTGCACGATTCCTCGGGCGCGTTGCACGTGCCTCCCTGCCCATACAGGCGCTCATGCTGCTGCTTTTAGGTGTGGCAACACTGGTGCCCCACGGTGAGGACTACACCTGCATGTTCTCCAACACGTTCGCCCGGAGTCTGGAGCCAATGCTATCCTATCCACATGGCCCGCCGCCAACGTAAGAGTCAAAACATTGGATTAGTGCAATACAAAAATTTACGGTCAAAAATGAATAAAAATAAACTAGATATAAAACTAAAAACATACATACATATTAAACCAAAATGTAATTACAGCACAGAACCGAACACGAATATGCCTTGAAATTAAAAAGAACAAAAACTGAAAACAAAAACATCATAAAAATAATATTGAATATCATACGATATGAATATTAATACGTATGTAAGCAAATGTAAACAAAATTCTTGTACAAGATATAAGATATAACCGATCCTGCGGATCGAATGCGTTATGTCGTGTAAATTTTTGTAATTTTCCACATATTGAACTATATGTATATTATATTTTGGTAGCTAGAGACAAACATGCCGAAATAAATATGTACATATAAGATAATGATATACTATACTAAACTAAACTAAACTCGTCGAGCATATAGAAAGAAACACTTGATTCAAAAACAAAAACAAACATGAAAATGAGAAAAACTAACGACATACATAACGAAATACTTATACAATCAAAAACAAAAGTAAAAAAAAAAACAACTTATATATTAACGATATATACATTATACATATATATTTGCACAGCAAACCATTTATATATATATATACTATATATAACCTATGCCCAAAATTATAAAGCCCAACATTTTGTATATAAAAATTAAGCAAAAAAAAGCAAAACGAAAGCAAAAATGCGCACACACGAAAAAAAAACAGGCGTCGAGCAGCACGCGTTTCTCCAGCCCACAGAGGGGCGTGGCCGGGCAAATTTCGTGGAACACCTTTGCCCGGCTGGGCCTCGCTTCAGCTAGCGGACAAACTCTCAAGACAAACCATGACCCACATAGACCAAAAGCCCGGAGTGCTGGCCAAAAGTCGTCGTAAGCTTTGGACATCTGTTGCATCCATCTCCCAAACTCAGGATGCGGCAGCTGCGCCGACTGCGTCACGACTTTTGGCCGGCAGCCTGGACGCCCAGACAACCGGTAACCGCCAGAGGGTCGACTCTGCCTGGAGCCAAGCTCTCTCCCACGGCTCCCGAGCAGCAGTCCTCAATCCGCGCACCAGCCACAGGTGTTGCCTTTCGAGGAACCCTCGCCTAACATCCCGGCGGATTAGGTTGTCGTTACCTCAAAGCATTCCTGAACTCATTTCCAAAATTCGTACCATAGACTAATCGAAAAACTAGTCGGCTAGCTGATACCCTGTAACTGGAGAAACGTGTGCGAAAGGCGGCAAACGAAGCAAGTGTCCTATGCTGGTGCTAAACCAAACTTTAAAATGAAAATGAAAAAACCATTTTTCCTTAAATCAAAAAAAAAAAAAAATTGCAAACGAAAAAAATGTTGAAATAGATATGGAACAGGTTATCCATCCAGTTGAAGAAGAAAAAAATCAAACTTTTGTTAATATTTTTTGATAAAACATTATTCTATTTGCCTTAAATTAAAATATATACTTTTTTCTATTATTTAATGCCTTGGAGCAGTTATTTATTAAGTTTACACGATATATATTTTAATTAAGTTGATTTAAATGTTAAATTTTGTGTGTTTTTTGCTGCTTCTGTAAAATTTAAGATTTCCTTTCTCGTGAACAACTGTACCTTTATGCATATATATTAAAGAAATATTTAAAAATTACAACAATTCTTTTTGACTTTAATTCATTGAAAGCTCCTTATCCATTCGGCTATAATCTTGGCCTCCATCAGGCGCGCATCCGTGACTGAAGGCGGATCCGCCGGATTGCTCGAGCGTAGATCCAAGTGATGCGCTCCCTCGGGCAATATGATGATGTGGATCTGATTGTTGGGCGCGTTAAGGACGCCGCCGCCGCTCCACGGATCGAGAAGTCCGTTGCTGAAGATGATGTTGCTGGCAGCGTCCAAATCTCGGCCTCCATAGCGCAGCACAATGTCGTAGGGCTTGGGCGTAAGATGGAACTTCTTGTAGCACTTGTCCGAGACTTTCTTCAGATCCCAGTCCGTGGTGCGGAACATGGTGTCCGAGCTGTTGGCACACATGGGCATCACCATTTGGTTGCAGCTCTGCACGTTCCAGCCGAAGCTTTCGTAGTTGGCCCCAGCATTGGAGTCCGTGTAGTTCAGGCATTTAGTGGCACCCGTGTAGTTGGTATAGACTGCCAAAGCGCTGGCCATGCTGGTCAGCAGTTCCGTTGGATTTTGGTGCAGATCCTTGAGGTAGAAACAAAGCTGCCGCACCGGATAGGCGGGCAGTGGGGAGAGGAATGTGGAATTGTAGGGATAGTTGGCCATGGCCAGGTTGCCATAGACGTTCTCCAGGTATTCAATGAAGACGTTCAGATCATCGCCGTTCTTGATGGGCTCGCACAGATGAAAGATGTCGAGCAGCTGCTTCTTGCCGGCATCGGTGGCCGCCATCGACTCGATGGCCTTCCAGGAGCTGCCGATGTTGGTGCTGCAGTTGGCATTGTAGGCGTTGGCAAACACCGAGGTGGTTATCTTGTTGAAGATATCGCAGGGCGTCAGCCCGGGAAACTGGAGTATGGGCGCCGATGCGGCCAGTGCTCCGATCACAATGTGCGGATACTTCATCCGGAACCAGGCCGCCAACATGCCCCCGTAGGAGCCGCCAAAGGCCACCACTGGCACTCGCAGCCCGTTCCTCAAATAGGTGATCAGCAGTGCGTAATCCTCCAGCGCTTGCTCCACTGTGAAGTATGCCAGGTGCTCCGGCTTGCTGCCGTTGAAGGTGTCCGCCCCGAACGGCAGCGACTTGCCATAGTAGCGATGCTCGGCAAAGACAACCGTCGCCCCCTGCTTGGCCGCCAGCTCCCAGACGAATCCGCTGTTCTGTGCGAACCACTCGATGTCGCCCTCGTTGCCCGTGTAGAAGAAGATGGGCGACTGGGGTTTGGCCTTGTCCACGAACGAGTTGTTGTACAGATACCTTATCTTGAAGCTCTCGTTGCCCAGAAAGCTAAAGTGGTCCAGCGGCACGGAAAATTCCCTAATCTCGTATTGAAACTTCTCAGCGGCGTTTGATTGCGGCTCAAAGGCCAGAATCAGTAAAACTGCACAAAAGGCAGAAAACATTTTTTTAGTTGTTTACTTAATCGCGCTATAAATGCGATTAATTAATTGAATTTGCTGCCAGCTCTTAATCTGCCTTTGTTCGTATTTTCTTCTGTCAAGCCGGCTTTCGTGACCTTGTTATCAGTGGCCAGTGTTGCAAAATGCGCGGCGTGCTGGCCTAAGCGTGCCATTTTGAGTTTAACAGTTGCCCGTTTGAATTTGTCTGTTAGTTAACATAGGCATGCATAACGGACATTTGAATGCTGTTAGTTAACGGATAGCCGATTGAAGTGCTGTTTTAACTGAATATTATGCGATATTTGTAAAATTATATTATTTTACAGTACAATAAAATACAATGTATGTAATAATACTTAATTTATATGTAAATAAATTCAAATGAGATTTAATTTAAATTGTATTTTTGATTGATGATTAAGCTGTTCAGACTTAATCAAAATTAATTAACTGATAAAAGGTTATTTATTGTTTTTAGCAAATATTAGGCGATTTACTAAATACGGTGTATAACAATTAAATAGAATGTTAAATATAAATGCAATTAAATTGAAATAAGTTTTTGCAGCACATTTATTTCGAATTGAAATGATTTGAATTGCATTCTTATTGCATTTTTTAATTTGAATTTTCGAAAAATGGTATTTTACTAAAGCTTCACAAATACGTTCCAAATGCTTGATTTAAGCAGCTATTTGATAGTTATTTATGTCTCAGCTGTCGAAAAAGTGTACTCAATATGAAATTCAAGCTTCGAATTTGGAGCCCAAGTAGCTGTTGAAATATATAGAAAACGAAAACTTCAGGCAGCATCTGACAAAGATGACCAAATGCGCCAACCTTTCCGTAGAGCATCCGTATATATTGCGCTCCTACTAATCCTTGAGGCTTTTACCGGTTTGCTGATCATCGTCGTGACCGCCGTTTATCAAATGATTCTGTCCAGCTACCTGGAGGATATTGATCAACGCTTGCTATTCAGCTACCTGTTCAATATATATATCTTCGGCGTCCAGCTGGTTGTCACCTTCCTCTGCAGCCGCTCCCTGTGGAACCGCCTCTGGAGGAGGCGCTGCACCCCCAACGTTCGCTTGATGCTGTCCATTTGGCTCTTTTACTCGTGTGTGATAATCGCATCCGGATTCGGAAGCGTCTGGAATCTGTACTACAACATCGATGTGCTCGAGACGACGACGGAGAACTCGCTGCTGCGCGGCATCGATGAGTATTACTCCTCGCCAGAGTGGAAGCTGCTCTGGGACGGACTGCAGCTGCGGAAGCAGTGCTGCGGCGTCTACAGTTACAAGGACTGGATGAACGCCGAGTGGATGCCCAGGCAGCTGGTGAACAGCTCCTGCCGCAGCAAAGCCGTCCTCGCACCCATCGCCTGCTCCAAGCGCGACTGCGAGATGAAGGTGCCCAACTTCATGGTCAGCCCCGAGGAGTTCACCCACCACAAGCGGGCGCCTGTTCCCACTCTGACAATTGAGTCGATCAACACGAACGGCTGCATGCCCGTCTTCTCGGAGGGATTGTGGCGGTACTTCTACATACTGATCCTGCTGCTTCTGCTGGCCCTCAAGTTTCTGGTAAGCAAGTCCTCCAGCATGGGCTTCGTTTGCTAACCAGATGCAATTACTTTCAGATAGTCCTGTGCTGCCTCACCAAATACATTCTCCAGCACCAGAACGTCGGCGACGGCTGCGACAATATCGGCCTCACCGACGAGGACGGCCATCCCCTGGTCATGGTCAAGTATCCCCGCAACGTTCGATGCATTACGGTCGGCGAGGACGATCTGGCATCCGACATGGCGCCCGAGGCTGCGTACTGCAACTGCGAGGAGGGGGGCGAAACCTGTGACTACTGCGAGGGCTGACCAAGTGTTGCGCTGTATATATATATATATATTTATTATTTCTCTTGTAATTATCGATTTACCATTTATTATAAGTTGCCATTCTTGCTGTTTGCAATTATCTTAGGGAAATGCTGTAAGTGGAAACATCGAGTGATCGCGGTGCGAACGCTTTAAGGTAAAATAAACAAAGAGAATTGGTTGCCAGCACTGTATGGACATAGTGCTGGGCAACGTTATTATATTTGCAATTATCTAAAGAAAGCCGTTAGTTGTAACATGCCATTATTGAACGATCGCAGTGGAAATACGCCATGAGTAATTTTCGAATGAACGCAGTAAAAATTACTTAAAATAGCAAACATAAAAATTGTTTGCCAGCACTCAGCGAACAGTGCTGTGCAACGCTGTAACTTCAATAGTTAGGCAAATGCCGTCAGTGGAAACAGGCCATCCTAGAACGATCGCAGTGAGAACGCCTTAAAATAAAATACCGAACGACAGTGTTGTGCAACGGGTTTGCATCCTCGCTAGAAAATAACGTTTATTTTTGACAGTTGTCTCATTTGCCTATTAAGAATTTTTACCTTTAGTAAACTGCACTCGAAATGTGAGTAAAGGTTGAGATTCTAACGTTAAGCGGAGAATAAACTGAATTTTAGGCCGTTTATGCCGAATGTACCGCACATTGTTGGAGACGACGACGATTTAAGCGAAACGGATGATTCAGCACAGATGTTGGATGCTTTTCCCGATCGGGCCGCTCAAAGTGCGTCCTGTGATCCGAACTCCGTGGCCGACAGAAATACCCTCGAATCGTCCTCGTCGGAGATCTCCCAGTCGTCGTTCGACAGCGACAGCGAAGCCGAGTAGGTTGTCGAGCAGCGTTCTTTAGTTTCCGATTGTAATTAAAAATAAAACTCTTGAACTCTTGAAGCGAGGCGGAGTCGAATAATAGCACGGCGGAGGAGGAGGAAGATTGGTCCAACAACATTTCTTATATCGTGCGCACGCCGTAAGTTTCACCTGGATAATTCCCTATTGAATAAATCCACTTATCGAAATTTCAGCGAGCGAGAATCGGAGCTGTTGACTGCGCCGCAGGACGAGAAAACCGTTAAACCCAATCCGGATGTCGAGTTGGTTGGGAGTGAACAGACAATTGACATTACGGAGGAAGATGTCGCCGTGGAGTGCGATGAGAATAACACAAAGACGGAGCTGCTGACCTTCAGTGTGTCCAGTTCTCCAGTGGAGACGAACGATGGAAGGGGCTCCACCAACTCTACGCCAGAAACTCAAGACTGCGAGCCGGAGCCAGATCCGGAGGAAGTGGGCGTGGATAAGCCGCTCACAAACGGCACACAGCGGTTGAAGGAGTCGCCTCTGGGCAAACCCACTGCAGACAATCCCGCCGGGGATTTGTCGCCACCCACACGACGCCAATCGCTGCGCTCGGCCAGACGCACAGTTGTAGCCAAGACTGCGGAGCCGCCGGCAAAGAATGCGCGCACTCGTCCACGCAAGCCGAAGCCGAAAACTGAATGCTTGCCGCTGCCGGCGAAGACAATTGGAGCACGCGTGGCCAAGCGAACCAGGCAGTCGCTCATCCTGCACAAATCGCCAGTGAAGAAGCCAGTCGTCCTGCTCGCTCGGCCAGTGGAGGTCACCGAGTACTTCACCAACATATCCGCCAAGTTGGTCAGCCAGCGGGTCAACCTGTTGCCCTTCCTCTACATGCGCAAGCGCATAGATCGCCTGGTGGGCGAGGCCATAGCCAAGACGAAGATTCAGCGCGAAAACAATCCGACGAACCTCGTCTAGGTGGGATAATAGGATTTCGTTTACATTCAGAGCTGAATAAAGGCTCAGCCTGGGGCATCATTGATTGAATAATTGACAATAAAAAGAAATGTTTATAATAATAATTATGCGGTAAAACTATTTTGCTCCTGCTCGGACAGATCGGAGACGACGGCGCTGCTGGTGCTGATCAAGAGCCGGCTTGGCATCTCGCCAATCGATGGCAGTGTGGAGGTTTCGCTAATGGTGGAGATCGTGCCAAGCTCATCGGTGCTGACACCGGAGTCGGTGCTGGTCATCGATATGGGCGTGGCATTTGACTGGGAGTCATCCTCGTCCGCCGGCTGGCAAGCGCGCTTCGAGCTGAACTCGCCGTCCAGCTCGCTGGCTTCCCGCTTCAGCTGCCGCACCGCGGCTGTGGGACTCCAGTTGAGCTCGTGATGCACTACGGCCTGCACTTGCAGCTGGATCGGATTGGTCGCCGGACTGCCACAGTCCCGCTCAAAGCTCTCGGCCTCAATGAACACATCAATGGAGGGCGTCGGCGTCGCCGGCTGTCCAATCATGGTGGAGTTCACCATCATTTGAAAATCTATTTCGCTCTCCTGCGCAAACGGCTCAAATTTAATTAACCTCTGCTTAACAGGTATCTTTCCACTGCTACCTACCAAAAGCGCCCGCTCAAGATTCAAGCACTCGACTCCGTTGTACGACGAGGAAGACATCTCCATCGCCTGGGCCAGCTGGCGCATCTCCTCGATCTCCATGCCGTCCTCGTAGACGCCGGCGACCACCAGCAGCTGCTTCAATTTCCCAAATTTGCTGCGCAGCTCCATTTACAATAAATTAATTAATTCAAATATTTTCGGATTGAGAGTGGCAAATAAGAAATACCGTTTTTTGAACGGATGATGTCCCAATTCGTTGGCGCTAGAGACGTGCGCGATCGTATCGATTGTTTGTCATGTCTCCAAGTTATCGATAATAAATGATGAATAAATGTTAAGCATTTAGTACAAATCCGAAATATGTTCAGTATGTAAGAGAAAGTTCTCACTATTTTTATAATTTACATTTATTTTTAAATATTTATATTAAAAAGTATCTTTAACCAAACTGTTTAATAGTTAAATACATTAATATTATTGGTGTAACCGGCATTTGGGCCGAAAAGCTACCGCACTCCGCCCGCGTGAGCAAATGCGATTAACATGTTCATGCTTGATTGTTTTTATTGAATTGCGAGCTTTCATTACACAGCAACGAGCTCTTGACAGTGCCTAAGATGAGCTTTTTTACGCGCGTAAAAGCTTAGATTTAAATATACATATTTTATGAAATTCTCTCTTTTTGTATAAAATATTATTAAGAGCGTAATTTTAGTGCAACTTTTTAGGGCTTGACTAAACTGTTGACAATTTTTTGGTCTTTTGCAGCAAACTTCGCAATGAACAAGAAAAATTAGTAAAATAAATGCGTCTCTTTTTGCAAGCCCAACTGCACCACAAACAGAATTTGAACCCCGACCTCTGACCCGAAACCCTTGAAAGTTAAACAAAACGTCAAATCCTACTTGAAGCTCGTTTGACTTTTTGCGCTCGAGCAGAAGGGAGAAGCAGAAGTTACACTTTTTGACTATATATATAACTATTCTATATTCCCGATTAGAAAGCGACATTTCATAGGAAATATCTAAAACATGATTTTTTCTAATACACATTTTACTTATTATATTTGTCTTTATTTTTCATTTCTTAATGTATTACATATATCATATATAGTATAATATAGAATTTCTATTGCATTTTGGTATTATTTTGTAGATCGCATAGTTAACATTTTTATATTTTCAATGGGTATAAAAATTAAGTTTTGTCTATTTTAATCGCCCGCTTTTCGGAAAGTTACGTCCTGCACTTGAATACTTTATCTATTGGAAAGTTGTTTAAAGCTTGAATTTTTTCTGCTCCATTACCTTAAATTTAAATTTCATTAAAATTAAAATTTATTTAGTGCAATGCAAAAACGCTTCTGAAACGCTCAAAATTAACAAAATAAAGACTTCACAGACACAAATATTTGTCTAGTTTTTTTCTTTTGTTTTTTTTTGTTTATTTTTTTTTTTTGCTGCTGCTTCTCCTGCGCTCGTCCTTATGCAGGCATATAGAACATTGTATAAATTTGCTGGAACAATTTACGGGCAAACATTAAAAAAAATGTTGCCACCCGTTTTTGTGGTAAAAATTATGCGATAATTCAAAAACAGCGCAGACACACACACACATACATACATGTGCGCCGTTCATTAGCACAAAACCCACACATTAATTTCATATGTGTGTGTGTCTGTGTGTGCGATTGTGCTGCTAATCTTGAGGGAGTGAAAAAGTGTCTACGTGTGTGTGAGTGTGTGTGTGTGTATCTTTTCAGTCTCTTTTAGTGTCTACGTATGCTTCTGTGTTTGCTTTTGTCACCATAAAGGATATAAGCCATGTTTTTACTGCAACGTTTAAGTCTGTGTGTGTGTGTGTGTGTGTGAGTGTGTTTGTGTGTGTGGGAGTTACTTTATGTAGCGACATTCGCTGCAGAAAAAAAGTGCAAGCTTTCCGGTTGCTTGTGCTTTAGTCCTTGCTAAGCAAGGACCTGGAACAGGACCAGCAGCAAGACGAGGACCAGGACGAGGACCAGGATGAGGACGAGGACCAGGACCAGGACCAGGCGACAACGAGAAGCCAGCCAGCGAGGCCAATTTCAGTTTCGGTGATAAATTTCGTATAATAAAGAAGACATTAAGCAAACGCTGGCGAGAACGACAGCAGCGACAAGGACAATGACAGCGGCAACAAGGATCGCCCACTCCGCTCTCTGCCTGAACACACACATATAAATATGTAGAGTTTACATTTTTCTGCCTTGGTCCCAGCGCACAATGAGGTGTGGGCGGGGAAATTGCACCTGCTGCCATCCTGGATCGCAATGGCCTCTGCACTCTCTCGCCTGATCCTCGCGGTGCAATGAATCGAATATTGAGCGTACAAGACAGCGCAGTTGGAAAATACAGCTGCTTCTACTGATACCAGGGCAAAACAAGGAATTTGTAGAGCCTTTCGTCTGCAAACAAATCTTGCATTAAAATGTCTTTACAAACAGCAGCTGAAAAGACGAGAGGCATACACTATTGCATAATTTCAGGCAGTTAATTTAAATGCGAAATCTTCTGCTGTGTTAAGTTAAAAAAGATGTGGCATAGTTTTTGGCACTGTTTTTATTAATCCTTCTACTGGGTTAATCAAAAAAAGTTGAGGCATACTTTTTGGCACTTTTGATAATTCAAATTTAATTTGTTGTAAAATAAAAACTCTGACAAATGTTTTACTGTTTATTCTTTAATATATATTTTCACATTATATTAACAGATATCAATATACTTGGAATATCAGATAGTTTAAGTGAAGCCTATTAATGGAGAATGTTTCATTTTTCTAGTCAGTTTTAAAATCCTGTCATTAAAAATTCCCTTTACGAAATTAACCCACTTTTGGCTAAGAAGTCCATTATGCACATATTCAACTTACTTAACAGAGTATAAGAGGAAGAAGCATACCTTTACAGGCACATAACTGGACAGGGTATTGAGCAGTCAGAACTGCACTGCAAAGATTTTAAAATTAATAAGCTTCCAATTTGTTTGTGTTTTGTTTTATAAATATGAGAAAAAGTAGCTCTTATCTCTCATAATACAGGCATTATCCTACACATGTATACTCCAATCATTTATTCAGTGTGACCAGAGTTCTTACCCCTTGCCCATGAAGGCTTAGCAGGACATTTTGTGGAAGCAGACAGCGCCGGAGGCAAAAGGTAAAGTTGTGCAACGTGCAACACGTCTGACAGTTCGCAGCTGGACACGCAATGACAACTTGGCTAGTTGTGTCTGGACAGGTGGATATATCCGGGCTATGTCCAGGTCGAGCTGCTCCACCTTGTTGTACTTGCGGCAGCTCTTGCGTTTGACACTGCTGCATGGGGCAGACAATCAAAGTGCAACGAGACAGAGAGTTTAAACATAAAAGCAACAAAATAACAAACGTTGCGACAGAAGGTGGTCAAGACAGGGAGCGGGGATGAGGATGGGGATGGGAGGGGTGGATTTTGGCACATGCAACAGCCACAAGCCAAACAAGTGGCAAACAGCAAAAAGAAATTACAAGCAACAGAAGACAACAACAAAGTTGGCCGCATTTGTATGTGAATTTCCATTTCTGGAGCGGATTCTCAGCTTTAACTGCTGCTGCATGTGGCACGCGGCACGCGGCATGCGGCATGTGGCAAGCGGCGAGCGGCATGCTTGGCTTAGATAACAGTCTGTGGCCACAGCCCTTGCCAAATTCAACAAATATTAGCTGCTAAACAAGCAGTTGCATATTTTGTTTTCCTTCCTTTATTTCTACTTCTTTTTTTCCTTTTTTCATTTTTCGCTTTACACAAAATTCACAATTACAAATGCAATGCAGAACAAAAGACAAAAGAACGCGCGTTCGGAATTAAGTGCAGAGCGAGAACAAGTAAGAAAAAACTGTAAAGAATTGCTCCTGCATTTCGAATGCCCGAATCGCAGATACCCTGTACTTATACATGTTTGAAGTCTCTATTAAAGTATTTTTGATCGGTTAAAGTATTATGTATGTAAAGAAATATACATATATACATATACAATATATTATAGTCAAACATATCTCCCTTTCATATGCATGCGCATTTATAGTTGCAGAGTATAGGAAATGCAAAAAATGGTATAAAATGTAAAAATGAAATGCAACAAGCAAAAAAGCGTTTGCTTAGTTAAGTTTTTAGCACACCAACAACAACAATAATGTGTTAATGTGCACATACACACACTCGCATGCATGTATAGTAGCGCACATTGCCATTGGCAAATACTCAAGCGTACACACACACACACACACATACACACACATACACACACATACACATACAAAGAAACGCATGTGTGAATGCAGCCGCAGAAAATGCAAAACACATGCGACGCACGAAAGAAGAAGACGAGAATGGAAGACAGAACTTTGTCGAAGAAGCGTTTCAGCTTGCGATAAGCAAAGGCAAGAGAGTGAGAGAGAGAGGGAAATAGAGGAGAGTAGAGGGGAGTAGAGGGAGAGAGAGCAAGCGTGGAGACGTTGTCGAATGCAAATGCAATAAAATAAAATAAGAAACGCGCTTCACAAAAAAGCAAAATGCAAACGAATGCGAATGTGAATGTGAATGTGTGTATATGTATATGTGTATGTGAATGCGAAAATGTGGCAAGTTTAATGCGAATAAAGAAGGGTTGTTGCATTTTGTAGATTCCGCATGCTGCAGGTTAAACTGTTAGAATGCGTTGCCACTTCTTTGAACTGTGGCAGGTTAAGTGAAGCATGATTTAAATACTTTACAAACTCTATATACTTAACTATTTGGAAAATTAACTAACAGTTTGAAATTTAAATATCTCAAAAATTGCATATATTTTCTATATCTATATAATATATTATACATGTATGTATATTGCAAGACTGTCACAAATTCTATTTCTCATTATATATATTTCACAAGAATGTATCCATAATTAATATAATTTATTATTATATATATATAAAGGTTTAAGAACATAAACATAATTTTATAAGCTATACATATAAATATTATATACATCAGTATTAAATTTTGAGTCAACCTTGAGACTAATTAATTAGTATTATTGATAAGCTTGTAATTATGATTAATTAAAAATAAAAAAACAATGCTGTATAAGCAGGTAATTTAATACTCGACTGTTGCGCCACAGGCAACGAATAATGCGCAAATCCAACTTGCAGCGAAGCAAATGCGAATGCAAATGCAACTAAATAAGCGAATATATGCATATGCACACACACATATACACAACTGTATGTATGTGCCGCACACAAGCACACGATATTTACTTACTATAGATATATTATGCACGTCTGTACACTTCCATCATTTGCTGGGCTTCCATTTTTTCTCGCTTTTCATTTTTTATGCTTGCTCACTTTTCACTGTTAGTTACGACTGCTTGCGGGCTGCTTCTTTGCATGTTATTTATGTTGTTTAGCATATACTTTTTATTTAGCTGCAAAGAGCAAAAAAAATGTGAAAAATAATATACGGAAACTAAAAACAAATTCATGTGTTTTCTGTTTCTGTGCGCTTGCATTGCACAAAAGGAGCTGCAGGATTTGCGTTAAGTGTAGCATACTTTTGAGTGCCGCGGGCCAAATAGCTCTGTGCGTGTGTGTGCTTCTCTCTTTCTGTGTGTGTGTGTGTGTGTGTGTGTATGTGTGTATGTGTATTTGTGCTGGTAAATTAGTAAACAAATGCATATAATGGACAGAATTAGCAAAGGCAGCCAAATTAAAGCGCATTGAAAGGCAAGTTCTTTGAACTCTTAACTTCTCGACCAATCAAAAAAAAAGAAAGGAAGAGATAACTGCTCTTTTAAAATTGTCTAAAATATATATATAAGGTGCTTAATTCTTAAATAATATACATCTAGACAAGTATATATATTCAAAGATTATTTTGTTTCCATTTTAATTTATTTCACACTCTATTTTATATATGGTTGGAAAAATAAATGGCTAAGTGCAACTAACTTGGCTTGTGGCTTGGATTATGGAATGAAAATAAATACGCATTTCAGACACGATATAAATTGTCTTTTAGCATGGCTTAATTTATATAAAAGTATTATTTTAATTGTTTTTATTCGCACTTTTAGCAGAAGGCATAAAATCTTAACCCTTGGGGCACTTGAAAGCAGGACATTTAAGGATTAAAGCTGTGTAAGCTGCAACTTAAGCTAGTGTCACTTAAACTTCGACTAGCTTGCGGAGTTTTAAGCTGCTTAGAAGCCGAGTTCAAATGTTGCAGATTAAATTCAGGTGAAAACTTTTTTTTTTTGTTTTAAGCTACGTTTAGTTTTCCGTCTAATTACGTGAAGTGCTTTAAAAAGTGATGGAAAACAAAAAGTTTGCCGCCACATTTGGTTAACTTTTTGTTTCGCTTGTATGTGTATGTTTTTGTTTTATCATAATTCTTAAATCTGCATAAAGAACGTACCAAACAACAACAGCAACAACAGCAACAACAACAACAAGAAGAACAACAAGAACAACAAATATTGTAAATTATGCATAAATATTTGAAGCCAATGATTGGGTTCGAGTCGGGGGAACAATGGGCACAAATGCCCGATAAACTTCTGCACTCGAACAGGAGCTGGAGCAGGAGCTGGAGCAGGAGCAGGAGCAGGACCCCAGAGGCTTTCACACAGGCAGCAAACAGCTGTGTGTTGCAACAACAACAATACCAACAATAGCAACAATAGCAACAACATCACAAGCTGCTACGCTTTTGCTTGAGCTGCAGTAAAATATTTTTCTTTTGCATGTTTTTCAATGCTCTCCACTTCATCTACACAATTTTCTAACCGTTTTGTACCATTTATTTGCATTTCCCATTTGTATGTGTGCAAACGATTTTGTCCCATTCTCGCACCATAAATATATATCTCGTTCTCTTCTCCCTCCTATGTGTGTGTGTGCCTATTCGAATGTGTCCTTTAGTCATGTTTGATTTGCAATTTCGCACAATCGGCAAATCCCCAAAATTGCCAATAAATTTGTCCTATTGACTCTGTCCGACTACAAATTTGCTGCTGTTGCTCTTACTTTAGATCTTGTATACGGAAATGTTCAAAACAAAACTTTGCACTTTGCATGCGACGAAAAGAAACAAGTGAAGGTGTGAAGGCCGACAGTGCCAGACAGAGTAGATACCCTGTATATGTGTGCAATCTTTTAATGTAATAAGTGTGTAAAGTAGATATTTATCGATTATTTGTTGAAAGCTGCCTCAAGGCCTAAACTTCTCATGCTTTTAAACTTGTCAAACAGGCTAAGATATAAATTAAAACACAAATTTGTCATATAGAAAGAAGTTTATTTCGTAATTGATAATTATCGATTTTGAGGCATTATGTTAATCAGCTTTTACGTAACTTAAATTGAGATCTTGTAATGGGAAGTTTATCTACATTGATTTACCTATATGAAATAATATAAAAATTATTTAATAAAAAAGTATATTTTGTAATCGATAAATATCGATTTAAATTTAATTTTGTTTCACATATGTTCATTTAATGTGTCACAATCGATATATATCGATTATCTAAATCTGTTTAAAAATAAGTTATCTATATTGTCTTACCTGTTTGCTATGATTTTCAATATTTACTATTAAGTTGTGCGGCTGGAATTTAAAGCTTTGATAAGGATTTTCGCAATCACAACTTCCAGTTATTTATTTTCACTTTTTAAAGATATTACAGAGAGCTCAGTTTTCAAGCCGTAACTCTTAATAGCAAAGCTGGCAAGCTGATTTATATATATGTATATACATATAATATATATATGTATATACATAGATAGCCCTGGGCACATACAAAGGAGCCACGGCCCGGGCGTTGTATTTTGATTTTGATTTTGATTTCGATTTTGATTAGCCAATATCATAAGAAATTAAGTGGCTATTATGGTATTTCATGAATTTGCCATTGCACACAATGGAGCTCAATTGGATGTTGGGCTTGTGTTTGATTAGTGAATAGCGGAGCGTTTGCAGCTGCCTCTGGCCACGTTTTATGTTTTCATCGTGGCAAAGGATTTGGGCATTAAATTTGGTTGCCAGCTTTACGGCACATTAGGCAGCTGTTATTTGGCTAATTTTGCATCTTTTGCTAATATAATTTACACAAAATAACACACGACTGCACACACGCACACGCACACGCACAGGCACAGGCACATACATATTGACCACGCCCCATAGCCAACAATTGAAGCAGCTGCCATTCCATTTTGGCCAACTGACTGGCTGGCTGGCTGACTGGATGCTTGGATGGCTGGCTGGCTGAATAAAGCCGCGCAGCACTCATACGGCGGAAAGCCAGCGGCGTAACTGGAGGCTGTTTAATCAATGATTTGGAAATTCCTTACGCTACATTAATTTCACGCTACATTTTTTGTCCGTGCTTGGAGGCTGCGATTTGAAAAGGGGTTTCAATTTTGCTCGCAGCACTTATGCAATCGCATCGAATGCGATTTTAATTAACGCGAATTCCGCCGGGAGATCTTTTCTGCCGTGATATGAGTGTAATTGATAGAGTTCTCGCTGCCTGCCTTCAGCCTCACCTTTCAAAAGCGGAAAATGTTGGCAAGCAACTAATCTTTTAGTCTGCTGCTTTCAGCCATAAATGCCATCGGAATTATGTTAATGCGAATCGGACGTGTTTAAGCCCTCAATCGATAATTCAGCGGCTTATAAATTATTTGCAACAAAAATAAGTTTATGGCGCTTCACACACTGAAGTTTTGTTACTTTGCAGGAGTGAGCGAAAAAGATATATATGAATGAATCATTCACTATAATTTAGTCTTGCAATTTGTTAATATTCTCTATTTGATTGGGAAGAGAGAGAGAGAGAGAGAGAGAGAGAGAGAGAGAGAGAGAGAGAGAGAGAGAGAGAGAGAGAGAGAGAGAGAATTAAAATGTGACTTATAAAAGTTTTTTTTGTTGAACTGATTTTTACTCAAATTTTACATTTTTAACTTATTTTTTTATTTCTGTTGTTAGAAAAAAACGTTAAATAAATTATTGGGATAACTCTGAATTAATTTTTAAGTTAAGCTTAAAAAGTAAAACTTCTCAGCTCAGACCTTGATCCTTATTCATGTCTGGAATAACATCTAAATAGAAATAATGAAAAAGAAAAAAAGAAAATTTAAATACTTCAATGCATAGAAATAACTGCTACTTAAGCTTAAATATTTGCAGTGAATAGAAATAAAAATGTTGTTGGTCTCTTAGTTCCATAGTTGATCCTGAGTCCTGTATTATTGGCTGCCCTAATGACGCACTTAGTTCGTTAAGGCCACGTGCAGCATTATTCAATTGGAAGTATTGAAAAGTTGTATAAAAAGTAGTATTTGCATACATTCGGGCGGCGGCAATGGCTGTCAAAGAACAAGGATATTGTGTAGTACAAAAAGGACACAACAGGCAGCGGCAACAACGCAGCGAAATTCAAAGTAAACGCAATTTGCCTAAAGAGCTCAAAAGAGCTTCAAACGCTTTGCGCAGATAAGCGTAACGACAGCTGTTGGCCAGGACTCGCAGGACTCGCAGGACTCACAGCAGGGCACAAAGGAGGGGAAGAGGGCCAAAGGGTGGCAGGTGCAAGGGGAATTGGTGTGCATTTTTAACTTTGTGCCGCTTCACATTGGCCAAAGGCAGCAACAAAAACATCGCGTGCAAGGATGCAAACGACTCCTAGATCCTTTCCCCCTTCTCTCTTCTTGCGTCTCCTTTCTCCTTTCGCCTTTCTCCGGGGACAATTGCTGGCAACATTTGTTGAGTTTTTGCCACGCAGAGCTGAGAGCTTCACTTTTGGCCTTGCTGCGACCTTTTTTTGTGGACGTTTCACCTGCCACACGCGACTTTTGTACGCATGTGTCTCTGCTTTTTTTTGCAGCATCTTCTTTTGATACCCTAGCCGATTGAAAATGCGCCATAGGGAGTCTCGGTTTTGTGATAATGCTTGTAACAGGCAGAGCACAGCTGAAGTGATTCACTGACATACTTTTTGATGCCATTTATATGCTTGTGTTTTTTACAGGGTGTCTCACTGTCAACCTGTCTCTCCCGTTGAGCTTGCATTTTTTTTTTGCAGTGCTCTGCTGTTGAAATTGAATTTGCATGGCTGACGATTAAGACCCGCTGTAAAGGACTCGAAGACAAAAACAAGGCAATTGTCGTTCAGCGCTTGCAAATGTCATTCGCTTATTCGATGTTTTGCAACGGTTAACATAATGGAACGGCATCGGCCTCTGAGGAGCGGCATTCGCTGGCGAGTTGTTAACTGTCAGCTTTTTGGCGACTTTGCTTCAATGCAGCCGCTGCAATTATTTTCGCATTTTGAAGCAATTAAGCGGATCAGATTGTGGCTGCCACAGGTGTGGCAGTGGCAGTGGCAGTGGTAGTGGCAGTGGTAGTTGCTGTGGCGCCACAGCTAAATTGAGCATTGAGATAAGCTTGGCAGCTGGCAGCTGGCAGCTGCATTGTTAACCTTGCGCCTCCTCCTGGCCGCAATCTAAGCGCAAATAAATTGCGGCCAGCCCGTCTCCTGCTTGCCCTCTCGAATGTAAATGACATGCAACAAAAGGCAACAGCGCCAACAGATGCTGCATAAAAGCACTCAAAGTTCTGATAAGCACAGACAAAGAGAGCGGGGAGAGCATGAGAGGGAGAAAGAAAGAGAAGGGGAGAGAGAGCGAAGTAAAACAGAAGCTTTGCTGACAAGCGGCGCGATAAACCGACACAACCATCTCAAAGAAAACATTTCAGCTGGTTAGCTTTTCACTGGACTGCAACGAATGATGAGTCTCAATCACAGTCACAGTCACAGTCACAGTTTCAAGCAGTGACTGGCTAGTCAGTGACTTTATAGAGTATTGTGACTGATGCTTTAGTGCTAAGAACTACGATTATTTAAAGAGTCTGCGAGGAACATAAGTTTAACTTCAGTGTAAATACTGCAATCGATAATTATCGATTATTAAAATACAAAACTTTTGACTTATTTAAACATGATTCAAAATATTTAGCAGTGGAATTCATACATGTAAATTATTTATTATTTACGTATTTTAATTCATTTCAATTTCATATCATCTTATTTATATTTTCTTGACTGCCGCAAAGTGTGACCACATTTGCATAAGAGTTGCTCATCTCTGGCTGGGACAGAGCGGATCACTTGAGTGGCTAACTGGCCAAATCCCTTGTGGTGGGACAGTGCTGTAAGCCAGCCAAGCAAACGACTTGACGCTTCGCTTAACTTAAGCGATTTTTTATGCGCTCTTCCACCAAAAAGAACTAGAAAGAGAAGCTGTGGAAGAGAGAAAGAGAGGGAAAGAGAGAGAAAGAGAGAGAAAGAGAGAAAAGGAGAAAAAATATGGCATTTAGTTGTTGTTGAAGCGGAAGCCTTGCTGAACATTTGAAAATCAGCTAGCAGCTAATTAGCAGCGTCCAGAGTGGCAAATGTCGACATCGTGTATACGCCCCGTAACACGCGCCAAGCAAATTGCATTCGTACTGAAAGGCATCTTCTTTGCCTTTTGCCATTTCCCATGCTGACCGAAAACAAAAGTAAAAACATTTCCACTGTGAGAAATTGCATGGGGCCAACATCTCGTAACACCCTCTTAAAAGGTTGTGAAGGGAAGGAATGAGCAATGGGGAGGGGGGGAATTGCATTAAGCTCCATTGAACGTAAACTCCCGAAATGGCACAACTTTCCAATTTGCCAGTGCATTTTCTTTCGCTAAATTTATGTCCGCACTTGGAGCCGCACCCACACTCAGTTACACGGCAGTCTAATGAAATATTATCGATATATATATTATGGGGCTTACATGCGGCACAATGCGTCTGCCAAACTTGCAACACATGGTGGCCATCACATAACGACTGCAAAGTTCTTGCTTGTTGTCTCCAGCGGTTGATTTAGCTACCTTAACTAAATGCCACACGTTCCGTTCCGCCAGCTGAGAGCCAGGCTTTAATATTATTTGTCGGCTAGAACTGTTGGACTGTAAACTTGTGATATATTAGAGACTTTGTTGGCAGAAGTGGGTACACATAGATCTATATGATAATATATACGAATGATGCCGGACAGCTGCGAGCTGGCTTGCAAAATGGTTTCTTCTTTAATTTTTATTCTACTAGAAATTAATTGGATAGTAGAGATATTTGTGGGTTATACATATATGATAGTAATATTAATATGATGAGATTGACTTGCAAATCCTTTAAGGACTGTAAGTTAAAGCTTATATTTGAGATAATGTTTAAGTTAAATGATATTTATAGGTAGATAGATATAGAAGATTATATATTAGAGCAGCTTAGCCAGTTCTTATATAGATGAACATAATCTTCCTAATACGATAGTATTTACTTAAGGATTATTATGTATTATAGATTTTTATGGGTCATGGTAGACGTCAAACAAAATATATACCAGAAAAATCTTAAGGAAATTAAGCTACAGCATTAAACTTAAAATAAATGTAAAAAGAGGCGAACCATCAAATAAGATGAATCTTTAATATTAATGAATAGTAGATCGACTACAGACTTAGCCATTATATACCTTATAAATATTATTGTAAGTAGGTAAAAAAATATACAAATGTCAAAAATATTTCCTTTTCTTACTCGTACGAATCTGCACTTTCGAAATAATTCACATTTAAAACGCAGGGTATTTGCTAGTCGTGCGCTCTTGCTTGAATCACTTGTACGAGTTAATCGAAGGGCTATTTATGTTTCTCACTCGTTTAATTGTGAATCTTGTTAATGCGGCTGACCTTAAGTGGAGATGTGATTCGTTTTAAAAAGTGAGTTTAGTCGAGCTAGAAACCAACTGCTGCTGCTGCTGCTGCTGCTGCTGCTACTCGTGGCAGCAATTGGAGGAGCGTTTGTAACCTAGTTTCTATTGCTATTCAATTGGTTTCGCTTTTATGTGTGTGCCAGTGGCATTTAATGGCCAGGAACACAACAACGCACTTTAAGGACCGGACTCTTAATTGGCCGCTCAGCTGTAAATTCACTGGACTGCATCAAAGATTTACAACTGGGGCTGTCCCTGTCATTGGGTTTGGGAGCAGCAGCCGGGCTGTCCAGAGCAAAAGCCATGTTGGGATTAGGATTTGCTCGCTACGTGGAGCCCGGCAGATGTTTTGGTCAATGCAAGTGGTTTGCATTTGGCATTTATTGCCAGCTACCAGCCACAGGGAAAGGGCTCAAAGCAGAAGCAGAAGCAGAAGCTGGAGCTGGAACTGGAGTTGGGGCAGGAACTGCAAGCAAGGACGGACCCGGCGCCTGTTTACATTGGCCATTGAGCAGCTGCAGTTGGCTTCTGCATTGTTTGCTATCTGCACCCTTAGCCGGCTAATTCGAACCGGGCTGTGAAGAATGGCCACGCTGTCATGGCCATAAACCTGTGTGTGGGCCGCCAAAGATTCAATTAAATAAAGCGTTGCAACAGGCGCTTAAAACACGAATGCAATATGCAAAGCTGCAGCTCAGCTCGTTCTGTTTGCTTTCACCTGCCACACCTGCCACACCTGCCACACCTGGTCGTCGGCTCATTCCGGTGGGCATTCGTTCAACTGTGAATTTGTATTCAATTAAAAATAATTTCTTTGTCAATTATTCATTCATTGTGCACATTCCGCCAGCCAGTCGATCAGTCGATCAGTCGACCAGCCTTTCAGTCAGACATCGCGCAGTCAGTCGTGTTATAAAACTTATGAAAAATAAAAATCAATTTTATTTGTATTGCATAAAAGCAAACACGCTTCCATTTGCTGTGGCTAGCACATATTAAATACACTCTTTCAGTTTTATTGTTTGTTTAACACACAAATGTTGTATTTCTTATACTCTGTGCGTGGAAGTCACAGCGGGTATATTAGTTTTGTGTAAACAAGTCCACGCTGTCGGTCCCGCTTTGTATATATTTGAACACTGTTAAAGTGTTGAGATTATATGTTAAGAATGTAATACTTATAGGTGGAATGCCTCTTGGAAATCTGGGTAAATCAATAGCTGCCCTTTAAAACGATTTAAATAAAATCAATTACATAATTAATTTAACTATTTTGATATTTCTAAAGCATTTGAACAGAAGTTAAACTAAAGCAGAGTATCGCGCAATCGTTTGTAACACGTTCAAATGTTTTTTTTTTATATTTTCTGCGCGTTCTCTGAGTTTCATATGCGGGATATTTTTTGCAAATTGCATAAATCAAAATTGTTGTTAATCAATACAAACGAGTGGCCAACAATTTGTGAGTGCTCGTCAATAAATATGAATCGAGTTTTGTTGCTTTTAAAAGCAGCTCATAAATACACACACACACACACACATACATACACACACACACACAAACACATTTATTCATCCATCAAGTTTTGTTTGATTTTCTCTCAACGATTTAATGGAGTTTAACTAAGATAAATGCAGCTGCAGAAGATGTTCTACATCAGTATATAACTTATATTATATTTATCTACATTCGATAGATAGATTAGATAGATTTTCTACAATTTGCTGCCAAGTTTTCGTTTATATGCTATTATTAAAGGGTATGTCTTATTCGAAGCTAATTGTTTAATTTCTGGATTTATGTAAATAAAACTTTTAATGAATGCTAGTCAAATTTGGCAACAGGGTATCAGTAATTCGTGTACTTTCAATAAGCAACTCGCTTTGACAACATTAAATGTATTTTGTATGACAAATGCATTTATTTAATGCAGGCTGCCAAATACTCATAAATTTTTATTAAAGCTAAAATTTAAATGCGGAATTAAATTGAACAACAAATAAAAACTGCCAAATGCATACAAATAAATTATAATTAAGTATTTTACAAACTTTTAATAAAAATGCAATTAAGTTAAAAAATTGTATAGTTACAATTTGTACATTCAATAAAATATAGAAAATGCTTTTGACATGAAGACAAATTTGTAGTATTGCAAAAACAAAGAAAAAACATAGAGTCTATGTATGAGTGTTTGGGCGGAGGGGTGCTGAGCCGGAAGGATGAAATCAGTGCGTAGAGGAAGAAGAAGACAAGGGAAGCCGCACACAATGCTTGCTAATTACTGAACAGTGCTCATTAAGAAGAAGAGGGCTGCATTTTCACTTTTCACTTTTCAACGCTTTGCACCTCATGCGCTCAGCTAATGAAGATTTATGAAGGTCCTGTGGGTGGAAGTCCTTAAGATTGTAGCTGAGGTTAACTCGCTCCTGGAATATGGGCGACTGCAGCTCGAATTTGTTGCTGAAAGTTTAATGCGTTTTTTAGGTTTTTTCGAGATGGCTAATTATAACGGAAAATGCTATGAATTATGCATTTGACAGGCGGCAGTAGTAGAAGAAGAAGCAGCAATAGCAGCAGCAGTAGCTGGCATTGTCCTTACTTGGAAATTTTAATCAAGTTCTGCATATCGAAATGAAGCCCGGAATAACAAGAGACAAGGCAAAACAAACATTCTTAATTCAGCATAATTCAAATTCAAATACGCCAAAACGTTTGCAGTGCATACAAAAGGAGCAGGGACAAAGAAACAGTTCAAACCGGAATGATGACGCTGAGATACCCTGGCAAATTGTCTCTCACAAGTTGGGGATCTTAGTGCGAATGAAAGAAACGTTAGCCAGGATTTTGAATATATATTTGATCCTGCTGCCTGCTGGTGATATCCTCTCAAGGGGTATATATGTATAAGGAATACAAAGCTTATGCTCAAACATTGTGTTACATTTTTATTTAATTTTGCTATCTGGCAGGCAGCTCGCAGTCAGCAGTCAGCAGTCAGCAGCTCGCAGCTAACTGCAACTGGAACTGGCTTTCTGTGTGCTGCCTGATAAAAAATGCGCAAGCAAAAGCAATTTGAAAGCTGCGCTGAATACGTAAAAACAATACGAGCTTTGCGGCCCTACACCGCCCAACCACCCAACTTGGTAACCACCCAATCAGGACTGCCACCCAGCACTCAACTAGCCACCTTCGTCTCGGACTTGGCCAAGAAGAAATTCAAAAAAATTAACTGAAAAGAAACTCAACGGTCCGTTCAGCACTTGGCTGCGGCGCTTGTGTGTATCGCTGTGTGTGTGTGTGTGTGTGTGTGTGCGAGGGTGTGTAGTTGTGGCAGCTAATTTTCATTATTCTTTCAAAATGCAATCAAGAAATGTTGCTGTTGCCTCTGTTGCTTCTGCTGTCGACTATGGCGTAGGTGCCCGGCCCTGTTGTTCCGGCTGCAGCAACTGTTGGCGTAAACGCAGCAACAAATGCGCTTATGACCAGCGGCCCAGGTGGTCGAAACGGTAGCTGAAGCTGAAGCTGCAGCTGAAACTGGAGCTGAAACTGGAGCTGGGAGATGTGTTGCCTTTGCCACTGAATTGGACAGCACGCTTTAAGGTAAATGAGTAGTTCGCTAAATGACTGAGAAGCCAGGTAAATGCGCTGCATTAAAATGCTAAAAATGGAAAATGTTACAACTAATAAAATGCTTTACTTAATTACTTTTCAAATTAATCTTTCACTTTAAACTTCACAAAGAAGGAAGCTCGAAAAAGAAAAACCAATTTTTGCGTATTCTGCTCAAAATTTTAGCTGAAAACTTAAATTATTTATTGATTTATATCATTTAAGTCTGTACTTATTTTTGTTATTATTATTATAAATTAAACTAGACGTTTTTTTTGCCTGTTTCACTTTTTTTTAAATGTTAGTAAGTTAATTAATTGGAATAAAATGAACATTTAATTAAATTGTACAATTTTAAAGTACGTTATGTAAAACAACAATATTAGGTGTAATATATTTTACTTTTACTATTTCCTCTATGATATTTTGTATTCTGCTTTCCCCTCCATTCATTAACTTTTTTATATTTGATTCTTACTTCTAGCTTATTTTAAAATATATTTTTTGACTGATTTTTATCTCTTTTTAAAGTGTTTGCTTAAATGTTAAACATTTTTACTTTCTGAAATGTTGTTCTTATCGTTTAATTATTATTATTATTATTATTATTATTATTATTATTATTATGTATGTTTTATTTCATACATTAAAATGTTTCTAATTTGATACCGTTATAAACAATTGTTTGGTCTGCTTTAAAGCTGGAAAAACTCTTCAGCTTGCCTTTGTCCTATTCAAATGGAAAATTCAATTAAATATCAGTTGATGCCACAGGCTTCATCGAGCTCATCCTCTTGTCTATTCATAGAACCAACTGCTAACAAATTTTGGAGGGTTCTTTTTTTACTAGCCATTCACGTGTTAACTCAATTTGACAGTCAATCAAGCATGGAATATGCATATAGAATACATATGCGGTTATTTTTGTATGCATTACCTGCTGCAGAAGTTCGCCCTGCAACTGCAACACGGGGTGCAAACAATGCGGCAAATGCAACAAAGGATCAAGTTAGCTGTACTTCATTTATATTTATAAGACCAAGTGGGGGCTTACCCAGCTGCCACGCCCACATTTAGGGTTATACAATAAGAAGCCGTAGTCAAACAGAAAATGTTATTAAATGCAAAGCAGGGAGCCAAACAAACGATGGCCAAAAGTTTTGATGGTCCAAAACTTGCGCAGCTAACCAAATGTTCAAAGCTGTTGCGATTGATAACGACTTTTGAACACCCTACATATAGTTGAAGCTATGAAATAGATAATTAAGCAAAGAATGTATTTCACTGTTATTCATCTAAGAATATTGCAAGAGAAATTTGTAGGCTTTTTAACAATATCTTAAATTATCGATAACTGCTTTAATTAAATACAGACAAGTACCGATAAAGACTTTATAAAATCGTTATTTTAGTTGAAAGTGAAGTAAAATAGGTATTATTTGTATAATTTTGTTATTTTAATCAAAAACTGCTTTCAGATGTTTTAGGTAAAAATGAATCTGTATCGATAACATTTGAGAATCGTAATCGAAACCATCTTGAAAGCCCTTTACGGTACATAAACTTGCTCGACACCATTTCATGAGGGGCAGAAACAATTTAATAGTCAAAAATCACGGCAACAATAGCATTCATAGTCTCTCTTTCTCTCTCTCGCTATCTCTTTCTCTCTGTGTCTTCCCCTCTTTCTCTCGTGCTGACTTGAAGCTTCAGTCGAACGCCTTGCTTGAGTATGTGGTGCAGGAACTAACGAGGCACGAGCCATTCACTGCCAGCGACAAGCATTGTGAATTGTGTCAGCCACACAGACACACCCACAAACAGACACACACACACACACACACCCTTACACCCTTACACCCTTACACCCATACACAAACACACTGGGAGCAATAGCGAAAAGCTAACTAATTTAAACGGCACCATTGTGCACCATAACCCAAAAACAATGGTGCCAAGCGGAAGGCAACGTCCAACGTCCAACGTCCAACGTCCAACGTCCAAAGTCCGACATTCAACGTTCAACGTTCAGCGTGCAACGTGCAACATCCAACTTGCAACATCCATGGAGGAACAGTCGCCGCGAGTGGTTGCGATAAAGACAGCAACATGGCTGCGAGTCGCTTGTCTGGATCTGTGGCAGCGCCGACTGTGCCTCCCAAATTCAACCGAAATTAATGCCACTTCAAAGTTCTAGAGTGTGTGTGTGTGTGTGTGTGTGTGGTGTGCTTTTCTGAATTACCAAAATTTACAACAATGCGAAGTGAAGCGCTGTTAGCTGAACGGAACCGCTGCACTTTGCTATCAGCAGCCACTCGCATTGAAATATGGCCAAAAGCAACGGAAAGTACCTGCGGGCATTTTATAGATAATAGATATTTTCAATACACACACACACACACATTCTCAACACTCTCACACACATACAAAGTGGTACTTGCGGATGTGAAAAGTTGAAAGAAAAGGCAACCAATTTTGAAACACGCGCATATTGCAAAAGTTGCCTCGCATATGCTTCCCGGCGAAAATCTTGGCCAAGACGGTGGTCGAGTGGCTGAAATTGTGGCTGAGAGCGGCGGCGGTTGCGTTTCGCTGATTTGCATAGCTTGGGCGCGGCGGTTGCCAACACGCTTGTTTGCTGCATTTATAATGTTGCAACACAACAGAAAAGGAAAGAAAAGGAGGGAATAGAAAAGAATGAATGAAAAATGCATCACGCATGCATTTTGTGAGGTGCACAGCGAACAAACATTTCTCTGCTTCAATATTTCCTGCTGCTGCATTTTAAGCAGCTGCCTGCCAAGGCTAACAACGTTTTAGCCATACGCGTTGACAGCGGTTACATGCACACATGCAGACATCCATACATACATTCACACATACACACATGCACACATACCCACATGCACACATACACACTGTAGCTCAATGTTGGCTGCTACAAAGCATTCACATTGTAAATATTGCTGAGCTGTTTACCATTCTTACTTTTTGAGTAGTGGATCAAATTAGGGCTTAAATGGGCAGTACGAGTACTGTTATTGTTATTGTTGTATCATTTCTCTCTTACTTTACGAGAATACATATGTATATTATTTTATCTTGAAGATAAATTGATTTACTACTTCATTTTTATATAAATGTGTTAATACTGTTTGAAGTATGCTGTAATTGTTTGCTTAAATAAGAAATATAAGAAATTTTATCTTGAAGATAAATTTATTTGCTTAACGATACATTTATTTATTACTCCCTTTTTTTATTCCTAATGTATAATACTGTTTGTAGTATGATGCACATTTTAATTGATTGTAGTTTACCTTCCTTTTCTTCTTCTTTCTTCGCTAGTTCATTGTAAACTCAACCCATATTTTACAATATTTATAAGTGTTGTATAAATAAAATAGTGTATAAAATAAGACATAGATAATATGTATGAATATTTTTTAATGTTCAACGATCTTTATCCAGATTGAATATTTTGCAATGTACTGATTATTCTGCTTTGAATGTTATTTGACTTTGAGTAAACAAATTTTAATTTCATTTAAGAATGAAATTTATAAATGAATTCATTTGCTTCTTCTAAATAAGATGAAAAGTATTTTATTTAGGTATTAAAAAATGTTTTGATATTACGAATGCTTCTGTTTTCTATATTCTTTGTAAAACTTTTCTTTTTTGAAAAGTTATTTTAGCTAGAATAATTTTCAAAGTTTTGCAGAAGATTTTGAACGTCATGTCGCAGATTTTGTGATGCCTTTGGCATGTGACTGGCATGATTGTGTGTGTGTTTGTGTGTGTGTATGTGAGTGTGTGTGTGTGTAATAGAAGTTGTGGGTGGTGGGTGGTGTTTGCTGTTTGCTCAGCATGCAAAGCTTTAGAAAAGTGCCAAACGTAACGAAGATTAAGGATGGGCAAGTGGCACGTGCTGACCTCAAGGCGCGAGTGAGACAGCAGACAGAGAGAGACAGAGAGAGAGAGATGGAGAGGGGAGGGAGCGAGTGCAAGGGAGGGGGCGAGTGGGTTGGAGAGTTGTGAAATATTTTACGTGCTCGCGATTGGCCGGCCATTGATTTATGCCAGCTGAGTGGGAGCTGCCGCTGCAAAGTGTCAATAGCGGACTTGGCCAACTGAGAGATGCATTTTAGCCAAATTGCTTTGTATACGGTGGATGGTTCTTCCGGTATTGTTAAGTGCGCACATCGCTGGCACTTAAGCAAAATATAATAGCCCAAGCTCGAGTAAACTTTGTAACTAAATACGAACAAACTGCAGCTTCTCCTGGTGCTTATGCTGGGCGCTGTATATAAAACTGTAATTCCATTAAAGTCCATTACACGAAATACTCGCACACACACACACACACACACACACACGCAGACATAGACAGAGAAAAAAGGCCAGAGTCCTGGAACTGCAACAAAATTGGCAACTCGAAGCAAAATTTGCTCTTCCACTTGTCCTTGGGAGCAGCATTGCATTTCAGCACTGAAAATAATAACTTAAGTAATGTCATTAAGAGGCAAAAATGGATTAGATCTTTTGGCCGTAAGCTGTTAAGCAATCTGCAGTTATTTAATCCATTGGCACAGTCAACTGCCAAGGGCAACTGTGCGTATGCTTGATATTTTGCTTAAGAGCAATATTCAATATTTTTGGTGTCTGTAAAGTTGAGGAATATTACAAAAGCAATTTATTTAATGACCTTTAAGAGAAAATTGAGAAATTAACAATTGTTGTTGCGCTTAACTTACGTAACGTATACAAAGAGTCATGAGACAAGTTGTAAGGCAAAACTTAGTTCCAGCTGCTATGTTAACTTAATTTATTAACTTTACATTATAACCGTACAATCTTTGTTTATAGTTGTAGTTGTTGTTGTTGTTGTTATGGTTGTTGTAGCTGTTTACTGCGGCGCTTATGGCACTATCCAAGCCGTCGTTGGTTTAGTTTCATGTCTCGGACGACTTTGACAGCCACTCAAATCTTCAGTCAATTTCCATTATGCTTATGCAGCGTGTGTGCGAGGTGTGTCACAGAAGTTTAGTATAGAGACAACTTTTGTTTTCTGTATTCATTGACTACAGAATAGCTTACATATTTTGAGTATCTGTATTACGATTTTAATTATTCTTTTTTTAATATTTTTATTTTTGCTTTGTAAGAATATTCTATACAGCGTCAAATTATAACTTAAATCTACAGACTAACAAAATAATATGTTTTATGGTATTTTATATTATATTATAACTAACTAATTTGTGAAGGTATCTGAGAAGGTTTTAATCTGACAGATTTATAATCTTATGATATCATGTTTACATATTTGATATACGTATATTTTAATCAATAAATGCAATCGATCAATAAAGTCTTTTTTTAATTCTCTCTTTCCCTCTTACTCAATCCTTAGAAAATCGTTGGTATATACAAAAAAGCCGATAAAACTAAAGTTAAGATCTTCTTAAACGTTGCAATTTTAATCATTATTAGCTAATAATATATCTTAAATTCCTATCCACCTATATGTACTCCTTGCAGCAGGGATTGGATGTTTATCGAACAGCCCTCGCTGTTGTTGCGTGTGTTAAACACTTGTTTACAATCCTTGCAGCTGGCTCAGCTCATCTGCGCCATTCTTGAGGTGTGTGTGCTCGAGAAAAATTTGAAAAATATGCGGATTGCCACCAAATGTGGCACAAGCTTATGAAATATTTCACGTCATGTGCGAAGCGACGCGCTTCCAAGTCACATTTTACGACATGCCAATGAAGCCGCCATAAAAATGTGAGAGAGATAGCATGAGGTTGTAAATCTGCAGCAGTTGCTGCCGCGGGGCGTGGCTATCACACGCATACATATAGTTAATTGGCTGGTCGGTCAGGGAGAAGTACCGCAATCTCGTGCAGCACTTGAAAGGCTTAAGTTTGAGAGTTTCTTCTGCTGGGGCTAAAGTGAAAAATATGAGTGGACTGAACAGTTATGCTTATGCCGGAAGCTGTCACGCAGCGCAAAATGGCGCAACTTCCGGTTGAGGATGTCAACGACTACGCTACGCAACAGACTAAATGGCAGACAGACACAGAAACAGAGAGAAAGAGAAAGAGAGAGGGAGAGGGGGAGACAGTTGACTGGCCGACTGATTTATTGCACTTTAAATTCGGCGACATTTTTTGCATGTCGTTTATCTTCATTGCGTATGCCAAGAACTAAAGCAAAGTGCACCGGCCATAAATAAAACAAGAAAATACGTATATATCAAGTATACACATACATATAAATATATATCTATATGCATACATATTTACATTTTTATGTGTGTGTTGTTGCAAATACTTGACTTGTAATTTTCTAAAAGCTTGCTTCACATTTCTGCATATTTTTGGCATGCAAAGTGCAACGGCTGGACCTCAGCTCTGCTTCTCTTCGTCCTTTCGGCGGAGGGTTTAAGGATTCGGTTGACCCATGCTGAAGTGCTGAGTGCGCTTCCATTCGTTGACCTTAGTCAGCTCCATTGGTCAGGAATTGCAAATGGAGTAGCAGAAGTAAAACTTGCTTTTAATTGGTTCAGCTTTAATTTATGCAGCAGGTGAAGCTTAATGGAATATTCAAATACAAAAATCTTTTTGTCATAAATGTCATAAGTGAGACTTTGATTTATGCAGCTTTAGCTTAAATTCTCATCCCAAGGATCTTAAGCTTAAGTTCTTTTAGCAACTAACTAAGCCTGTCTATCATAATGTAGCGCACTTGCTAATTCGTTGTAGTCGAGTCCAATTTCAAAATTTTGCTTGGCAACACACATGGCTGCAATTTTCTTAGCTCCAGGACTGGCCACAAACAATTTTGAACTTTTACCTTGAGCTTGGACTAAATTTACGTGCTTGAGCAGCAAAAGAAAATTTAATTAAGTTCCACACAAATTAAGGTGCAAATTAAAAGCTGTGTGCAATGCAATAAATTTATATGAGAAATTCTCTCTGTGTAAATTTGATAAGATATGAAATACAGCTGCTGCTGACGTAGTCTTATACTCCGACCCCCACTCCCAATCGAATTGGGCCTGTTTAAGAAAGCAGTGCATTAGCCAAATTAAAGTTATGACTAATGGATAAATAGTTTGGCTAATGATCGCATATCTAATGAGGCGCAGTCATGCAACTTGCGGGTGCGGTTAACTAATCCAATTAGAAATGTGAACTCATAATTTCTGACTGCAGTTTGTTTAATGCATTCGTCTGCATAACTCATACGCCTTGTTCGCCCGGCTTGTCTCTTGGCTTTTGTTCGGCGTCGCACCTTTTTATATTGTGAAAATAACGAAGCTCGAAAAATGCCACCAAATCGTCCTGTTGGCCAATAATTCAATAATTTTACGCTTAAATCATAGCAAATTAACCCATTTCCGGCGCAGACAGCGCCACATAAATTATGACAGCGACGTGCAAAAGGGAGCGCTCCGAGCCGGAACCATAGCTACGGCCTGTCTCGGGGTCTTACTTTTTCTAGTCGTATACCCTGTAGAAATGTGAGTGGTGCGTATTTTGTGGGCTGGCTAGAATATAGAATATAGTATAGAATATAGAATATAGAATATTGAATATAGAATATAGAATATAGAATATAGAATATAGAATATAGAATATAGAATATAGAATATAGAATATAGAATATAGAATATAGAATATAGAATATAGAATATAGAATATAGAATATAGAATATAGAATATAGAATATAGAATATAGAATATAGAATATAGAATATAGAATATAGAATATAGAATATAGAATATAGAATATAGAATATAGAATATAGAATATAGAATATAGAATATAGAATATAGAATATAGAATATAAAATAAAAATATGAAGTTTGGGATCTTCATCCACCTACCTAATTAATTTTCTTTTTTATGTTTTTTTTTCATATATATTCTTAATTATTATTACATGTAGTACAGGTACAGGGTACAGGGTATCTCTCGGCTCAGCATTTGCTGGCCTAACGCCCGTTTTTTTTTTATGGTATGCATTTGACTGGTCGCTGTAAAAAATGCAGAGCGTCTTTTTGCCTGGCGTCTTGTGCTTATCTTTGGGGCGGTCTCTTTGACAGGTGTGAGTCATTTGATAGTTGGCAGTAAAAGTTACTCTGCGCATTCGCGTGAGCGTGAAAATGGTTTTTCGTGCTTCTGACAACACACCCCCTCTCACATCCCACACCCCACACTCCACACTCCACAACCAACACCCCCTCAGCCGCATTCCACTTTTGGCAGGGGGGGGGGAGGGTGCGGGAGTTGGGCGTTGGCTTTGTTGCGCTTCGCCGAAGACAAGCTGACAAATGCTGAAACGTATCGTATGCCATCTATCATCGTGCATTAGAGTAGACGCCGGACAGCGGACGTTAGAGGTCGGTCCGGCGGTTTGTAGCATTGGTTTTGGTTTCAGCCTGCTCGTGGCAGCAAGTTAAGTGCCCGTTCAATGGCCAGTTTTATGTTACAATGTTAATTTCCTCTTTTCGTCTCGCTTCAGACTTTTACTCAAAACTGATTGCTGACATTCAAGTGCGCTCTTTTATGTGGTGTGCGTGTGTGTGTGTGTGTGTGTGTGTGTTGTGTTTGGTGTATGTCAGAGATTTATGCGCCCGCGGCGCAATCATGTGGAATGCATGTTAATTACTGCAGCCCAGTGAGGCGCACCATCAACCAAGGAGTCGGCCCACCCGTGGGCTTCACTAGCTCCTCGAGCCTTGAGTCCTTGCCACATTCCGATCCATCTCGTCTCGTCTCGTCTCGTCTCGTTTAGGTTGACTGTGTTGTTGCAAATCAATTTGATGTTATTAGTTAATAATTACGACACCGCTGTGGCAGGCAACGCTGTCGCCCTTAACCAGCCCAGCGGCTGGCTGAGGGTTAATGCATGCGACGTGTTTGAACTGTAAATGAGTTGGAAATGTCAGTAGAGGGCGTTGCCACCTGCCACCTGCCACCTACCTTTTAGCTGGCATCTGCAGTTTAAAGCATCCTCTGGCTTTATTTATGGATATGGAAAATGACTGCAAATGATGTCACTTTATGAATAACTCAACCACAACTTCAATCTACGCGCAATTACAACAAAACTGCGCTACAATTATTTGACAGCGCACGTGCCGTTGCCAAAAAGTCCGCAATCCGAAACCTGGCCTATATGCGAGTATATCGGATCGGATCAGTTCGTGTCCGTGTCCGTATTCGTGTCCGTATTGGTGGAACACCCCCCACGTAGTCAATTGCCCGGAAATGTTGCTGCGGCATAATTTGTCAATTGTGCGTGTTGATTTCTGAATTAGCTAATTTGGATTTTAGTTATTAGATGCTGATTACGCACTACCTGCAAGTGTGTGTGTGTGTGTGAGGGTGTCTGTGATGTGTGTGTGCCATTAAAAATAGTTACAGCCCACACGCATTTGTCAGCTAATGAGCTTTCGTATTATTTTAATACCCTCTAATCATATACAGTCAAATGTGGGTTGGCATCATTTGTAAAATACTCGCAACAAACAGAAGACAAAGAAGCAAAGAAGCGTGGTTATACACCTATGTGGTATAATAGGTATATAAGACAGATTCATTTTTATTATGTTATATCCTTATAAATCTCGAATATATTATAATATATTTCTTTAAATAGTATCAACGAGTTTTATACTCAAATAAAAGCTTGTCAAGAATTTGAATGGATCAGCCAGATCAATATTATTAGCTATCTTCCAATAAGTTAAATTGGAATTAGTGTATAGAATATTGTGGATGATCGAGAAGATGGATTCTTTATTTTTGGAGAATAGATTTTTAATAGTTAGTTATTAAAACATAATAGAAAGATTTAATTATATAAGTTTATATACCAATTATTTGCCAGCTACAGGGCATCTGGAAGTCGTGCCCACCCGTGCTGTTCCGCTGACCATGCAACCACATAAAGCTGCTTATTTGGTGGTCGTGGTTTGCTGTTTGTGTTAGTTTGTTGAATGGGTTTCGAATTTATTGTAATTTGTTCAATATGTCTGCACATTTTTGGACAAATATTTTTGAAGTTTTGTCCCTCTGTTGCGGTGGCATTTTTGTTCATTTCTGTAATTTACCAAACATTTAATTATAATCAGTTTCCGTGGTACTTTTTGTCAATTAACGATTATTACATTTCGTTATGTTTAAATTTATGTGCATGCGGTTTGACATCTGCTCCAATTAATGGCAAATTGTTGGGCACAGGGTATGCGGGAATTCCAGTGGAACTCACAAAAAAACACAAATCTAGGGTATAACTGGTTAAAAACTAGTGTAAAATAATAGAATTGTTGTGCAACTGTATATTTCCGTTTGAATTAGTCTGCTTTTAAAAAATTAAATGTTAATTAATTTTATAATTCTTAATAATATATATTGCGATATATTTTGGGCGGATCTTAGAGTATTTCCAGTTCTATTACTTTTCTATTTGTGTCATTGTTTATTTCATTGTTTAATGGCGTTTAGCCTGTAAACATTTCTCTTGTGTGTTATGGAATAGCCAATTAAGCACTTATTGGTATTTGTTTAAAACAACAATTCACACTCCCTGCGGAGCACTTAGAAAATTATAATTCGAATATCATTTTGGCCATAAATAACAAAAGTTTTGTTGTGGTGAGCGGCTTTCTATTCAAATACAACATATCATTGTTTTTAGCTATTATGCAATGTTTTAGATGGTACAAATATAATAAATATAATAAATATACGTACACATTATTATTTTAGTAACATTTCGCTTTCAACTTGTACTGTTAATAAATATTTGTAGCCATTTAAGCGCATACAACACAAATTCCCATTTGCCGGGAACAGTTTCTGTTCCCGCATTGTCGTCTGTTCCCACTTTAGCTGTGTGCTCTTCCTTCTTCCGCATATTTGTTCAGCTCACTCTCTCTTATACGTCACCCGCCGCCTCGCTCAAAGCTTTCGCTCTTCAAATGCCTGCCTTCTAAATTTTAGAGAATACTTTGGGGCGAAAGCTTTTTATAGAGCGAAGCTTTGGTTTAATAGGCTCAGCGCGCAATAAATTGTTATTCGCCTTGGCTGTGAGGATGCACTCACACTTTTTTTTAACCAATTAATTTTACTCGTGGAAAATTATTTTTTAAACATTAATGGGACAATTAATTGTGCAAATTAGACTGATTTGTTTATCTATGCGACTCGAAATATCAGCTACAATTGCTTAGACATATTTCCAGGAATTTCCGCCACCAATTTATTTCAATTAATGTCTTTGTTTTATGTCTGTCGTGTTTTAACTTAACTGGGTAGAAACCCTCAGCTTGACAAATTCTTTTGAATTCAGTTACGAAATTCTCGAAAATAAAATTCCAAGAACTCTTTGCGGGTTGTAGATCCTAACTTCGCCTAATTCGTACAAATTTTTGTCATCAATCCTTTGTTTCTTTGTAAATGAACACTTCTTGGAGAAACAAAAGCTTTACGAGTTAAATTCTCTGAGTTTAGTTACTATATTTTCTACAAATTACATTTTATTTCAGTTAATTGGATTTTCGAGAATTGAATTTCATTGCCTACTTTCGTATGTTAAACTCATCTTGAACACCATATTTTAAGCTCTAAGAATCTATTTAAATGTACAAAGAGTCATACTGTACGGTACTCTAATGTACTCCGATACATACTTCACACATCGAATAACAGGGTATTTTGCAGTCGGGTTTTCATTTAATATTCGCATGTTATTTAACTGGTTGCCAATTAAGGCTGTTGATACAATTCCGAACAGAATGTGTTGCCTTTTCGAAACGCCTGTCATAAATATTTTGTACTTTTGCATATTTCCATCGACAACAAAAACAAAAATTGCTGATTTGCCATTTCACGCATACATATATATGTACATACATATATTTTTATACAAATGTATATTTATAAAAAAAAAACAGCTAGAATCGGGAAACCCTTTAACAGTAGCACCAAAGGCAAAAGCAACAGCAACAGCAACAGCAACAGCAGCAGCAACAATAAAATCAGCCGCTCGGGCAAACAGACAACAACTGGCAACAACAACAACAACAGCAACTGACAACAACAGCAGCATAAAAAATGTGGTGGCAGCGCATTTAAGTGCGCTTGCGAGCGCATTATTGGCTTTAAGAGATAAGATGAAAATAAACTACTTTTACTACATAACGACACACACAATTGCAATCGCACACAAACACACACACACAGACACGTACACACATAGACGCACACAGACACAACACAGACCGCAAATTGACTAAAACCATGCCCAAACGCCTGGAGGGGTGTAAAACGTGGGGCTGGGGGCTGGGGGATGAAGCACAGGATACGGCAGGATGCAGCCGCATGGTGGCTCGTTGTGAGCCCGGCGCCGCTTCCATAGTTTTCACTGTCTGTCACAAGACAATTTGTGCGCGCAAAACACAAAATAATACACACAAACACACACACAAACACACACACAAACACACACTCACTTACACATACTAGTAAGCATATGCAGGGCACAAGTAGCACAGCTGGTGCCTCGTTGCCTCTGGGGTCTGTTTGTGTGTGTGTGTGTGTTACAGCGCGTATACGTAATGCCACAAACAACGACACATGCATAGAGCAATGCACACGCATACAGCTACAATTTTTCGCCAGCTACATACTCGTACTTGCAGCTGTATGTAGACTCTCGCGCTGCACTGTAGAGATTTCGAGTGAATAACTTGTGCGGGTAAACATTTTAGATTTTGATAAATTGCAACTTATACGTTTGCTATATAAATAAAAGATTTACGTAAATCGCCTGGTAAATGGCTGTAAGAAATATGTACGTACGTATTCGCGGTAGATCCTGCCTTTAAAATGGAGGCGAGGCCAACGACTCGTCTGCCGCTGCTGCTGCTGCTGTTGTTGTGTGTGCGGTGTGCGGCATGTGGCATGTGGCATGTGCATAACAAATGCTTAGTGACTTGGCCGTCGCCTCAACTGGCAACTGGAAACTGGCAACTGGCAACTTTCTGGCTGTCTGCTTGGCATCTGCTAACTGTGCCTGGACAGCTAACATCACAAAAGGTAAACCATATCATGAATTCGGCTATTGTGCTGCTTTTTTGGCCAACAGCATTTCGGGTTGCTTGCGCATAGCCAAAGCTGCAGATCTTGGCCACAAAGCTTGGAGCTAAGGCCACGCCTCAAGGGATTGGCTGTACTTCAAATGATGGAGATTTTTGCTATTGTTGCATTCTATGTAAAAAGCTAATTATTTCTTTATTCTTATATGATGGGAATTTGTCTTCATCGGGCAGTGGAACGGATTCATTGGAACCATTAATCCTAATTAATAAAAACTGAATCTTTGAGCAAGTTTTATAATTGTTACAAAATGAGAGGGAATAGTTATACATATATACATATATATTTTAATTGTGAATAATAATAATATACTACATTAAAAATAATATAATATCAGTACAATCCAACTCTAACCCAGGAGCTGAATTATCAATTTTTTATCTTATCTTTAATTTTAAATTTAAAGTTCATTTGTATGCATAAATACTTTGTTATCATCAATTTCTAATATTTTTTTCACATAGATTACAACTTAGTTTCAACAATATTGTAAAAGTTTTCCATACTTAATTGCATTTAATTTTCACTCCGATCGCTTCTAAGTTGGGGCTGTGCAATTGAATTGACACTTCAATGTAACTCGCTTGAATTATCATCAATCATTATTGATATTTCATACACACACTCAAATGCCCTGCAGTGTAGGGTATCGAGTAGATTTAGTCTTAACTAGCAGCAATTTTTTGTGCACTTAAATTCAATTTATTTGAAAGCTACTTGGCCGGGGCCGCGTACTCGTTGCCATTCTCGTTGTCGTCATCATCGTGCGTGCTGCCACGCTTAAATCTTGTAGATGCAACAGCAGCAGCTGCAGCTGCAGCATGTGTGTGCAATCTGTGCGTGTGCCAGTCGCCATTTAATCAACATTAGTGGCTGCGAAGCGAGTGGAACGAAGACTAAGACGGGCACACAAAAGGATAAAACACACACATACACACATACATATATATAAAATGGCATATTAATTGCTGTCAGCGTGTGTGTGTGCGATGCATTTTATTCTGTGCAAGAAATGCAACAAATGAACTTGAAGCAGGGCAACAACACAAATGAAATGTGAACAAATGGACATTTAAATGATTCGTTTTTGTGCTACTCACAAATTTGCATTTCATGTGCAGGACTAACGGTATAAAAAAAAAAAAAGCAAACAAACAAATAATGCACAAATTGATTAATAGATTAGAACGAAATGAAGTTTAAGCGGGAGAGAAATATGGGCCCAATAAATGGAAGCTAGATGAACTAGAAAACTTATTTTCTAAGCATTGCCGGGCGTACAAATCAAAATGTTTTTTAAAATGCAGATTGGAAAAGTTAAGGGAACGGTTGAGATATGAACGGAAGCGCTTGCTAAAAGCCAAAGTTCGATTATAGCGGGTAGTAAAGTTGTCTTTTATACCGATTCTCACTCTCGGATTCTCGCTTTGAAAAACTATTAAACTGAACTTAGGAGCTGCCTTGCTGAACTATTTGCCCCATTGCACAATTGCAGTTGCTATTGGCCGCTAATGCCGCAAGTTTGCGTCCATTTAGCGCTAACTGCCATTATTTTCAGTTTTATTTCGCGCAAGGTCAAATATGCAACGCAACTGCAGCTTGAACGTGGGTGCACAACCACGCCAAAATGTTATTTACTACACATAAATTGCAGAGGCTGGCAGTGGGGCAGAGTGTGGCACAGTGGTGCACAGTGGGGCACAGTGGGGCACAGTGGGGGCCAACGGGGTGTAAAACAGCTGCAACAACAACTGCAGAAAAACTATCAACAACTTTTTTCACAGCATACCGCAGAACGTTTGTTGATGGACGCGAAAGGTGGGCGGAGGCGTGGCCAGGTGGCTCGATGGCTCGATGGTTGGCTGGTTGGCTGGTTGCCTGGTTGGGTGGTTGGGTGGTTGGGTGTGCGGCTAGGGCGTGACCCGGTTTTGGGTCAAATATGCACATGCTACTTTTGACCACAAAGTAAAACGTTTTTTTGGTTGAGCAAAACGCTCAGCAGCAATTCCAAAATGGAAGTTGCAATGAGTGCGAATGAATGCGTCGCACCGTGGGCTAAAACTAGCCGAAAATGCCTCAAATAAATATATTAAAAATATATAATATATGTATAAATTATAAAAATCAGCAAATTTTATTAACAATTAATTAGTATTTACTGTGCATACTGCATTTCAAATTCGGTTTGCGCTATTTCGACCCACTGTGCGGCGTTTGCTTGTATGTTGGAAGATAAATTGAAATTGAGGGTTAGATGATGGCTTAGATTAAGTTTGTTGCTGCATTCTATATGTTGTTTAACTGTCGAAATTTCAATTTATTTAAAAAGAACGAAAACAGATGAAAATGTCAATTCAGATGTGAAAAAAAACAAACATTTTTATTCCATCTGGAAAAACTTCAAAGCTTTTGCCAGTCATCAACAATTGTCTAAATTGATTTCGAATAGATAAGATAATTTCATAGAATTAAGTTACTAAAAATATGTGATGGAAATATCTCAGTTGTTGAGATTACGAGCAGTAAATTATTTACGTCTAGAATAGTTTAAAATTCTCTTAAATGTAAAATTTATCAATTCAAAAAGAATTCCAATATATACATTATTGTAGAAGCCAAATAACATTTGGACTTGGCTTTAGGAAAGTTTGGCTAAATAATAAAGAAAAGTGTGTTCAATAGGAAAATTGTGTTTTCTGTTTTCTTTGCGCATGGCTTGTGGCCAGAATGCAAAACTTTTTTTTTTTTGTTATTTTATTTTTTTCGCTTTGTACCTTGGGCAATTCGAATCTCTGAAATGCCGAAAAAGTTGGCACAACTATTCAGAGAACACTCGTAAATAAGTTCGACGACATTTTTAATTACATTTAAAGAAAGTTGCTGTTGTTGTTTTTATTTTCTCTGGGTGTGGCCCATTAAGAGATCGATCGATGCGCATTGCTGGTCATAAATAACTAATTTCAACAGCTTTAACAACAGAAGCAACAACAACAACAACAACAACAACAACAACAACACCAGCTACAGCAAACAAGGAGAAACTTAATTTCAAAATAATTTCGTTGGTTGAGAATGTTTGCAAGTTTTTGCTTAGCTTTGGCCCAAGTGCAGCAAAGTCTGCCGTCTAAGTTGAATCCTGCTGCAGTTTCCGCTGCTGCTGTTGCTGCTGCTGCTGCTGCTGCTCAGGTTTTGTTTATGGTTTCGACCCGCGTGCGAAATAAATGTTAATAGTTTAATGTTGCTAAGAGCGCTAATGAAATGCACTCGTTCAGAAGTTGCTCGAAATTTTACGCGGCACATAAATATGGCCAGAGCCAAAACAGCTTCTCACATTTCTAAAGCGAAGGACATGCCGGAAAAGTGCTTGCCACAAGCATTTTGGCTCCTGTGGAAGCATGCGTGCATGCAAGGACGACAAACTGCAAAATTTCGCTGCGTTACGTGTGGTTCGGGTCCGTGGTCCATGGTCCGTGGTCCTTGTCCTTTGGTCCTTTGGTCCTTCAGTCCCTTGGTCCGTGGTCTTTTGGTCCTTCACTCTGTGCTGCGTGTACTTCAGCTGCTGCGACCTGGCGAACTGGCATTTCGATTTTTTTCAACAAGAATTTGCAGCGCTTGTAAATTTTTTGTTTTGAGCAATACCCTGTAAATGGTTTGCGTAGGAAGGCATGTGCGCTTAAAATTAAATAAAATAGCAGCAACTACTGTTAGAAATTGAAAACGTTTTCAATTTTCTAACTTTTTTCTCCTATTTCTTGCTTAAATATTATTCCATTAGCTTAGCAAAATCCACTCTTGTGTGCGGAAATTAAGTGAAATTCTATAGAATCCTTTACGGCGGGCAGCGTATACGATACATTCCTAAATTAACATGGTTAAAGAGCATTTCACAGTTACTCATAACATATTTAAGAAATTTCTAGTATTTGCCGTTATTTTTTTTTCTTTCTGCATTTCTGTTTTCGATTCGGTTCTGTGGGTGTTTTCTATTGCGTTTTTCGAACAAATTCAATTGCAGCACGTGTCGTCGCCCATGTACACAGGAATATGTGAGTGTGTAAGTCCCCTCCCCCCTTCTCTCACTCTCCCTCTCTCCTTCTCTCTCTCACTCTGTGTTTATTGATGGTGTTGTTGTTGGCATTTTAAAAGCAACTGACGCCAGCAGTTTGGACCCGTTGCCGCCCCCCACTCCACTTTATCGGGTTTATATTTGTGCAAAAGAAATGTCGCATGAGTGCAAAAAAATGCATGGCACAACAAACTTGTTTGCCAGCATGGAGCATGGAGCATGGAGCATGGAGCATGGAGCATGTAGGATGGGTTGGTGCTTAGTGGTGGCTCACGTAGTTGTCTGTGGCCACGAAAAAGTTGCATAAAGTCAACAACTTTCAGTGGTTTAGTGATGTGAAAGTTGCTAAGCTGCTGCTTCAACGTCTGCGTCTGCTTTTGCTGTTGCCTGTTGGCTGCTGCCTCCAACCGCTGGTTCTACTCTACAGCTTTTATCAATGGCCCTCGAAGGTCAATTACACATGATCTTGAGTTAAAATGCGTGAAAATACACACTGGACAAGTGCTGCTATCTGATTAAATACACAGCGAACTTTCAGATACATTCTGCTCGATATAATGCACCGAAAAGTTCTGATTGCTTTGGCTCTGGCCAGAGTTTTAGCCAGCTGTGTGTTAGATAGCGCGCATGGACAAAGTTGAAGGTAATTTCCAAATTAAACACTAATTGTAACTAGTTTGCTGCATTGCCTGAGCCAATAGCACGTGTGTACATCAAAATCCATTACTTTCTATCTCTCTCACTTTATTTCGCGTACATTCCAGCTGCTAGCAATCAAAGTTTGCTGCATTAAAGCCCTAAAATAGCGCAATAAAAGAGAATTTTCTGATAGTTGTAGTGCATTTAAAATGACGAACCTTGAATACCCTTTGCACAAGCTTATATATATGGGAGATGTTTAATATATATATATGCTGGAACGGGATATCAAAATTTTTACATTATCCATAAAGAGATTTGCGCTAATAATTACATAACCAGGCAAAGGGACTTATAATTTATAAAACTGTTTGACTTAGTTGTTATAGCCTAGACAAAACGCATGAAATAGAAAAGAATATCAGCAAATCAAAAAAATAAAAATAAGAACAAAGCATAAAACTAGACCATCAAGCAAATTAGCGCAATTTGTGCCACATTTGTATGGCCAGAGCCGCAATTTATTGAAACACGGTGGAATATGCAGCCACCAGCAGTCGTGCCCGTCAACAATGTAGTCAATGGCAACAACAGCAACAACTAGAGGAACAGCGACAACAGAACTGGCAAGCGCAACGGGTCGAATACACAGAAATCGTAGCATACTTATATGGGCGCTCGCTTTTGAGTGAAATAAAATTTAATGCCATCAACAGGCGCAGCGAATGGCTGATTGCTGGGTGTTGGAGGTGGTGTAGAGAAAGTCGCGGGGCAGTTGGGGGGTAACGTGGTGAAAATGTTTGCGGCGCATAAACAAAAATTGTTGCCACAGCGTAGGGAAACACGCTAAACCATTAACTAAACAGCTGCAAATAAAACAAAACAATGTGCTAAGCAATTGTGCTTTGCACAACGAATAGCAGAGACTCTTTTGCAAGCTTAACGAGCTACCTACGGTTAATTAACATCGAGCATTAGGATATTTTAAAATGTGGAAATATGTGCTCGACAACATTTCATTAATGTAATTAGCGCTTAGCTTTAGGAATTACTATTCAAACTCATTCTTAGTTAGCGTATAAACATTGCAAATGAGCGAGAGAGAAAACGAGTGAAAGAGAGAGGGAAAGGGGGAGAGTGGGAGAGCTGTGTACACTTTCCCTTTGGGCATTCACACACCATGTGACGGGGTTGTAAAAATAGCTGTAACCCAAAAATAGCGGCACTTAATGAAATAAACGTCCGACTCGCAGCCACACCCCCCCGCCTGCGTGCGACCCACATGTTGTCAATGCATAAAACAATTTGCAGCGGAAATTGCAATAATTAACTTTAGTACCTGCTTGAGTGACATTGTGGCATTTGCCTCGCTGTGTGGCAGGCGGGGTAGATGGTTATAGGGGTGGAAGTGGGAGCAGTGGGCGTGTGTGTTCGCTACCCGAAACAGGAAACTTGTTTTGGAGCCTGGCGTCTGGTGTGTGTTTTTCCTAATTCAATTAAAATTGGCTGCCTGCAACTGGAACAGCAGCAAGGACAACGCAGGCGGCGCCTCATTAGGGCCTCTGCATATGGAAGCCTGATCCGTGTAAGCATCTGTTTACGCTTGTATTGGTGTTAATGTTAACTGTCACTACTTTTGGGCCTTGCACTCGCGCATCGAGTATCCTGGCCCGCCTGGTCTGCCTGCCTCAATGCAGTTTACTATATTATGTAACTGTAAAAACATGCCTATGTGTATGTCCCGTTGCGTGGCTGTTGTTATAGATTTAGGCCATGCTGTCGTAACTGGTTAGCGTGCCTTGTAAATAATTGAATAACAATGCCCGCAATTTTTCAACATCGTGTGGCAATGTTTGTTTCTGCTTTTGGGAATTAGATTGCCAGCTATCGCATATTGCGGCTCTTAACGGGAATTAGATATAGAAAAACAGCATTCATTGGGCCATAAACACGCTCAACATAAACCCTTTAATAAATATGTATATAAAATCCGTGACAAATATACATATATATTTTGTATGCTTAGTTCAACATGAGCATAAAACAAGTTAAATTACATTTTTATTAAATTATATAAAAGGTATCGATATATATCGATGGGGCTTTTATTGGAACTCTTTATGATATTCGTCGATTTTTACTGATCCATTTTGTAGACTGTTAATTGAATTGTTTTACATTTGTCAGAAAATATCTACAAATTGTAAATGTTGATAATATAAGCGATAATTATTTTTTGTATATTTACTTCAATATGGTTTTGTTTATCATTAAATTATTTTTATTTTCAATAATTTAATGTATTTCAACAAAATCGAAAGTGTTTTTATTGCCTTCTTTTCGGGATTGTTGCAGTTGAGCTTTAATTAAGTAGAGTGTTTCCTAAACAAACTTCCACAGCTGTGGCTCCCGTTCCAACAGCGCAAATGTTTTCTTTTCATATTGAAATAAATATTGCAGTATCCATATTTTAGAGCTAATTTTAATGAATGCATTGGATGCCTGCTTTCGCAGTTGCCTCCGCGGGTGCCTTCACACCTGCCACATGCGTATCCAATTAGAAATTTTGCGCTTTTTGCACGCTTTGTATGTTATTAAATATTTCGCAAGGGGCTGCAAAATAAATTGCTTTTATTGCTATATTGTGAATCATCGATTCTCATATCAGAGCTTAAATTAATATTTAAGCTGGATTTTATGTGTCACACAACGGGGCGTATGCGTGCTGTCGATTGTGCTGTTTATTTAAAATGCGCAGCATAGTTGATTAGTACCGGGCAGGTAGGTAAACATTTTGAAAAATTGTCACAAAATCTGGAATAAATTGAGCATTAAATGTGTATAAACTGAAATTGAAACTAAATTAGAAACATAAACTGCCTGGCTATATGCTAATCACATAAGGCAATACCCAACAAGCAGTCAGTAAATATTCACTCAACTATTTGTAACCGAGATAAAAGTAAGGACAAGCATAAATGACTGAGCAAAGCGAATCACACACACAATTCTCGAATTATGTATTTTGAATATAAATTTTAGTCGAAATTTATTCAAGCATTTCTAATAAGCTGAATGCTTAAGTATACGCACACACACACACACACACACATAGGCGACGTGTTTATATAGATAAAGTTTGTCTTTGGTATTTATTTCATGCAAATTATAGTTTCAGCTGGAAATTTCATTTTAATCATAGCCCCAAATGATGACAAAGGAGCAAAGGACGAGTTTCAAGGAGGGATGATATGTTAATTGATTTTCTGGTCTCCGCATTTGGGTGCTCGAACAAAGTGATTAATTATGGTTAATAAAGAAGAAAATCGTTACCGATTAAGTTTGCTGCTTTTGTTAAGCTAGTTGGATGTGCATCGAATACTTACTTTATGACAGTTTATATGCTCGAGTTCATCTTACAGCCAGTGAAAGGGTTTAATGGCACAATTAACACGCATTTGGGGTTGACACACGAATACTAATACGAATATTAATAAACACTCTTAACTATCTCATTGTTGAAGCCAGTCAATTGGAACTTGTGTCTGAGGCACTGACAAATAACGGATAGAAGCCTTAAATACAGTAAATAGAAATGAAAATTGCTGTATTTGTATAATCATGTTCATATTCATATTCATTAGATTTCAGCTTTGTACAAAATAAACAATGGCTTTTTTTTTTTATCGTAATTGTGCAATTATGGACAATATCTTATAATACATACATCTAAATCAGAAGGCAGTGAAATATATTGCGATAAAATCAATGAAAATGTAGATTTGTTATATAATTTCTTGATTGTCCATTTACAACCCATTTTGGTCCTGACTCCCTCCCCGTTAACCGTTAGCAGGGCAACCAAGCAGTGCACATAATTCACATGGAGCGTATAATTGAAATATCGTGACTTGGCGGTTTACTCTGGACGGCACATAAAATTTTATTAAATGCCGGTCGGCGCGTACAATGGGAAAAACTAGACGCACGACCCATTATAACTTTGGACATAATTTATGATGGCACTTGCTAGATATACGCCTCAAATACATGCGCTCATACATACATCATTTTTACCATTACACTGTTTCCAGCAGGGCAACAGAGTTTATTAGGCTTGCATTAAAGTCGTTAATTAAACTTAATTATATTCAAAGTAAACCTGAATAAGAAACGAAAATTGACAATGGTTACGTTTAAGTATTTTAAGTATTTTGTATACAGATTTTAAGTAAGTCTTTATTTACAATTTAAAGGATTGAATAATGAATAGATTTTATTTGCATTTCACAATTTAGAAGTCGCACAACTTTCTTAACCATCAACAGAGTATCAGCTAGTCGTGCATTTCTGACTGCTACACTTTGATTCATTTTCTTTGAATATATTTTATTCGTACTTATTTTGCTTTTTGTGCGTTTTAAACTTTGCGTGTGGGTAATAATAAATACAAAACACGAAGTGCTGTCAAATTTGCCAAATGCCCAAATTGCCCGACTGCCAGCACACATACACATACAGATGAAGATACATATACAGATAGATGTGCACACACAGATACAGATACTTGGAGGTGCTTTCTACTGTAATTGTAAGTCACTTTGCATGTGCGACACGCAGGCTGCCACATCCTGGCTCTGCCCCAGCCTCTCTACATGTGTGTGCATGTGTGCGTGTGCGGAAGCGCGTGTGCCTTTAAATAACGATACTCTTGTGTATCTGCCGTCGACCCTGATGCTGATGCTGATGCTGATGCTCTTATCGCGCTTCGTAAATCACGGAAATACAATGTAACAGTTTGTCATGAGGTTCGCAGGCGCGGACTCCCGACGCACTCATCGGGAGCAGATAAATTAAATATCTTAATGATTTCCAGCAACAAAAGGCAGTGAATTTTATTTATTGTTCGCACACCTATCTGCAGCATCGTATCCCCAGATAGTATTCCGTTGAAAGCGATTTAAATTCAATTTTACAAATTATTAATGCCTCCCAATGAGCGTGTTCCTTCAATTGTGAATCATTCGACTGTTGTTCTATATTAGCAGCTGGTCTGTTATCTAACTAATTTAAATCGATAAACCTTAAATAGTTAATGTAAAGCATTAATTTGTATATGTGCTACATTACTTGATTTCCAAGCAAATCGTGAGCTAGATATATCAGGTATATTCGACTATAGTTTTCATATCCATAAGAGTTATCTGCAAATACATAATAAAGCTCTCTATTTTCGATTCACTGGCATATTTACACTTAATACGTTAGACTAATTAAATTAGTGATAAATCAGTTACGCTGCCAAATAGAACCCGTTATAGAGCAAAGGCATGAATTCGTGATTAGTATTGAAAAGTTTCCACTATGAAGGTGACATTATTTTTGCTTTGCTTGCATGTCGCACTTGACTTGAGTTACAGTAGTAGTAGTCCTATGAAGGATCATGTTTTGGGTGGTTAGCATTTAGTGATCAATTAATTAATTCAAAACCTAAACTAATTCCAATTTGATATCAGAAATATGCGGAGACACTCGTAGACAAGGAGAATGCACCAGACCTAATACATTTCACTATAACAAGGATAGCAAAAAATGCGTGGAGGTGAAGTCTGGATCGAAAGATGGAGTATGTGGATTCTTCTTCTATAAAGAAAAATGCGAGGCTGTTTGCAATTCGGTTAAAAAGGATCTGATTCGTAAGCCGCAACACTTGAATACCAAGACCGAATAATAAAGTTACACAAGAATTTTAAACGAAAATACGTAAGAAAATTCTAATTGAGTGACATATACGATTAGTTATAAGAATATATATACTAATGCTATAAAAATATGTTAAGTGGGTAAACGTGGGTATAAAAACTAAAAGAAACTATAGAAATGGGCGAGAAAAGGCAATTAATGTTGGCAATCGTCATATTTAATTTATTTAAATAAATGTAATAAAAAAGTACACATTATACACGCTTGCATCGAAGGAACGGACTAAAAAGCCAGAAACATAAAAAAATATTTTTTCAGGAGTTGCAGTTGGTTGAAATAAAGTCAAATGTTTGATTAGCTTTTAAAAAATTGACTTCGTTTATTGTTTATTATTGAGTTATCTAGGGAATTCAAATATGAAATATAAGAATTGTTTTACTGATCAGTCGAGTCTTTTGTGCTTTGATGTGAGTGTCATTTGTTTTTTTTTTTATTTAGGGTATATCAGTTACAATTTTTATAATCTATGTATCTATGTTTCATATTTGTATTATAGACAAAAAAAAATATATATCGTTATATAACTGCCACATTTCCGATATATAAATCAGATCTTCCTTTGTCTTTCTGCAAGATCTTTTATGCTTCCACATCTTGAGGGAAATAGTTACTTATTGTTGCCAACTTAGTTTCTAACAGTTGTTTTATACTCGTTTCCTCTTCTTTTTTTATTTCTTTTTTTTTTTTTTGGTCAGTTTCAGAAGTTGGAAGTTACTTTACTTTAAGGATTTCAGTGGCGGTGTCATTGGCAGTCGATTGTCCTTGTTTGTTGTCTGTTGTCTGTTGTCTGGTTTGTCTGCTTTGGCTTGGTTTGGTGCTGGCGCTAATGAAACATACTTCTAGTACGTTGTTATTTCATTTGTTATCCTTCATCTTCAGCTGGCTGATTGCCTCGCCGGGCCCCTCCACCCGGCCTTCAGCTCATTCTCTCGCTGACTTTGCTCGGTTTCTTGTGTCCTCCGTTTTATTAGATTTTATTTGCTTAGCCTTTATTTGTCTTCTGCCGTCGTTCTCGTTCCAGCACTAAGTGTCCAATTTTAGCCGGGTGTTTTTTTTCTACCCATGCCACAGGGCACTCGGCTGGAGAGTGTGATAATTTTTGCATACCCTGCAACTATATTGCTATTGGGTATATTCAAAATAAAAATTGTTTATAATATCTTAGTTATTTATTTCTTAGTATTTTTTTAATAGGCCAACATTTTATCTTGTATATTATATGTATATATATTGAATTAAGTAAAACCCTTATGGTATTTCAATTAATTTAATTTAATTATTTTTTGACTTATATAGTATAACAAATATGAAGGTAAGTAAAGGATTTGAAATGTGAGTCGAGCAGGTTATGTGCAAAAGATGCTCACATTTGTATCTACAGGGTATTTCTCGGCCCATCAGCGAATGTTTGACTTCTGCTGAGTTTCTTGCTGCTTCGGCTTCTGCTTTTCCACCAGCAACAGCAAAAATTGTTGTAGCCGCATTCCTTTTGTGCTTTTCAGCTGTGCGATTCTTTTATTTACTTTGGCCTTTTGTTTGTTAGTTTTGTACAAAAAGTTTCTCCTGCCCACAGCTCAGGCTCCGACCAACTGGACACATGTGCCTGCCACACGTCCCACTGTCCAGGCCCCCATTTATGGACTTTGTCAACTGGTATTTTTTTTTGTTGCTAAAGATTTTGTGTATGTGTATGTGTAAATTCGTCAAGTTTGTAAACACAAATTATGACAATTAAGTTGACTGTTGGCTTGTTTGAGTTGCTTGGCTGCCGTCTGCAGACTTTGCTTGCAATTTGAGCTCAAATTGCATTAAATTTTATTTTCATGCACATTACGCATACGACACGTGATGCGGTAAAATTCGATTAAAAATTGTTCTTTGAGCGCAGCTGACACCATGTTCTCCTCTCGCCAAAGCGCTTTTCCATGCTTAATTTTCGTTTTCATTTCCACGCATTTATGTGCCAAAAGTTGAAGCTGCCAATAGCAGTTGGTCCCCAGCTACAAGCTACACAAGCAGGTGAGAAAGATGCAAGGTGCAAGGTGCAAGGTGCAAGGTGCAAGGTGCAAGGTGTGAGATGCCAACATTCACAATTGTTCATTAGATTAGCAAGTTGGTAAAGTTTGCAGAGCTCAAATGCCACTTTCACGGCTGCTGACACACTCGAGTTGAATCCGATTGGATTTCAGTTCTTCGTTTCTTATTTTTGTTTCCCCTGTCTGATTTTTTTTTTTTTTTTGGGTGCTGTTTTCCAAGTATTTTATGAATTTTCTTATCAATGCAAAAGGCGAAGGCGACAAAAATTTACGTGCAAAGTGGCAAGTTGTGACAACGACGGGCACAAGGACGAGGTGACAGAATGAGTAGCGAGCTACAGTGTGTGTGTGTGTGTGTGTGTGGCAACTTTTGCGTACTCGTGTCCCGCACATCGCCCTTCACAATTTGTCATTGAAGTTGCTGCTGGAGCTGCCGATAAGAAACTTTGCCATGATATGAGGAAAATGCGGCTATTGATGGCAAATGTTAGCAGCCAGTCTCTTAAGCGTTTTCCGCTTGAATTAACAGTTGTGAAGATCGCAGTGCTAAAAAGTAAAGTAAAGCATTACCGAAATAAATATTTTATGAGTTTATTTGAGAATTTTAATGCACAAGTATTGTGACAGGCATTACGCGCTTAAATATGATGATACATATGTATAATATGCTGATTATCGCATTAACCATACGGAAAGTTGACAAATTTGCGCATACTCATGCTCATTGTAAATTAAACATGCATGTCAACACATTTTACATATCAGTTAGAGAGATTTTTATTGACAATTAAAATATGAAAGAAAGATTTTCATTTACTAAGAAAATCTGATTGTTTATGCTTTATCTGGTAATGTTTGGCAGAGGTTAGAAATCTTGTTTAATTTGGTAACAATTTATTTAACAAAAGAATATATCCGATTGAATTCTTTACTTATAATTCGAAATATTGTGTGCAAGTCTCTTAGCCTCATGATACCTCTACCATGCACTTGCCTTAATTTGATGTACAGGATATTGTGTTACGGTTTCGCATCTGCTTCTATTTTTGTATATGTGAGAAATCATTCCATTTACTACTTCGTCCATTTTTCGTAAGTGGAGTCGACTATTGAGTAACAACACTTGCTTTTTGAGATGAGCTTGTGCTTGGGCACAGATGCACCAGAGATAGATGAACACTAACACACTCGCCCACTCACACAGACGTATACAACCGCACACTCATGAATAGATGGGCGCAGCTGTTACTGGTTCTTGGCCGGCAAATACAAATACAAACATAACACACACACACATACACACTGAGTGAACGGAAACAGAAACCAACACGCTTTCTGTGTGAGTGAGTGAGTGTGCGTGTGAGTGTGAGTGTGAGTGTGTGGGTCGCAACCGAGTCGCTCGCAGGCTGCAAACTTGTTAAATGGCGCGAAATTCTTTTCAATTTCAATTTCGAGCTGTAGGCTTCTAACATTTTGTGGTGGTTGCCACTACTGCCAGTGTAGTTGTTGTTGTTGTAGTTGCTGTTGTTGCTGTTGCTGTTGCTGTTGCTGTTGCTGCTTGTTGTCTGCGTTGTGTTGCGAGTGTTCAAATATTTGCATTCGTACTCAATTGGTTGCGTTTTGTGTTTATTGCCTTTTGCTAGCTGGTAAAACTGAACGTGTTTTCCTTCATTTTCTCCTCTTTTTTCACGTTTTCAATATTTCTGTCAGCTGCGAGCTGTGCGCTGCGAGCGGCTTGTTGACAGCCGGTCAGGCGGTCAGCCGGTCAGCTGGGTTACCTGGTCAGGTGAACCACGTGCCCGCTCTGAAAATGGAAATCCAAACGAGCTGGCAACGTGTTCAACCCGTATGCCAAATGCCCGGACGAAAAATTACATAAAAAATAAAGAACAAAGAATCGATAGAGAATAAGTCCCAGCTGGGCGTGGCTGTTGGTTGTTGTTGTTGTTGTTGTTTGGGCTCGCGGCCGGGTTGATTCTTGTTTGCACAGCTGACATTTTGGTCAAGTTTTGAGCTGCATTAAAAATAAAGCAAATATAAATTTATGCAAAATACGTTAAACAAATAGATAAATATGTGTCTGAGTGTGTGTGTGTGTCTGTGTGCTTTTTATATGCAACGGATTGGCACATAAATTATGGCCAATGGCCTAATGCATTTGGCCTCATATTAATCAATGTGTCTGCCGGTTCATGTCTGCATTTTTTTATGGCCTTCTGCATTTGCTGTAATTCATTTGGCCGGCACAATTATTTGCGTTTTATTTCGGCCATTTAAATGCATTTTTTTTGTACAGCTGCAAATGCATAAACATAAATCAAATTGCTTTTTATTCGGCGAGCGGCGCGTCGTTGATTTGCATTGGGGATTTGTTTATAAATCCGCAAATACACGAAGCTCTAAATAATAGTTTAGCGTATTTATATTGCTTTTTAATTGTTAACTCGATTTATTTGGTTAATTTTTATTCTTGCAGCCGGCATATGCTGCCGTGTGGTCATTTAATTGCAAAATATTGTATTTTTTATGGATATCGGTGGGTTCTAATATATTTTTAATAATTAAAGATATGCGATATTTATTGTACGCAGAGCAAAGCGTTTGCAATTGCATTTAAGTGGGAAATTTTGTTAGCCAGACAGCTGCGATTCGTTTTTATTTTTTAAATTCTAAAATATAAAAAATAAATTTAATAAATAAATAAATTCATTTGTATTGCACCAAACGTAGCGTTTTATTATATTATTTTTAATATCTGTTATACTAAACTAAATAATATTTACTATTCAAAAATTTAAAAGATAAACTCATTTAAAATTCAGGTATTGGATTGTTCTTGCAGGCTTCAAATAATAATTTCTATGCAGATTTCCTTATAATTATTCGCTATCATATTAAGTTTTCCACTTACAGCTTAAACACAGATATTAACCCAATTCTAAATGAAGTTGCTTTATTCCACTTTTGCAAAATATTCAGATTGGATAAGTTTCTGGCTCAACTTTGCAATTGCGATTCTTCAATGTAGTTCAAATAATTTAACGACAGTTTGTGAGTCGAAAGTGACTGTAAATCAAATCCAGATAATTTTCCGAATAACTACACACACACACACACACACACAAACACATACTCGCAGTGGGGCGGACCTTGACACACCTAGACGGCAACTAAAGCACTCAGTGAAAATAATTGTGCAGTGAGATCCACAAATTATAACAATTTTATGGCACTTTCTTTGTCAGTTGAGTCGTGGGCAGTAAATTTACATACTTCATGACGAGCTGCCTGCGGGCAACTTTACTTTATTTATGCCCAAATTCAAAGAGTCCTCTGTCCCAGCCAACCAACCAACCAACCAACCAAAAAAAAAAAAATATATATATATATATATATATAAGTAAAGAATGGAAATCTCTAAAGTGGGCTGTGCGTGTAGATGAACACAATTGCGCGTCATAAATTTGAATTATTGTGCTTTTTGCATTTGACAACGACTTAAAAGCACTTGCAGCGATTTTCGGCCAGTCAGGCAGTCGGCCACGAACATGTCCTTGAGACACGCACGCGATTGCGGTTGCGAGTGCGAGTGAGAGTGCGAGCGAGTGGGCTGGCATATAGTGAAAGAGAGATAGAGGCAGAGTGCTGAATGGTGTGCCATAAAATGCGCCTTTTGTGCTCTGCTCGGCTGCACAACGGCCACAAGGCACTCGCTGGGACAGAGAGGAGAGAGAGAGGCAGGCGGAGACAGCGGCAACAGCAACGGGAACGATGAGAACGATGGACACAGACATTTTTAGTGGACATTTATTTAATGCTTCAAACGCATTGAAATTTGCGCCCCACGGCGCCGCCTTTGTTGATGAAGTCGGTCAGCAGCTGACAAGCCATTGTCCTCGATCCTACACTACATTAATATCAAGTATACGCCCATCGTGTCGTTCAAAGTGTCCAGCCTATGCCGTTAAGCTGCCAACAGAGCAAGAATAACTATTCCAAAGTTGGACACACCTTCAAAAACATATTTCTTGAGAGCTGCATTTCAATTGATGGTGTAGATCGGATTTCAAGCTTATATTTATTTTGATTCTTCAAGCACAGCTAACTTTTTAAATAGCTGTGACTAAATTATAGTATATTATTATATAAATACGAGATATCTACAAAGTTGACTAATAATCGAAATCAATTAGTTATGCATTTACTAAATAAAGTTTGGTTATATCTCGGATTTTGACTAACACCATTTGTTAGGGGCTTATGAAAGTATATCTAACACGTGATAAATAATTGATATACAGTAAATCTCCGAAATATTTCCTATTCAAGCAATATGCAAATGCATATTTGTAGAATATATATAAACCAAAACAAAGTTACATATAGTAAAATATACCAGATTTTTTTAGGCACAGAGAGAGAAAGAGAGAGGTTGACTGAGCGGCACAGCTGGATTAGATTTAACTGATTTTTAAAGCATAATAATAAATATTTGAAAAGAAGTGTTAAGCTTCGGCTGAGCGAGCAATCTAAATGCTGTTAGCTCAACCAGACCTGTTAACAATAAACAATTGACCGCATGACATGACAGGCAACGAATGTGCTTTCCACACTAAAAGCAGCCAGTGGGCAGCTATAAAAATATTAAACTGAATATATCCAAAAAATACACCCACACACACAAACGTGTAAACTCTTTGCCTGTGTGTGCGTATGTGTGTGTGTGTGTTCCTATGTTCAATTGCAGAGCAATTTTATTTGTAGTTTTTCATTCGATGCGACATGTCTGCACAAATGTTGCATAGCAATTGCTTTGTGTGTTCAATTTTTGGCAGAGCAATAAACAAACGAAAAATAAAACTACAATAAAAAAACAGCAGCAGCAGCAACAGCAACAACAACAGCAGCAGCAGCAGCAACAACAGACGGTCAAACAAATGAACAAGAGTTGCGCACAAATTGTGCAGCTGTCAAAAGCAGAAAACAGAACTTGGGCCAAAAATGGGGCGTGGCTGGCGCCACAAAGCTCACTATTATATGGTCCAAAAAATAGAACAAATGCAAAGGAATGTTTAAGTGTAAAGTGATCGAAGTGAAGATGTCCTGTATTTATTAAGGCATAACACACTTAAGCCGTCAAAGCAGCTTGAAAGTTACTTTAAGATTTTAATTAATATTATTAAAGTCTTCCAATTATCAACTATTTTTATATAACTATATAATACAAATATTACTGGTAATTAATGTTGGTTAAAATTAATATTTTTTTGGATTACATCTTTTACGGGTATAAATTATAATTTTTAATCAATTTTTAATTCATAACAAAGTAGGAATTAACAAATTTTATATACATATTTATAAACAATGTATAAATATTAATAAAAAATATATTTATTATATGTGCAAAATATTACATATTAAATATTGTTTTTTACTCACTTAATAAAAAAAAAACATATTTTTATAGAAATATATATAGATATGAACAATTCAGTTAAAAATTGAGTAGCATTAATTTCATTTTTTTGACAACAATTTTTTACAGATTATTTTAATCCTATAGATTAATTTACACTCGATATTAAATGAACACTCGGGATCTTTAACCCATTTAAGAGATTAGTTCAAACGTTAGTTATTAACGCCATTTAAGTGCTATTAATTAATTAATGACGACAAGTGTTATAAATTTAACGCATAATTGAGTAACAATAGATCAAATAAAACTGTAACGCTTCAATCAGGAAGCTTGAAAAGAACAATTGCTAATGGGACATTCCCGAGAAATCAGACAGTCAGAGGTTTTTTATCAACTTCAAATTATTATAACTAGGTTAAATGTTGACGGATTTTAAAAAGTTATACCATTTTAGACTCGGCAAACTAAATAGAAGAGAATGGAATCATCATATATCGGTTCCAGAACCGAGCCCATTTTGTCAAAAATTGCGATGTCACCCCTTGTAATTTTTTCAAAAATGGTCAAAATTTCGATTTTTAATATTTTAGTACCAGTCGTTACTGCTGTTTAATACGAGCTCAAAAAGACATAACTTTTAAGAATCGGACATAATTTGCGAAAGTTAGAGTCAATAATAGCACGAAAACGGGGAGTTAAAAGACATTTTGCTTAATATCAAGAAAATTACAGAATATATTAAAAAGCAATGTTTAACACTGTCTGCGCATGATGTTCTAGAATATATGCTCAACATCTCAAGGCTGTAGCTTTAGCAGATTTTGAAATCGGCGTTTTAATACACATTGACAGCAGACGGATAAAAATTATTTAAATCTTCAAATTGTTATAACTCTATTAAATATAGTCCGATTTAAAAGAGTTATACCAATTTGGAAACTTGATAGAATAAGAGGGATAGTTAATATTTTATAAAGGTTTTTTTTACGGTTAGGAATTGTAGGGCCACAACATTTGTCAGTTTAACAGATTAGTTAACAGAAGAGTAAGTGAACCAGTTAGACAACTCCACCAATTTATTTACAATTTGTGTGAAGCCTAGAAGTTTGCTACACAATTTTTATTATGCTTTCCTGCTGAGGATTATCTTTTTTATAAGCTATGCTTTTGATTTTTCGCAGCTTATAAGTCTTGAGACGAGAGTTCAGGCCAACAATATCTTTGATTCCCATTGAGCTCTCGCTTAACACGCAATGAGCTCTGAGCTATGAGCATACACATACAATTTATACATATGTACGTGCTTATATATGTGTGCAGGCTTTTCATCTACACAATTTCAGAGGCGTTTCAGTTGACCGCATTGCCAGTTGTTGTTGTTGTTATTGCTGTAGCTGTTGCTGTTGCTGTTATTATTGCTTTTGTCTCTGTGTGCTGCGTGGCAGGGTCGCATTTAATTGTGCGGCATGTTCAACAGGCCGTTGTACATGCGCATTAAATGTAATTAACTCATTATAAATGATAACGTGGCCAAAAGGAGTCGCGGCATGGCCTGTCTTAAGCTGCTGGCAAGCTGAGCCAGCACTAACTAACTGGCAGTCCGGCTGCCAGCCAGGATCAGGACTTGTCATCACGGCTAATTTAGCCAGCCGGGCGGCAGGAACGTGTTACGTTTCTGCCCAGTCACACGGGGGTCACGCAAAATGTGAAATTATTACAGGGAAAGGACAATGTGACACGCGGGCTATTACTCAGGTTCAGGAGCTGGCGACGGGTCCTAACTTTGACCATAAAAACGCTTTTATGCGCTCAAGTGTGTGCTGATATTTGACCCTCTTTATTGCGGGCTTTTGTTTTTGTTTTTGTTTTCGTTTTCGCTTCACATTGTTTTATTTTATAGTTTGTCTCTCACCTGGCCCTCACGCTCGCCCGGCCAGGTGCGGCACCCGTTAATTATGTAACACGCTCAAGTGTTTTCTTACGCACCTTCGCCGTTCGCTTTGCTAGAAAAACACATTTGTATTACACGCTCGCCCCCTCCTCCTTTTGGTTCAACTCACATGCGGATTTCATTTAGATAAAGTGAAAATGTAGATTAGTATAATTGCTGGAGTTGTGCTTCAAGCCAAAAACGAAATTATAGAGGGGTAGAGGAAGACCGATGCCTACGGTGTAAGTTTTTTTTTTTTTCTTTAGTGGTGCCACAAATTGCACTAAAGCTTCTTTATTGCCATAGTTTTTATGCCTTGCTTTTATTTGCACAATCATATTTTATTCACAATTAATTTAGATTCCCTTTAATTATGCGAATATAATTTTTACCTGTATGTCCCTTAATTGTAGTAAACAAATGTAAACTATTTTTAACTTTTGCATACTTTCTATTTGACTGCAACATTTTATATATTAGTTTCAACAATAATTTGAAACAGTTGTCTGTGTGGCATTCACAGCAGTTATTTATAAGGTATTTGCCAGTTCCAGAAATTAAAAATAAATTAACTTACTTTTTGTTTTGCAATTTGCTTAAATAAATTATTTATTAAATGTGTAGCTTATTGCAGAGTTCTATTTAATTTATTCACACTTGAATCCTGCTTTCAATTTCACAAAAAAATATTACAAATAACTTACCCAACTATTCAAAGAGTATATATATTTTTATTATTTTTTTTTTTTCTTGAATTCGTTGTCATTTTCCATTTTATTTATAAATGATGTTGGTATTGTGTCATATGATTTACATATGCCAAATAATTTGCTTTATTTTGTAAATATTTGCAACACAATTTGTAAACACTTGCTGGTTTTCACATGCTTTCCACACAGCTGGATCCATCTAGAGCTTGGCTTAGTGTGATTATTAAAAGTGGAAGGCATTCACAGTGTGCCTTAAATTCACGTTTCAGTGCATCCGATAGACAGCAGAACTGACAACATAATTTCAGCATATGACATTTTTTCTAATGAGAAAAAAAGTTTTCGCACAACTCAACAGAGCCAAAAACCAAGCAAATTTGCTTTGTGATTGTCTCTGATAGCCGTACTTTCAGTGTGGTTGTATATGTGTATGTGTGTGTGTCTGTGTGTGTGTGTGTGTGTGTATGTGTGTGTGTGTCTGTGTAGCAGTCAATCTACAAATGCCAGTTGGTTGACCGAACCAAACTGTCAGAAAGCATCTGACAAACATTTGTCGTCGGGCTGACAAAGACAGAAATGAGGAAAGCAAATAGAGAAATATGCATATGGAAAACGAATTTATTTTTTTTTTCCCAAAAAGAAAAGCAACAAAATTTAGCAAATGCTTTGACAACTCGTTCGATAGTGCGTCCCGCGCTCTAGTCTTCGCCCTCGTCTGACAGTATTTGCCTAAAGGAGAACGGCGCAAAGGCGTAACCAGCGCCCTCATAGAACTTGCTCATGAACTCGACCCTGATTGGAATGATATATAAAGAGTGTATTATGTAGGGCAAGAATTGGCATGGAATTCATGATTAACTCACCAGTGCAAGCGCAGTGTGTGCAAAAAGGCCGACAGACCTTCAATCAGCACCAAAATTCCCACTGTGAGTCCTGACCAGGCGCCAAAGGTCAAGAAAATAGCTATGCAGCCGATGTAGTTATTGAAAATGAAACCCTTGCTGAACACCATGTTCCACAGCACCTCAGAGAGCTCTACAAAAAAGAAACGAGAAGGAGAATAATTTAGAAAGAGACAGAGACAGAGATTGAAGATGAACTTACGCGCATGAGCGAGGGACAAGGCCCACAATCGCAGATAGGAAGCGGTGTGGGAGATCGTGCTGAGGACATACTCAATGGTGTGAATGGCCTGCTGTATGAATATCTCGCCCATGGGCTCATCATCGCCTCCGTGGCCATGTCCGCCGGCGGGTGGGGCAACTGCTTGGCTGGGTGCTGGCAAATTCTTTGGACGCGTGGCCTTGATGTAGAGGGGCTTGCCGAGCAGCATCCAGGGTATGCAGATGAGGGCGATGACCACGAAGACCGTTTGCAGCTGTTCCTGACCCTCGAACATGTACTCCTTGCAGCCATCCAGCGGCTCCTGATGCCCAAATAGCATCATATTGATGAACAATATGAGAATGGAGGGCGCACAGCCTGGTGACAGCGACTGGTCCAAGCTGGTATCATTGTAGGTGACCCATTTGAAGAACATCATGAACACCATGTAGCCGAAAAGGAGCAGCAGAAACAGAATCTGAGGCAAGAACTCCAGGAAGATGCTGGCATACTTTTTGTAGTGTATGAAATTCACAACGGACATGCAGACGCCGAAGATCATGTGCAGGACTCCAAAGATAATGGATAGCTTCATCTTAAACGTGTTCAAAAAGATGATTTTGTTGTCCGCCAGCTGCCAAATGGGATCCATACCCAATGGATAGGTCTTGAAGCTACTGGTTTTCGGTCTCAATTGCAAGTAGTGGAGGTTATTGTTGTTAACAACTGTGGAGGTATTATATTGATTTTGCCAGCCGGAGCCAAATATATTCACGGATTTCGAGAATATATCGTTGTAGACCAGACCAGTGTAGATGGAGAAAATACCCATCAGCAGTATGATATAGCGACCGCCAAAGAATATCGTGAATATCTCCTCTTTGATCGAGGCCAATTGACGCTCCTTGATGATCAGCCAAGAGGCGAAGGCCACCAGTATGAAGGCGTGTCCCATATCGCCAAACATAACGGCAAAGAGAAACGGAAATGTGATGCATGTGTACAGAGCCGGATTCACCTCCCGGTAGGAGGCCATGCCATAGGAGTCGACCAGATTCTGGAAGCCGCTGGTGAATTTGTTCGTGCGCGTAAACGTTGGCGGCTGCTCGTTGGTGGAGATGACATTCATGAAGGCTGGTATGCTGCTCTCCGAGAGCTTGGAGCCGCGCGACAAGGCCTGCTGCACCGTGGGCAGATCCCTGACTGGCACCCAGCCCTCGCCAATCAAACACTTGCCGGTGACATCGGGATTGAAGTAGTTGAGTATGTGGTAGATGGCCTTCATCTTCTTTACCATAATGGTCCAGCGGCCCAGGTGATTGGCAGCGCTGCTCAGCACACGGCTGCGATGATCGGCGCTCTGGTTCAGAACCAGCTTCAAGTCCTCCAGTCGAGTGTTCACATCGCGGATCATTTCGGCGCGTTCGGCTGCCGAACTGGGACAGGGATAAACATCCGCATGGAAGCCGGCGCAGACCTTCTTGACACGCTGCTTCAGCTGCTCGCCCTGGAAGAAGGCCACAAACACGGTCTTCAGCACCTTCCGACCGGTCTCATCATCCTCGCTGAGGCCGCTGATGTCGTTGCGCCTCAGGAAGATGTTTCCACGGGAGATGCGCCACAGCATGCGTTCGAAGCTGAAGAAACGCTCCAGCTTGACGACGCCGGCCACAAAGGCCAGTTGTCCGCGCTGGGCGCCGGCTTGAACAGCTGTGGGATCATCGCCATCCAGCTGGCGATTGGAGTCCAAATTGATCACCTCCTGGTCGGAGAAGAAGCCCTCCGTGTTCTCCAGCACGCTCTTCAGCTCTTGCATGTGCTTAAAGTTCGCCTTCAGGCTGGCTCCGTTCGCCGACATTTCCAGCAGTTCGTTCTCCGTCTTCTCCAGCTGCGCCTCCAGATCGATTATCTCGCGCGGATTGGGCGCCGTCGGCTCATGGTCGGGATCCAGCTCCGGCAGCTTGATGTCATCCTTGAGCAACTGTCTTTCTATGTAGCGCACTCGACGCTCCATTTCATCGCAGCGCCTCACCTCGTTCACATATTTGCGCTGGAAGGAGTTGACGTGCTCGTTGAGATCCCGGAACTGGACGCATCCGCTCTCGCCCAGCTCGGCGATCGAGGCGTATGCAGCCTCTGGCTGCACGTACAACTGGCACAGGGCCATCTTCTCGCTGCGAAACATATCGCCCATGGTGGAGCTCTCGTCTTCTTATCTGCCAATGAGTTGCCGATTACTATCTGATTAGTAGCTGATTACATGGAGTGTTATTTATTAGCACAGCTCATAAAATTTACGAACACTACCCGGCTCTTCCACGGCCCATAAATATCTGCTCCCAAAGCCTATAAATACTTTAATCTGGCTAAATATATTGATTTTGTAAATTATAATAAATGTGCATTTTCATATTTTTACAGTTTGCAACACAGAGAACTACAAAGTGGTGAAATATATTTATATTTGGATACATACATATATACAGATATACATATATATAGTGGAAGGAGAAATAATATATGTATCTATTATTTCTAACTTTGTGATCAGCATCAATCTGAACGAATCTTAATTATTTGCTTTCCATATGTTTTGTTAATATCTCGACTATAAACTGTATTTAAAGTAAAAATTCTCATTCTTTTATTACTTCGAATATTGCTTAAACAAAACTTTTTCTCTCAACTCTGTGAATGGCTTAAAATGTAAGTTTTGTAAAACATTGATTACGTGCTATCATAAAGTCTTACACTTACACAGTTATATAACTTGTATTATCTATAAACGCACTCAAACAAGAACTCAATCGATTAAATTATTTAATTAATTACATTCATTGTGCGCAAATCTTTAATTATTTCGTTTGACTGCAAACTTGCCGATTGTTGATTATTAATTTGAATGACAAATAATCTATTGAAAGAGCAGTAAAATAATATCAATAAAAATTCAATACAAATGCAAGCAACAAATTTAATTACAAGATTAATTTAATAGCATTTGATTTGTCAAAATGTTTCACAATTTGCTGAGCCAATCTAAGACCCATGTGACGTGCATTGTTTACGGGCTCCAATCTTCGCGCAATGTCCCAATCAATCAGTAACTAGCATTGTATAAACTATATATATAAATGTGTTTATGTGTATATCTATATGTATTGTATTTATGTGAAACCAAACTATTTGTGTACACACAGTTTGCTTAGATAAGATTAGAAAAGTGGAACCGATGTCGCATTCGCTTCGCTTTCAGCAGTTCTCTTCGCTTATCTCAAGTGCTTGGGCGGGACGCGTTAATAATTTGAAATTATTAACAATTACCAAGCAATCAGCTGGCTTATATATATGTATATATATATATATAGTAAGCCTTACAAGTGGCACCGTGCAGGACTCGGACAGACTCTCTGGCACTGGGCATATGAATAATGGCGCTTGTCTGATAGCAAATTTTTGTGGTCGAGATTGCGGATATTTATGGAAGCCTAACTCTATGGGCCTGCACTGATTTTGTCTCGCATGTCTGGCAATAAATTTGATTGATTTAGCCAATTTGGTGACTGGCCTGATAACCGGCCTCTGTCAGTGCTCGCTTTGATAATTGCCATCGATTGCCATCGGTTTTGTTCAGACATTAAAGAGCCTTGCAAAGACTACAAGCTCTTTATAATTTACCACAAAAGGAAGTCAAATAGTGTGTGGCATGATAATTCGTAGGCTTAAGTACTTCAGTATATCAAAGGAAAGTGCTATGAAATGTTTATTTTCTACTTCACAAATGTCACGTTTTCGGATTCGATGTGAAGCTCAATAGGCGAATAAATTTCATTTAATTGATATTACAATTTATTTCAACTGATTTTTAAGCACAAAACTTAATTATTTGTAAAACATTTAACTTGAAAATAGCAAAAGTTGTTAAATAAAAATAATAATGAAATTAAATAAAGAATGCAGAATTTTGAATTAAATTACACTACATTTAAATGCAGTTGAAATAAATTTTAATAAAAATGATTTTAACTGTCTTAAAGTCTGTTAAAGTCGTGACAGTTATTCAAAGTCTCAATAGATTTAGTGCATTGCCTGGCCTGCGGCTACTGTAAATCAAAACTAATTTACGGAACCATCTGACTTATGCAGAGCCGCAAGTCTAAGCGGTTGAATGTGTCTTAAAGTTGGCCATAAATCGTTTACAGAGAATTCGAACGGAAACAGCACAATAAACTCTAGTTGGCAGCCCTAAGGCTGTCTTTCTGCAAGTATATTTATCCTCTATATATGTATGTATTCAGTTCTGTATGTGGGCCATAATTACGACTGAATTACGGGCTCGGGAATGGGATATCTCTAACAACTCCGGCAACGTTCTGTATGCTTAGCTCATTAAGAAATCCGTTTGCTGGCCGTAAAAATATTATCGGTAACGTAATAATTTGCACAACAATTTATGTGCTAGGGTGTGAGTGCGTCTGCGTCTGTGTCTGCGTGTGTGTGTGTGTGTGTGTCTGCGTGTGTGTGTGTGTGTGTATGTGTATGTTGTTTCACATGATCCATCACGTGCTCTGACGTCACGCGCAGGAGTGTACTCATGTGTATGTGTGGGTGTGTGTGTGTGTGTGCAAGTAGTTTAGCATTTGCTTTCGGGCAAATCGAAGTAGACGTTTAACGCTCGGGCAATTATCAAAAATCAATTAAGATACGTTATCGCAAAACATGTCGCTATTAAGATTAACGTAATTGTCTAGAATATGGCTTTGAATAATTGCGCCTTACGGCCGTTCGATAGTCCTTCATCTGTGCGGGAGTGTGTGTGTGTGTGTGTGCCCTAGCTATAGAATGGGGCCACTCTAATTGCTTTGTGGGTGGCTGTTTATTTACTGACAGTTCTGAGCATTATTTTTATATCCCTGTCGAGGATTACAACTTTGTTAACTGCTCAGAGAATTGTGCTGTACGAAGGACGTTTATGATAAGAATTGGATTTATGAATCTAAAGCTTTTATGAAATACTTTGCGCAATTAAAGGAATCGTTTGCTTTTGTACGTTGAAAAGTTTGATTGTCTGATAAAGTGTTTCAATTAGATTACAAAATGTTATTTGATTAGAAATTAAGAGGAATTATTAATTAGCTATTTTCCTGTCCTATATGTATGCCAGACTTCACACTCACATACTAAAATATGGCAATTCCTTATAATATATATATATGTATCTGAATCATACAATAACTTTCACTTGTTTCTTATGCATATTTGTAACAAAATATTTGACTTTATATTAAAATTAAATTAGAGTATTTTCACTTCTGTGTACTTCGCTTATTATTTTGCTCTGTTTTTTAAAACTTGGATAAACTTATGCACAATGTTGAATCTGCGACATGTTTACGGCTTATCTGGGAACAATTTTGATAACCTCTGGTACTCGATTCAACCCGCAGCGGAACAACAATAAAGTAAAGCAATATTAAACAAGTACTTTGCTTTGTCTAATAAGTCACTGGGTAAGGTTTGAAAATTTGTTAGAGCTGTTTAGAGATATTATTTTCATGGAGGCAGCATTTGAGAGCTCTTACATTGAAGATCGGTTATCGAACTAATTTTCTTTTAATTTGTGGGTGGCTCTCTTCCGAGTTTTTAATTCGCGACCTGCCAGACCAACGGCGTTTGGTGAACTGTTCGATCAACAAAGCGCCCAACGACCTGGTAGCATTTTTACCAATTAAACAACGGTTAATCTACACTTGGCGCACAAGCACACACACACTCACCTGCACTCACACAAACACAAACACACACACGCTCACGTTACTGGAGGCCGGGGCGAATAATCTGTGCGGGTTTTTATCTCGGCGCAACAACGCAAACACTTTGCGATTTCTGTTTCTGATTGCGTGGCTAAACAAGCCTTTGATAGACGCGTTGTTCAGTGTTAAGGAGTGGAGCCAGAGGCGGAGGTGGATCTGCTGGAAGGGGGTACAGTGGGTTATCTCAAGTTTCACAGTGCGCCTAGCCATGTTAATACGACAAATCGGCTAAATAGCTAAACAGCTAAATAGCAAACAGCTTGAAGTAAAACAACACTTTGGCCATATCAATTGGATCAATGATTGAGCATTAGCTCGAGTTCCAATTGCAATAGCCAACAACTAAGTTATTGACTGCCTTCTGCCTTCTGCCTTCTGCCGTGTGACGGCAATCGACGCTGAATTGTGACATCTTTGAATTGCGTTCAGTTGTACGTTAAATAAAACCATCGATCATTGTATAACAATATACTTCGAGAGCTTATAAATAGTGAGTGCAGCAGTTGTTAAATTTGAATCATTTGATTACTGTTTAAAGTAACAGTTTTTTTTGTATTCAATCTTTATAACAAGGGAAATCGAAGGTCAGGAATTGTTTTTTCTATTTAAAATGCTTTAGTGCTTGCTTTTCTGCTTCAATATGCAATATATATGTATATGTATGTGTGGACTATATCAAAAAGTTCAAAATTCAATTAAGCTTATCTAAATCTAAATATCAAATATTAAGCATTTAATTATGATTTACTTATCTTAATGTTCTATATTTGTATATTAGTGTGTGTAAACATAAATTCAAATTAAAGCTAATTCTTAGGTAAAAATAAACAATCATCTTTTTTTTCAGCATTTTCTGCTTCAAGTTGTTGGCTTTTTGTATAATAAATTCATATAAGCTTGCATAAAAATAACTTCTTTCTCAGTGCTTTGTATTATTATTAAATTAAATTCATTTTTAATTTAACCTAGTTAATTGTATAGTATTTGTTGTTGTTCTTATGATAACAATTACTTGTGTTAATGGTTGCATTTAATTTTCTCCCAAATCAATGAATGAGCACATGATTGATTTTACAAGCTTCGTGGAATATAAAAACTTATTTTGAGATTAAGAAATATTGAATATGTTGAGGACGTGACAAATACTCGAGCATGATTCAGGTGACACTCATTACGATTAGAAAAGGTGGCCCGAACTTTGGTAGCATTGACAACTCAGCAGTCAGGTAGTTTACCCGCTGATTGCAGTTTTGATAGATTGTGTAATGCCCAAGGATTACCAATAGGCATTATTAGCCTGAATTAGACCTACGACAGCGTGATGTCTACTCAATTGTTTTCCACGAGTCTCAAGTGCTTTGTTTATCAGCGATTCTCTGGAGGCATTCTAGAGTATGCCGACGCTTATCGCGAGTCACGTGCCTTTTGTCACAATGTTTCTACCTATAAATATGTAAACATACATGTGTGTATTATCGTATGATGAATCATATGAAAAACATTGAAAATTATAATGTGATCATAAATTTAATCGGCTGTGCAATTAAAAGACACAGCCATTGCCCGCTCTCTGTTGCCAGCTCATGATTGGTTTATCGTGTCTGGGAAAATAAAAAAGAACCAATGGTCACTATCGAAACGACCCGACGGCGCCATACTCTGTACCAGACTGGAGCTAAATGATGCATTGAGCTAAATCTTTGAGAGATCAGCAAATAATTCTTAACATAAATAGAAAAAGAACAAACAGGCAAATATAAATAACGAACTGTATATATATGTGATAATTACATGAGAATTACATAGAAAGCCAAAATATATTTTATGAAGAAACACAACCCACTGCTAAATAGAGGACAGCATATTTTATAAACTAAAAGAAACATGATCTGCACCAAATAAAATAAATAAGAAGAATAAGAATGTAATACATTTCGTTTTACTAAAGGATAACTTGACAAATAATCAATATGCCCCAAACAGATCTAAAACCAGTGTATGAAAGGCATAAAATAACCACTTTGACGTCAACAATTGAACCCGAGTCAGGGTTTGCATTTATGGCAAATTTATCGGGTAAATGCTGGCAACCTGTTTAATGGAATTTACCGCTCGCAGAGTACAGTTATGCATGCCTCCTGCTGCTGCCACTGCTGGTCTATTAGAGCGTTATCTGGCTTAAGCTGACGCAGTTGTGGAGGAGTTTTTCGCATATGCAGCTCCAGCTGAGCGGCCACTTGACTGATAAGCCAGCGCCTGATAACTGGCGAGAGTGTATCACGAGCTTCTCGCTCGCTTAGCCATTAAAATTATCCAGTTAACGAGCTTAAGCGTCGTATATTATGCTAATTAAATGACGTGTGTGTGAATGAGACTGTGTGTGTGTGTGCGTGTGTGTGAGAGAGAGTGGCCACAAATAAATTGCATGCAACTTTTTGGCACATAAAATTGCAGCTTGCCTCTGCTCGGCTGCTAATGCCACATAATGAAGCTGATAATGGTCAACAACTGGTGTGCAGAACGAGGACACGGCCAAAATTGGCTGCCGCAATAGAAGATGAGCAAGGAATGCTGTCCGGCTCGGACAGGATGGTCGAGTCCAGGCGAGGATAATCGAGTCCTGGCCAGGCCACGTTCAACTTTGCCTTGGCACACATTTAATGTTGCCGCATCCGTGTGGCATGTGGCAGACGGCCGCCAGCTAATGTGCGTCACCATTTCGTCTGTTTTTGCCAACCAACAACAGTTGCAACAACAATAGCTACAACAACATCTGCTGCAGTTGCAGCTCCATTGAAAGCCATTCAGAGGTTCAGCATTCACCATTCAGCATTCAGCTCTGGCAGCGTTTCCATTTTGTCTGCTCGTGGCCAATAACTAAGTTGTTGCGTGGCTGTGTGGATTAGTCTAATGCCAATATGTGTAGCAACCAAATAGGGGCGTGGCACTGCAAGCAGGCGTAAGTGGCTTTTAGTGGTGTGCATCCAATCGGATTTTGATGTGCTTAGCGTGCAAAAGTGCTGCATTTTCTACATTTTCCACATTTTCAACATTTTCCGCTCTGCTATTTGTTCTCTAAAACTTCTGTTGCCAATGCTGGAAGCAATAAAATTTCATTATCGTTCCGCTGAACAGCTCTGCACTTAGTTATGGTATTGTTCAATTTACCTAGGCGCCTATTATTGATTTTCATTTCATTTTTACCTCTGCTACTCATAAAAATTTGATAAAATTAAACTGGGGTATGATTGAAGATTTTTATTGTGTCTGACCGTGGTTTTATTGTAAGCTATAAAGTATATTTCAATAATAATTAAGACAAACTTTTGTAAGTAATAGAACTACTCTTCAATTTATTAGGGGGTCAATAACTCTAAGTTTCCCATTGGAAAACAATTGGTCGAATAATGTCATTTTCTTGTTCAATATTTGCTTTATTAATTAATCGAATATGCACAGCTAGCAATAAAGTAAAACAACTAGAGATAAAGCTTTTTCAATTATTTCAAGTGTTGGCCATTAAGCACTCTTTCCAAGGACTAAAAATAATATGGCTTTTCACTTGGCCACCTGCTCCGGCGATGGCTTCTGCCTGGCTTGCTGACAACTTTCTTGGCTAATGCGCTTTATAGCTCATAAAATAAAAACGAATGTTTTATAAATAACAATGGGCAAATGAAATTAAAGAGAACTTGCTCGGCCCCAAGCAACGAAAAATAAAAGAAAAAAAAGTAATGCTCAACTACAAATAAAAATGAAAAGCAAAATTCAAAACAAAACAGTCAACCACTTGGGTGCTGCTCAAAAATTACAGCCCAAAAGTGTGCTACGGAAAATTTCACATTAACAGCAACAGCAACAACAACAACAACAAAGAAGTCATTTCGTATTTATTGTATTACCTTTGTCAGCATATCTAACATTTTTGGTTATTGTTGTAGTTGCCGCCGCTGTTGCCTCTTGTTATTATATTTTGTGTTTTTTTTTTTTTTTGTTGATGTTTAATGCTTACTTATTATTTTTTGTTGCCGGCTTTACTGTTATTGCCCTGCTGTCATGGCATGCGCACATTGTTTTCCGTTACCATTCAAGATGAAAAATCCAATTTTCTCCCCTTAAGCATTCCTGTAATGCGACCCAAGCTCTTCGACCCGAACCCATGTTAACAAACAAAAAAAAAAAGGGTTCACAAAGTGCATAATACAGCTTTTGTTGTTGCTTTTTCCTTATGTTTTTTGCACTTTTGTTGCGCACTATTTTCATAATTTCGACGTTGCGCTTGGGAAAAGTCAGTGAAATGCGGGAAAATCGTGCGCTAATATGCGACGCATCGTGGAAAATGATTTGTGGCATTCTCTGCTGGCACGCTTTGGATTTTAGTTTCATGAAAAATGGATGAGAATATTCAAGGGAAATAGATGGAAACATAGAGCCAGAAAAAGGTTTGCCCTTTGAACTCATTTTAAAGAGTTGTTGTTGTCATTAAATTTTATTAAAGATATTTAATATTTAAATAAGACAAACCTTGATTGTTTTAAATATTAATTTTAAAAGTTTGATTTGCGTATTGCAAATGGAATAAAATATAAAATATATATTTTGCTACCATTAGAAACTTTCAAATTTGTCATTTTTAAATTTAAATGAAAACTCTCATAAATTTCGGCTGCAAAAAGAGAATTATGTTATTTTTTTCCATTAATTCAATTACCTTTGCTGAAATGCAAATTCCATTCTCTTGTCTAGATTTCATAAAATGTACAAAATCTAAGCAAACAGTAAAACCTCAGCAACAAAACACACATTTTGAATGTAATTTGTGTGTGTGTGTGTGTGTGTGTATGCGGCGTACTTATTTAATTTAATTTATTTCTAAGCGCTTTCGGCATTAACAATAATATTTATGCGCCAGCTTTGATATTTATGCACGTTCATAAATATTTCAATTTTCCGCTGCAAATGAATTTTATAACAAATGTTGCACGCAGAGCTTAACCGCGGCAACTGCCAACTGTGGTCGGGTCTTTCTCTCTCTCCCTCTCTCTCTCTCTCTCTCTCTCTCTCTATTTGTCTTTGTGTCTCTGTCTTTTATTTCAATTGGCCGTGAGAGTTGCCCGTACGCCGTACCGCACAGCTGCAACGGATATCAGCTTAAAACGTAGCATATATGTTCCTATATATGTATGTAGATGCGTATGCATGTGTATAAAAATGAAACCCCGAGCTGCGTCATCTCAGCCATAAACGTCAACTGTTGCTGCCCTTCCTCTCAACCCTTTGCCCTTCTCGTGAAAGGCTCAGCTCGTTTCGAATAAGAGCCGAAATGCCATTGTAGTTGCTTGTCTCAATTTGATGCCACACTGCGTATGCGCAACTTCATAATATGATTACTTTTTATTTTCATTTTCATTGTTATGGCTCGAGTGTTATGGAGCAGCCTGTTGCGCGCGCTCTTCAGCTTAAATTGAATTATAAAAGAATACATATATATATATATAAATAATACATATATATATATATAAAATAATAATACATATATATATATATATATATGCAATATATATATATATATATATATATATATATATATATATATATATATATATATATATATATATAGTATATATGCAATTGCCCCTCCTGGACTGGAAACCATCAGATCCTTAATTTTGTTTTCGGCTGCAATTTGTTGCTGTGAAAGTACTGAATATTTGCATGGGAAATATAAATTGAAAATAAATGTAAATTCGTTTACGGTTATTTGTACACATAACGTATCATAATAGAATATTAATAATAATTTCATATTTTAGTTAAGGTAATTTAATTTCTAAAAGTAGTTAACTTTTACATTGTATTATTATTTCATATTATAATTTAAGATATGAACACATATTTAAAGTCTCAAATAAGCTGAAAAATAATCTATTAATATTTTTTTTTTATGATATCAAATAAAGTGTTTGATAGATTGGGAAATATGTTGAACATAGCAAATTATTATTTTCATTAAATTTGATATTTATTTATGTTTATTTTTATAAAAACGGTTCCTTTTGATTCTGTCCAAATAAAATCGCTTTTAGATTACATTTATTTGCCTAATTTTGGAAGATCTCATTTGGATGCAGCTCGCAACATTTGACTTAATTCATATAAAGATACATTTGGCAATTGACATTTTTAAATAAAATTTCCCCAGCGTAAATCTTCAAAAGCAAGCGATACTGATTTGTTTCGCTGCCAACTGAGACCCTGCAGGCAAATGCGAGCTGTGCGCCACGCGTTTGGCCACCCTAAACCACCCTAGGCCACCCTAGGCCACCCTAGGCCACCCTAGCCAACCAAAATGTGAGACACTCCGCCCCCGCAATGTCGAGTGCGACACGTTGGGATCTTTTGGACCCAACCAATCCGGAAAATGCGAAAAACTTTGTGCGCCCTGCAGAAAGTTTTGGCCGCAAGGTCGCCAAAAATTCTAGTATTGAAGTATTATGGCCAAAAGGTTGGCTTAGACTGCGGCGCGGCTCTTCAAATTGGTTTTATTCGAATTAAATTTTGTTTTATTTCATTTTGGGCTGGCGCCGCGTTGCGTTTGGCTTTTTGCTTCAATTGAATTTGACTGCTGTCAATCACGCGCTGCATACGCTTCACTCGGCTCTAAAATTCAAATTTTATGCTAATTTTTGGAAGAGCGATCGCTGCGAGAGGGACGAGAGACGAGGGTGGAGGGTCGAGGAAGGCTGGCATCAAAGCCGCCGTCGCTGCAAAAAGGGTTAAATGTGTTAAATATTGATTGGTTTAGCTTTAGCTGCAAAACGGGCCAAACACACAAACACACAACAAGAACAACAACAACAGCAGCAACGGTGAAAAAAGAACAGCAAAATAAGAGAGAACGAGGTTCAAACGACGTTTTAAGCGCGCTCTTAAAAAGAGATTTGTCAACAGTTGCAATGCGCCAGGACCCACAGGACGAGCAGCAAAGGAGCTTCAACTGCGGGCGCGAAACTGAACAGGAAAAAAAAAAAATAGAATTAAACCATGTCAGGCGAGTTGGCGTTAATTTGCTTTTGATTATGGCCTGACACTGGAAATGGTCGACTAAGCGCCAAACAAGTTCTGTCCTTAAATCAAACAACAACAGCACCAGCAGGAAGGATAAGGCCGACAAAAGCTTGAAGCTAGTTTTTTTGTTTTTTTGCAAGCAGTCGAATGCGTTAGCCCAAGCAGAGTTTAAAGAAGAGTTAATACAAATTTGTAAATAAAGTTGAAGTACATTTCTATATTCATTCGATAAGTTCTTGCATAACGATTATTATTTGCTCAAAATTATGATTTTGTTGTTGAATTAGAAAAATAGATCAGTTGCTGCTTAAGAGTTTCTCTTAATGGCTTACATGTTTTTTTTTTTTTTTAAATACTTTAAATATGTATAAATATTTGCATCTCACATAACTCTAAATTTTTAATTTCTTAATGTTTCACATATTTTTTTTAAATAATATATATTTTTGCATTAAGACTCGCTAACTTGTTTACTTACACAATTAAAATTAAAAAATAAATAGTTTGAGTTAAAGGAGTTGCAATGTTTTTGTAGGCCAAACACTCATAAGTTTTGTAAATATATATATTTATTTGTTTAAGATAATCCTCTGAAGAGAATTTTGCTAAATTAATTTAATATTAAATTAATAGAAATTTGAAAACTGACAATTAAGGAAATAAAGTTTAATATTAATAAATAAATTACGTTTTATTTCATTGATCAGGTTCTCGGGATCAGCTACGTTCCTAATTTAAGTAAGTGTCGTATCATTATTTTATCTTCCCATTTTTTTCGTGTTTTGTTGCCTTTTTATTTCATGCTTCGAGCAGGTTTTTATCTCCAATTTCATGTTAGGTAATTTATAGTTTCTTTTGAGTTGATGTTGATAAATTGTTGACTGCCAGCACATAATGCGGCAGGTGAGTCAGTTTTTTTTTTTTTTTTTACCGTTGCTGTTGTCAAGGTGTGCGTCGTTGCTTTGTGGGGTGCGGCTCAGATAATCTACAATAATAAATTTATTGGCAAGCATTTTTGATTTATTATGCATATCAATAATATATATCTATATAAATAGCTCTTCCACATGACACTAATGATGCGGCGCCAGAGTTGACGTTTACCTTTTTGGTTTTCACTCTTTCAATTTTTTTTTTACTTTCATTTTCATTTTTCTTTTTATTATATTTATTTTTTAGTTTAGTTTCTGGCATTTTCTTGTGCTTTGTTTCGGGGCCGCGCGTGGACGACCACACACAAAGGATCCAGAATGTAAGGATAAAGTTTACAGTGGGTCTCCGAATGCCTCGAGCTGCTGCAGCCTTGAGCCTTAGATAGGCCCGTGACGTGGCCCAAACCGCTAGTTAGTTACCCTTTTCCGGCCACCATACCATACCATGTCATACCATGCCATGCCATGCCATGCCATTCCGTGCCATGTGCCGTGGCACGCCTTCGCATTGTTAATATTATTAACATGGATTTTTACAAGCCATAAACCCATATTTGGCCTGGCCAAGCCTTTTGTGTTGCCACATAAAATGCCAAAGGCGCCCAGCTGTGCTCTCTCCTGGACTCCCAACTTCCAATTCCCCACAACCGTACTACCACCCACTCTTCAATCCATTCTCCTCTGCCATTTTATTAGCGTGTAAAGTTTGCCTTTCATTCCAGGCAGTCACCGTCGCCGTCGCCGTCGCCGTCGTCGTCGCTGTCACCGTCAGCGTTGTCCTCGTCGTCCGCGTCTCCGGGTCGCCTTAAGTGGCCCGGACCCGGGCCACTCGCTATGCACGTTTTCAATATATATCCCATATTGTTTGGCCGTGCGCCGAGCGTGTTTATTTGCTCTGTGGTATTTATACACGAGTCAGCAGCAGAAGCAGCAACAGCAACAGCAGCAGCACGGAAAACCTTCGACTGGAGCCGGACGGCCATAGCTCTGCGGCTTATGCATAAGATATTGAAATGGCCCACTACTTAGCAGTTACCCAGCCCCGAGTGTTATTAATAACGTTGAGCATTTTTATTACAGATATATTCGGCTGTATTAAGGTGCAGCTTTTCCAGCCACGCCCGCCAATCAGCCCGACCCCATATCCTTTCTCGAGCGCCTTTCAGCACTGTTAATCTTTAATGTTCACTTCATGGACACGAATGCTGACAGTGACAGCCATAAAAAATAACTCAGCTAATGCGACTCGATGTGACCCTCTTTGACACAGTTTTCGGGGCTGGGCTTTGTTGGCTCTGATTAAAAATAAATTATTAATGTATTTCCATGATTGTTTGCATGATTTCACCATAATGCGACTCTAGTTACATATAAATTAATCACAATTCTACAAAGCTGTCAAATTTATGCACCAGACACAGAGCTCAGATTGTCGACTGGTAGCTTGAATTATAGTTGTGCATACAGTAATCCCGATTTTCATGTCACGAATATTTCATTGATCAATATTATAATTTCTGTGAATAATTTATAAGTAGTGAGTGAAATATTAGATTGAATTTTGTAGGCTACTTAAAGAAGAGTTTCAGTTTGGTAGGCAAAACCATTTTGATTAAATTTAATTCCGGTTTAATTAGAATTCATTTACTTACATAGTATTATTATACGAAATCGAAATAAATAGATCACAAGCAGATTTGAATTAATTTAGGGTAGCTTACGAAATCGATTTGGTTTGAGTAAATCCTATTTATTTAAAATATGCCTGTTTATACCTTATATCAAAGTAATGATGAAATAAATTGCCTGTGTAGTTGTTTTTATTATAGTCTAAACATCCTGTACTCAGAAAGAATCCTAAGCACAAGTTTTTCTTAGTCTAGCAATAAAATTCCAGGCGGACATTCGACGCAGTAACCAGTTGTGAATCATAACACCCTAAGTGACAAAAACAACAACGCAATTGAAAGCGTAATCCACCTGTTCTGTGTTTCTTTTACTCAGGTGCTCGGTTACTGGAACATTGAAGCAATAAAAATCGTTGCTCGCTTTTCGGGGCAACGAGGTAATCAAAATCACGTTTACACATTATGCTCGTTGCTTATTTCTCTGGGATCAGGCAATGGAATCGAGTTGTGTCTGGGAAAAAAAAACTGAAATCAAGAAACATTGCATCGCACAGACTCTTTATAACAACAACAACAACAACAAGAACAGTAAAACCAACAAAACAAGAAAAAATAACCGAAAACGGAACGAAACGAAGAAAAATGAAAAGTCACATCAATTTTCTATCGCTGACCGCAAACGTGCGACAACATCAAATGCAACAGTGTGCGTCTGTGTGTGTGTATGAGTGAGTTTCTAATAAAATGAGTTGTCGAAAGCGTTGCACACACACATCACACACATCACACACAACAAGCCAACTGCAAATATATTGACTGACAGGCTCGGCCAACAACGAGGATGGCGACTTCTGAACGTTGACTTGGAAATTGAGTGAGTGCCGCATCCAGCTGTATGTGTGAGTGTGTGTGTATGTGCGTGTGAGAGTAAATGACTTTGCAAATGGACATGCCAAAAAAATGTAAAGCAGTCACATATGGCCTGTGCACTGGGGGTCTACACAACTGCAAGTCCAATCATGGCCATTTCTCGAGCGCTGTTCGACTCGATTCAACTGGAAGTGGAGCTCGGCTTTTGCCTTTTTCTTTTTTGGTTAACAAATGTGCCGGCAACAGTTACACGCTGGGCCATGAGTCAAGCTATTCCTATCTCTTTCTCTGTTTCTCTTTCTCTGTGTGTGTGTGTCTGTCTGTGTGCGTTATATTTTAGAACCCACAACAAAGCGGAAACGTATTGACAACGAAGGAAATGGACTTAAGCCATGATTTATAGTTTACGGATTTTCCATTTAAGTTTATTGGTTTTCTGTAAATGCAACTGGCAAAAAAAGAAACAGTGCCAGTGCATGTGCATGGCAAGTGGCCTGCAACATAAGCTCATTCAACTAACCCCCCCTCCTAAACTGCGCCCCTCTGCCCCACAGCATTGGATACTTGTATACGAATGTATTTTTACAAAGTTGTGTCTGCCATTTCGTAGTTTTACTTTAGTTTGCGTACTTAAGGGAAGGTGGGTGGGTGGATGGATGATGCGGGGAAGGGGCAGAGAGAGAGAGAGAGAGAGAGAGAGGGGGAAAGGGTTGTTAGCCGCCTGACTGGCCCCGAACCGAACCAATTCATAGAATTTATGCCTTTGTGCAGCTTCTTCTCTGGGAAATTGCCCATGTTTCACGCACTTGACTCATTCGAATTTAAGCTGTGCGGAAAATGGATTTCCACCGGCACTTAATTTAGCTCAGTTGTTGGCAATTGAAAATGCAAATCTGCAAAGTTTCACTTGCACTTGCTAACAAAAGCAAAGTCAGAAACTAAACAACAACGCGTGCAGGAATTTCTTACGCAAACGGGAGTTTCCAATAGAAGAACAAAGAATAATATTTTATAAAGTCTAAAAAAAAGTGTGCAATATGATCTTTAAGATAATAAGCTATTTTACAGCACTAAATTGGTGTATTATTCAACACTATAAAATATTCCACATGCATGGAATAGAAAAGATTCTAAAAAATGTAAAACAAAAATCAATTGAACTTTTATTATCGAAATGTTTTATTGCATTGCTTGCATGCCATAAACAATCGAAATTTAATGGAATGCCGTCATTTTAGGCCAAAAGTGCAGCCTCAAACAAACAGCCAAAGGGGGAGGCCAGGACTCAACCAATGTGGCAAAGGCCATTTAAAATGCCAGGCGTGGCAGTCACGAAGACAGAGCAGTCTGTTAACTGTCTGTGTGCGTGTGTGTGTGTGTATGTGTGTGGTGGCAAAGGTGCAAATTTAAAATCAGCTACAATAAGTGCAAGCCGTCTGGCAGCCACGCCCCCAAAAAGGCTAACGCCCCAATCCCCGGGCAGCAAATCAGCTAAGCTAAGGAGCAAAGAAAGCTCTGCATTTACCAAGTGCCAAGGCGCTGTCAGCATAAAGTTAAGCTCGGGCTAAGCAGCTCCCGGATTGGGGGTTAGTGGAGTCAAGTTGGAGCACCTCCAGATGCGGCTGCGGCTGCTGCTGCGGCTGCTGCTGTGGCTGCTGCTGCGGCTGCACATCATCAATCTTCTTAGACAGCCGCACTCGTTGGGACTGCATCAGTTCTGTGTACCGAACGTGCTGCCATTTCCTGGACTACTCCGCTCCAGGTCCTGCTCGTGGCCCTGCTCCTGTGCTCCTCACCCGGTGCCGGTGTCCGTTTTCCATTCCCGTGCCCGCTCACAATTTTGTTGTCGCATGCTGCCAACGGTTTTGAGTTATGCTGCCCCTTGCCAAGTTGCAAGTTGCCAGTTGCCAGTTGCCAGTTGCCAGTTGCAACTCCGTTACTTCAACTGCCCTTTGCCCTCGCTGCTGGTTGCCATGTTGTGGTCGTCGACAGTCGTTGACTTCTTGTGCTGCATCTACTTAGCAAGTGTGCCGAGCGAGGGAGACAGCTACAGAAAGCGAGAGAGCGAGAGAGAGAAAGAGACGGAGAGAGCGAGAGGAGGAGCGTGAGTGAATGAGAGAGTGTCCTTGTTGCCGCCCCGGGGTCGGCGGCTGCTGCACTCTGTTATTAATGCGCATTTAAGTTTTTTACCTCGTTTTCTTTTTTTTTTTTGTGACTCGGCTTCACATTTTTTTTTTGTTTTTTTTTTTGGCTGCTGTCGCTTTTGTGTGCCTTCTAATTGAGGAAACATTAAAAGTCAAGTTCTGCTTGTGCCGCATTGTTATAACCCAGAAAAACACGAGTGCAATGCAGCAGCAGTTGCTTTTCAAATGTTCTCTCCCTTTACAGTTGGGGTGGAAATATTGGGCACACCTCCAAATGTTGTCATTGTTATTGAAGTATTTGCTCGCAAACCAGATTGGCTGCAGAGGTCACACTTTTCTCTCATTTTAAAGAGTACTGACACTCATAGAATTACAAATTAATATACTGTATACTCTGTAGTAAAGTCTTGTTTTTGTTTTTTGTGTGTTTGGATGAATGAAGTTTTGCTTGACATTTGTTTTTGGGTTGGGCTTTGGACTTTCTGACACGGTGCTTGTCGCTTTTTCTTATCGCCGGCTGCACAATTGAAAGCTATTGAAAAGGCGTTGTCACAAAAAAGAATGCTAAAGGCACATCAAGCGCTCAATTAACTGGGCTACAAGTTGGCAGTTGGCAGTTGGCAGTTGGCAGTTGGCAAGGTAGTCGCTGCTCAAGACTTGCCAACACATTAATCATTTTTGCATACAACAAAAGCCGTTGCCAGGCAGCTAACTACTACAGACGAACAGACGAACCGACGAACAGCAGCAAACAACTCACTAACGAGGCAGCTAAGCAACTTCTGACAAGTTGAAGCTTCGCACTCCTTTCCAGCTTGAATCATCCAAATGGGCAGCGATTATGCGAGTTTATAATAAAGCCAGGGGGAAAAGAATGCCATGGCTGCAGGAATTCAGTTCAGCTTCAGACTCGGCTACATCCTTAGCGTTGGCCTTAGCTTTGGCTTTGGGTTCAACTGGAAGCCATTGTCTCGCTGTTGGCCTAGGGTGGAGTCGGCCATTTGTCAAAAGTAGTTCGCCAGGCGGGTCGGTCGGTCGGTCGGTCTGTCGGTCGGTTTGTCGTTCGGTCGGTCGGCATTTGCTTTATCACTATCTCTCATTCAGGCACACAAGTCATTTATCATTTATGCATTGCATCATACATACGCCCGTACTATCGAGCCGCACACAATCATAGAATCTCCATGATGCGGATGTGGATGTCTATGTGGATGCGAAAGCGGACGCGGACGCGGACGCGGATGCGAATGCGAATGCGGACCCGAATGCGTGCCAAACGACACTGACACTCCTTTGAGCAGCGAACCGTGGCGAGTCCTCGACTAAGCCCGAGTTGATTTGCAAAGCTGTGACAGTGTGCGGGGCTCCACTTGGGGGAGGGGGGATGTACCACTCAACCGCCTGATGTTCCAGTTATATGACATTTCAGATTTTGAAGGACATCCTCCGCATGCAGCAAGGCTTAAGTTTTGACAGCAGTGCTTGCCACAAAATTTATCAATATGTGAGTCGAGTCGAGTCGAGTCGAGTTGAATGGAGTATCTCGACTATGTTATCAAATAAGTTTTGTGCGAGCGAAATGAAATATGGCTGGCAGTTAATAAGGACACTCACTGCTAAGCTTTACATGTCTATTAAAGGCACCAAAAAAACTGCCCTCAGCCTTGACCCTTCGCACAGTTCACGGTGCTAAATGAGGGCCACTTGATTGATAGGCAAGAAAATGAATTTTTCATCTCACAATCCGACCGACAATCCGATTGATGTCTCCCTCTATAGCCGAGCAGCGGGTAGTTTGTTTTTGTCACTTACCATGTAACTCATTTAGGGAAATATGTCTCTGACTATACAAAGTATTTATAATACTGATATCTCTAAATGTTTTACTGCCTATGCCTGTAAGGGTATTTAAATTTCCACACATCAAGCAAATCATTTTTGATTAACAAACATTTAGCACGTGTAGCTAATGCACACACACACACACACTCTCACACACGTACACTCACTTACGTAACGGTACACAATTATATTTTGGGCTTGCATAGGTATTGCCGAGTACCAAAGTCCTTTGCCAAATTAATTTTAATTATGCTTTTGCCATTTGGGTCAGTAGAAAATGTCGTAACCAGAGACAAATACCGTTATTTGCATGCTGAAGAATCTTGAACTTAGTGTAGAAATATATTTAGTAGAACTGTGCGAGGAACTCTTTGTTTCGTTTGTATTCCACAGCAGCCAGTTGGTCACCGGGCACTCTCGATGTTATGTCCACAAATTTATGGTCCGGAAGTCAGTTTATGGTATTTGTATGGGCCACAAGTTCATAGGAGGCAGTTGTTATGGCATTCAGTATTTGCTTGTAAAATCTACTAATAGATTTTCCCATATGCTCCGACCTGGCTAATGCATCACAGCCGAGGCTTAGTTCATACACGTGTGTGTATGTGTGTGTGAGTGTGAGTGTTGGCTTTACATTAAAACCGACCTTAACAAATTATATCGCATTAATTGTATATATCCATAATTACACTATGCCGTATTTTATTAGCAACTGCAATGGCATTTCCTTAACCAGGAATATGCCTTTGAATTACAATCGGAACATGTGGAACTTAAGTTATGTTCAGCTGCTCAAACTTCACAATCAGTCAGACAAGCTATTCTATTACAATCTATCTTCGGTGTTTGGGATAACTCGTAATTGAGTAGAGAGAAACACACATCTGTTAAACACACATTTATATGTGCGCACATATTTGTAGAACATGATTCAAATATTATTTACAGACCAATATTTGATTGTACAGCTATTATATTCCTGCTTCCTACTGATATCAACTACTCTTGTCCGTATTTTGGCTCAAGTATTATCATAGCATAGATTACATACATAAGGCTACATACTAACTGGTCTAAGACCAACTGGCTTTAAGCTGAAAATATCAATTTACGTTAAACTATAAGTCAATCCTTTAACTCAGAACTAAGCAAGTCCTTAACAAATTATTGCTTTACATTAAAATATTCGACTATTATTTTATCCCATTTTTACATTTATCTAAGTAAAGCTCGCATTTAATTTTTATCTCGTCTCCAAATTAAAATCTTTTGCTGATCAAAATTTATTTAATAATTCAATTTTTTCAATATTCAATATTTGCAATTAATTGAATTAAAATGCTTTTGTATTATTTTATTTCATTATTGTTTTTTTTTTTGCTTCTGAATTTCTCTGCTGCGTCTGGCCATTGGGAGAGCGACCAAAAAAGTTAGCCAGCGGCTTAAATAAATTCAATTAAAATCTTCAGCAGGTGCAAACAATTGACATTCGCAGCGGTTAATTCAATTATCAATTTCCATTCGACTGTAGCGCACTTTTCTGCGCTGGCTTCGTCAATTACACAAATGCAGGACTAAAGCAGAAGCCCTAAGTACACTAAAATAGAGAATTGGAATTAAATCGATAGACGGCAGCACTAAAGTCGCACAGAATTCGCTTTCAACTGTCAACGGCATTGGCTAAAAATTACCTTTGAAATGTGCAAAAAAAGAGAGAAGGACTTTATTTGCATTGTCGTCCCGATGCCGTAGCTGGCAGCCGCTGCTATTTGCAGGTTTTTTCTACACCCTGTAAGTTTAAGAAGTGGGTAGCTATTTAAATGTGTCATCAATTTACTATGGGTGTGTATAAAATCCTATCACAATTGCAGCTAATTAAAGTCCTCATTGAATTTAATTATAAATTAATTATAATAGAAAAAGTTTCGGGTTTCAATGCATCTAATTAATGTAGGTTTACTTTATATTTTATACATAATGCCAATATATTTTTTTTTTCTAGCTCTAGCACTATCTTTCTCTCTCCCTATATCTGGACACATTATTTTGCAGTCTTATCTCTTTATTTTCTCTTCAACTCCTCTCTGACCTTTTTCCTCTGCCTTTGCGAATCTTTTGAGTGGGACTCATATAGTTTACTTTATATATACATAATGCCCATATAGTTTTATTTTCCAGCTCTAGCACTATCTTTCTCTCTCTTCCTATTTCTGGACACAGGGTACTTGGAAGTCAATCACATTCCACCCAAGCACTCTTACATGTTTTTTTGTGTGCTCATATTGTGCATAACGTAATATTGAATGCCAGGACAGGCTGTGCGGCAGAGCGAGCAGCCATCCACTAACGGAACCGTGACCAGTGCCACCCACCTGCCCCACCGGCCCCACTCACCCACCCACCAGCAACGAGCCGCATGCAGCGCATTATTTATGCATGCAATGCTCTTTGAGTCTGCCGCAGTTATTGGCGCTTGTCCGATAGCTTTTTGTTGGGCTTGTGTCGCCGACTGCGGCGCACCTTCAATTTGGGCCGGCGCATTTTATTGAACTTCAATGGAGTCATTGATCTTCTCTGCCAGACTTTGTTTATTGCAAATGCTGGCTGCCAGTCCTTTTGGTCCTTTTGGTCCTTGTCGTGGCTGCAGTGGTCGCTCGTTCGTTGGTTCGCTTTAAGCCTATTAAATTTAAAGACTTGCATGTGTTTATGTGGGAGTCTCGCCTGTGCATTTGTGATCCGATTTTTGGTTGGCTTTTTGGTTCGTTGTGCCCATAAGTCATGCTGATTGTTTAATGTTGTCAGCCGCTGCTTCCCTCCTTTTCTCCTTTCCTCCTTTCGTCCTGCAGCATACAAGTCGCCTCTAGAGCTCTGCAGCTAACCAGACCGCCAACAATAACAATAATTTATAAGAATTGATTATGCTGAGTGTGCAATCATAAATCGTCGCCTGCTCTCCCAGATAAGGCGTCAACAGCCCTTTTGGCCCCAAAATTTTCGCAGCTAACTTAAATACATACTCACATACATACACATTGTGCAAGTGTATTTAAAGCCATTTTGTGGCTAGCCAAAGTTTAAATAAATGTTATTATACAGTTTTCGTTTTGTTTTCCAGCTTGGCTGCTGCTTTTCCAACAAGTTTCACTGTTATGGCCAACAATAAAAGTTTTATACTTCTGCACATTTAATTAGAGCCATCAATCAGTTTCAGCAGTCGGAAAATAATCTTCATTGAGCTTCAGCATCATTAGCAAATTTTTCCTAGTTTCTCTGTGTTTTCATTTGCAGCTTATCCTAAGAAAAGATTGATTAAAATAAATGTAATAAAACCTACAGCGAAGCTTTCCCCACTAACTAACAACTAAAAATATTCTGTGGCCAGCTCTTTAGTACACTTAAATTCATACACATTTGCTTTTTAATATCTACATAAATTTATATATATATATATTTATTTTCATCGATAAGTCGTCGAAGAATGTTTTGTCTTTTTTTTTTTTATGTGTATGCCATAAATATTTCAAGATAAATGTTTACCATTTCCAAACAGTCTCTGCGATTGTCCCAATTATTTAGCATTGGCTGAATACAAATTTGTATATTCATATTTATATATGAATGATTATCTAGAAATGTCAAAAAATTGACTTACACAAGCAACTTATTTTATGGCCACGGATTATTAGGAGAGAGATAGAATTCAATATGTATACATCACTTAGCAATGTTCGAGGAAGGGAATGAGGAATAGAAAATCACACTGATGTGAGGGAAGGAGAAAAAAGAAACGTATTAGAAAGGAAGAGAGCAATAAAAAGCCAGTGGCCGCGAAGAAGAAAGTAAGAGTGTAAGAGAAAGGGAGAAAGTAAGAGTGTAAGAGAAAGGGAGAAAGTAAAAGTGTAAGAGAAAGGAAGATTTTGACTAGGAATGATATAACTTACAGATGAAAAGTAATTAATATATTCAATGCATAAGAGCCAAAAAGGCTTATCTGAAATCAAGAGAATCGCAGAGAAGAGCGTTATTTACAAAAATATTCCTTTTAAAGTGCAGAGGAAAGTCTTAACTAAGAACTATATACATACATACATAAATACATACATGCATAATGAACTACACACATACATAAGTTATTTGCATATATATAGTTAAGCATATTTTTGCTGAAAACAAAGTTCCATCAACTACTTTGCCTGCCAATTCATTGATTTATTTTTGATTTTTAGATCAGTTTTCGATTATAAAGCGTTTGATATTTTAATGTAGATAAGTCAACTTCTTAAACCACTCCAGCAGATAATCCATCGTTTCCTACTTTCGTGCAACAACAGCTTTTATGGGTCCCCTCTTTCCACATAATAGATTTTCGAAAGCTTTACTTACTGCTCGCCTATTGGTAAAGCCAGCCCCTGTAAAATTCGTTCACGTTCTGTCCCGGAGCTTCGGAAACATACTCATAAAAGCAAATCATGTCCGGCGTGAAGAGTGCCAAGGGGAACGTGCTCAAAGTGGAAGTAAAGGCATTTTATTGATGTGCAAAATGCATGAAATTAGAATTTAAAGTGTGTCAAAGCCGAAATAAATTTCAACACATTTCTTAAGCTTTGGGCGACAGTTTTTACCCGGCTGCGGTTTTTGTCAGGGTCGGCAATTCAAATGCATCGAAATGCAAATGTAAAAGGCACAAATAACAAATTATGGAAGCTAACTTAATTACTAAGCCATGTGTGGACCATAAAGAAATGTTAATTGAATGCAATTTTTGCAGCCGCTGTTAACTCAATAAAAATGCAATTTGTGTACAGTGCGTATAACATTGCCTTTATATTCTATATATATGTATGTGTGAGTGTGTGCATATATAAATCATTTGAAAATAATTAAATTAAGAAAATAAAATAAATATAAATAAAAGGCAAAACTGCAGCATAAAGGATCACACATATGTGAGTGTGTGTGTAGAGAAAGCGCCAAATAAAAACCATAATTCGTCTATAAAAATATCGTAAAAAAGTCGGCACAGAAACGACAGAGAGTGAGAGGCGTACTGCAGTGTTGAGTCCCGGATCCATGTCCGTGTCCGGATCCCGGCACCCGGCACCCAGTACCCAGCACCCGGAGCCGGAGACGGAGCCGGGGCCGGAGCCGGGGCGGGCACTTCTGTTTTTCATGTTGCGGCTGCTGTAAACCGAGCCACTTAATGACTTCCGCCATAAACTATTTTCGGTTCAGCTAAATTCCAACAACTTTATTGCCGGCGCGCAAAAAGGCAAAGCACACAGCCACAGAGAAACGACAAAAATTGGCAATGCTCGTATGTACACACACACATACACATACACATACACATATCTAAGTATATATATTTACACTCATATATAAATGCTGTGAAAGTCAGGCTGGTAACTTATATTCTTATATATAGGTATGTGCCACATAAAGGGGAGAAATAAGCAAAAAATTTTATGTTTGCACAACATAAACAACATTATTTCTTATGGTCGAAACGAGCAGCAAGCAGCAAGCAGCTAGCAGCGAGCAGAGAGCATCGAGCAGCGAGAAAAAGGCGCCTCCCTATTTCCAAGGACCTCGGCTCCTAGCATCTACACAAGCGTGAACGGCACCGAAAAATTAATGATCCATAAGCTGGAGAGAAATTTAAATCGCACGAGTTCTTAAGTTTATTTGACTTGCTTAATTCGCTAAACTACAAATATTAAAAAAAGAAGAAAAACAAAAATTAAAATGTTGAATTTAGGCAAAGAAAAACATCAACAAGTTTGTTTATCAAATTATGCTTAAATTGTTTTGCGAATTTGGGGCGAAATCGAATGGCGGAACATCTTAAAACACAACTAAAAATTCCAACAGTAGCAGCAGCTTTTAATTGCGTATCTCATCCTTCGGACTGCTGCAGTTGCTGCTGCAGTTAATCAACTAGAAATGGAGCGACAACAGATACAGATGAATCTGCACCTACATATACACACACAAACACACACACGTACACATAGAGAGTGGCATACAGGTGCGCGACAGGACATCCTTTCAGTGTGCTGCTGTTCTTTTAATTCGTGATTAAAAATTTAATTTGTAATTTCACAAGCACATAAACAGCTTTCAGGTAAATAAATGAAATTAAGCTGGCAAAGGCAAAGGCAACGGCAACGGCCACGCCCTATCCCGCCCCACACATGTCCTTGGTTAGAGAAGATGACGACTTGGTAGTGCGTCCTACTTGTGTCGCATCCATGATGCTCCAGCTGCCGGCTCCGTTGTTGTTTAGCCGGGCTTTGCCAGGAACACAGGAAGTTCCTCCTTAACTGTGTTGCTCTGATGTGTTTGCTTTTCCGGTTTGTTTAAGTTGCACGCGCGCGCCTTTCACTGCAAGCGTTTCAAGTTTAAATTGCTTGGATTTTGCGCTTGCACAAAACTGACAGTGGAGGACGCCACGCACCCTGTCGAGCTGTGCCCTTTTTCCATTGCTTTTTGTGCTGATTGAATTATTCCGCTTCACGCCATAAAGCGCACTGCGAACAAAATAACAATAACAACAACAATAGCAAAATAAAGGAAAACAAAGACAGACATTTTGTTGCGCTCCTGCCACGAAAGGATTTTTTTTCTATATATATATATATATATATATTTATATGATTACCTCAAATATTCGTGCAGTTTACGTGAGCGTTTTTCTATTTTATACATACATATGTATATACATACGTATATATATCACAATATTTCGCTGTGACTAAAACCTTCTTCCACAGATTGTGTGGAGAAGCTTCTCAGCTGTCACCTCGACAGGTGAGTACGAAATTTCAGCTGTTGCACAGGTTACGTAATCATTTTTATTGAAGCGAATTCACTTTTGATATGAATTCCACCTTCGTGTGAGATTCACTTTAAAAAGGTGTGCAACAAAATGAATATGAATGCAAATAAAGCACAATAGTTGTTTGCAATGTTAATTTAAATGTTTATTTACATATGCATGCGAGTATAAACAATAGTATTTGTTGTTCATTTATGAAGGTGCAATAAAATAAGAAAAATAGTGAAAGTAAGTATTTACTTACCCATTAATGCGAAACTGAATTAAAGAAAAAATTAACTTGACACTGAGAAGTATTGAATGTTTATTCTCTTTTTCTCTCCAATATTTTCACATTTGGCTAATTGATGCAATTGGCTAAAACAAAAACTGACATTCAATATCCTCTAATTAAGTTCGTGCCAATTTCCTTATAAACATATTCAGATTTAAGAAACACAATTGCAGCCAGAGCTTAAATTTCTTCATTTGGAAATTCTACACCACGCATATAAATAATTGTATATACATATATATATGTATATATAGATATATTTATTTAGACATATGTACATAAGTATCTCAAATGGGGACTTAAAAACAACAGATGACAGTTTTGTGAGCTGTTTGGTAAAACAAAAGCCGACTCAAATCGAGGGCAGTAAAAGGAATGAATGAAATGTATATGCATGAGTTTCATTTATTAAATAAACATTGCTCGGCTCGGCTATCAATCAAAAAGCATTTTTCATGTCAACTGGCAACTTTCCCTTAGACTCGTCCAGACAGCCCAAATGTGTGGGTGTGTGAGTGTGTAAATGATATGCCTAGCAAGTTTACAAGAATGAAAATAGGCCTGGGAAATGCAGCAGATGTTCCGCCGTTCGCCTTAAGTGCTGCCAAACGAAAAACCAACCAAAGCGAGCCAAATAAAATAAAGCAGCCCAGAGAAAAGCGGTCGGCATTTTAATACATATTTCATTTGGGGCCGGAGTCGAAGGCGACTGCGCGACTCCTCCTCAGACAGAAGTCAATTTGGCACAACTGAATTTACGCCAAAAGGCACAGCACACGCGCTTTTGTAATGTTAATAAGTAACAGAAACAGTTATAATAACAGCACCAACAACAGCAGGACCAACAATAACAGCAACAACAATAACAACCACAACAATGTTTATATACAAACAACATGCTTAAAGATAATATTCTTAAATTTCGAACGACTGGTGGCAACTTTTGCTACCAGCACAACACAACACGCACACACACACGCTTACACACACACACACACACACACACACACCCTGCGTCTCCCATACAGATACAACACACCCAGCACATTTTGAGCAAAAGTAGCGCCAACTTTGATAAGATAACATAATTTCTGTCGTTTGTCACTTGCTGAAACTGACAATTAGAAAAGTTTATCATACAACGGCAACTCGGGGATGCGAATGCCATTGGCGCTGCTTTTGTTGCTTTTGTTGATTTTGCTGCTGGGCGGCTGTGGCGTGAGCCACATAAGAATGGGCGTGGCAGGCCAGGCAGCCAACTGCCAGTCAGTCGCATTATGTTTGCATGTATTTTACGTACACTGAACAAAAAACTCATCAAATTGACCAAAAATGTTGACCAAAGTTGCAGCGAGTTAAATATTTTTTGACTGCTCGTAAGCCTTATATAGAAAATGTTTTATATAATAATATTTTAAAAAAAGAATTTGATTTTTAAATTTTTATTTTTAGTTTATATTTTTACATAATTACAAATGCATTTATTATTTTGAAATTTAAAAAATATTATAACTTTTAATAAGCCTAAATTCAATTAAACTTTAGTATGCACAATTTTGTTCAGTGCAGCTACATATATATAAATATATTGCGACAGGCAGTTGTTCGGAGGCCCAGGCCAAATGTTTGCGCCTCAATAAGTTTCGAACCAGAGAGAAGTTTATCAGGGAGCGGCAAGCGACAAGCGACAAGCGTCAGTCAAAGTTCTTGTTCGTGTGCTTTTGAAAAATTGGGCTTCCGGCCTACCCCCGGTTGGGGCTTTAATGATCCAGCGGCGCTTTAAGTTGTCAGCTTTTTTTGCGATCCAATACTTAAGTGTCTAGCTGCCTAGTTGGCATGGCAAATGATTTGTTTCAAATAAATGACTTTAACCATTTGCGAATGCAAAAAGCCGCAGCGGCAGCCGCAGCACTTCAGCTAAAAAGTAGGCAATGCTTTTTTATTTTCGAGTAGCTCACCCCTTAAAACAAAAAAAAAACAAAAAGAAAGCTAACAAACCTTCAACTCTTTCTGACTGACTGGCAGCTGCATTTCCACTGCAGTCATTCATTCAAATTTCGACGATGGTGGCTTTTTTGGCTGGCCAAAACAAATTTCGCGTTCTGCCAAGCGCAAAACTATATAGTGTGTGTTCTCTGTATATATAAATGGAATATAGAAAGTAATAAAAAAAAAATGTGCAATAAGAAAATTTAGTTTGACTAGTGAATGCACTTTAAGCCCTTTTAAAAATATAAATGAATGCATTGATATGCATTTTAATATATAAAAGAAAAGTAAATAATAATTTTAATTATGTCAAAATTTGAAAAATCATTAACATGAAAAGTCAAATATTATTTAACATTTATTTCATTAAATAAATAAATATGCGCTTTTTATTAATATTCATTAGCAGGTTTCTAAACCTAATTGTAGTACCCCTTGGATACCCTTTTTCAGTGGTGCGATGCACAAAATATAGCTAAGCAGCGCGTTTCATGCAAAAAATATGGCCAAAAGGCTAACGGGTTGGAGAGCTCAGCTCGCTGTTTGAGTGGCGCTTGAGGTTGGGCTTCATGCAAATAATGAATTGCTTTTTCTATGGCAAAAGCGGCCCCTTCCTCTACCTTCCCCCCAGCCCCCTTCATCTAGTCCTCCCTCGCCCAGCTGCAGGTGCAGGTATACATTTTTATTAGGCCTCCAACCGGACAGCGGGAGCAAACATGAAAGCCTTGCGGTTATAACAATTACATTAATTAAATTTCACAGCGAAAAAATGGCATCGAGCGGGCGTGAGGGTGGGAGATTGACATAAAAAATAGAGTGAGATAAAAAAAGAATGACGTCAAATTAATAAGCGCTGTCAACGGTGTTTGGCGAAGAAACGGGTTTAATTGAATATTTTATTTTTATGCTCGTCGCCTGTAATTTTACATCAAGTGCTTATCCCGGCGGAATATAAATGACGTCATTTAAATGTGTACAGAAAGCATGAAATCCCCTCACACCAACACACACACACACACACACACACACACACACACACACATACACATACACACATACACAGAGTGTGAGAGAGAGGGGAATGTTAAATTGGGTGAAATAATTGCGCACAATTATTTAAAAACTACAGCAAGAACAACAACAAAGCGGCGACAGCAAATAAAATTAAATTAAGTGCGAAGCAAACGGATTGCATTGCATTAATGAAACAATTAAGAACTTTCGACTAATGAAGCCTTAGTCAGCAAAACGGACTGAATTTTGCGGCTCGGTCCGCAGCTATTTAACATACACGACTCGACGGGCCTGCAAATAAATGCAATTAATATTTGCGCCATTTCTGGCTAATTAATGTTGTTGTGGCTTTCCTTTTTTTTTTTTTTTTTGTTTTTAGCGGTTTATTTTCGCCGTTTTTCCCCTACTTGCTGCTCAGCTTTCAATTTCACATTTGGCTATTTGAAATGCAGAGCAAAGTTTTTCTCTCTATTATTCAACGGATTATTTACGCTTCTGCGAAAACTTTTTATGCTCAATCAGAAACTTAAGAGGAAAACTATTTTGTTATAAACTTGTCTAGCAATATTGTATAAACAATTTTCAATTTCTCTGAATCTTAAACAAAATTGATCATTTTATTAGCCAAACAATATTAAAGTAAATTAAATTTATTGTATTGCGACCCTTTTTTCCTTTCATATTTGCTGAACTTCAAAACTTTCAACAACAAACTTTTCAATTTAATCCCTTTAAATGCAAAAGCAATTTAACAAATTTGTAATTAATAATTATAATTGAAATAAGTTTGACTAAAAGCGCAATAAAAGTAAAGACCAATAAAAGTTGACAATTAAAATGGTTCGAGATTTGCTTTGCCTCAGCATTGAAGCTCAAACGTTTTACACAATTGTGTTAGAGGGAAACAAACTTTGATTTGGGTATTAATGATGCCAGCGACATAAACAACAACAGACACCGCAGGCACACACACACACACACACACACACACACACGCACGCATATACACACATGTTGTGGTTAGTCTGAACCTCGGTCTTGGGCAGGATTCTTGGTCGCCGAGCACTTCGTCTGAGCCGAAAACCCTAATCACGCCGTTTGCGTTGTCTACGTGATCCGCCTGCCAGTGGTTGAATTATGCAAAAAGGAGGCAATGGTGGTGCTAGTGGTGCTTCTCCTGCTCGATGGTGGTGGCTGCTGGCTGGTGGCTGGTGGCTGTGGTGGCTGCCATCCTGCGGTCCCACGTATATATGCGTCTGGCATGGAAATGGCTCGACTTAGTGGCGCAAATAATTAATTACACAGCGCATGCCGAAAATTGAGGTGAAAGTTGATAAGCCCAATTTCAAAATGCACATTCACTATAATTCCACATAGGCCGAATGCCAGCCACGCAGCTATAAATTATTTGTTAAATACAGTATGCAAAGTTTTCAAGCAATACTTTTTAATATGAGCTCAATATTAGCGTAAATGAGCTTAAAATATTTATTATTCACATACTGTCAAATATTTAACAGGCAAATGTTTATATGAGTAATTTATTATGATAGAAAATTTGAAAAATAAAGTATAAGATCTGTTCCTTCCTCAAATGCAATGTAAAAAGCTTAGTTAAGACTTAAAGAAAAAAAATAAATGGAATTATGATGAATAATGAAGAAGAGATAATGCAGCTTCTCATTCATACCTATTACATTATTCTGTTTCTCTTTTAACTAGACTTCCATTTTTGCACTTCTTGTGATGTTTGCTTTCAAACAATTTTCTCCTGTCTGCAAATGTCATTCTTTTGCACTCTTAATTGCTTGCTGCTCATCAGAGTAAAAACTAGATTCGCATTGCTGCAGATACCTGACGTTAAAGCCTTTAAGGTAGCTCAATTTATGTGCACGTCATTCGCCATTCGCCGTTCGCCATTCGAGGCGCTTGTGAGGCGCTCATATTCCATTCCGTGTGGAGGAGATGTGGAAAGGCTTCCGGTTTTGTAGCAAACCTAATAACTGGAAGCTGTAAATAACATGGCGATTTCTGAAAACGTCAGTGAAAGAATCAGGCATCAGCCACACAAACATTCCACACACACACACACACACACACACACACTGTTGGGAGACACATGCACTCAGAAGTTGGCGGGCAGGTGGAAGCACACATAGACGTCAAAGGCAGTTGCCAAACAACACCTCAGCTCATGTAACACCAACACTTAGAAGTTCAAGTAGAAGCTTAACCTGCAGCCGCCGGCGACATTGCCTGACTGTGCGGCAGACGTGCGGCCCGTGGGAGCAGCAGAGAAGCAGAGCAGGCGGCGAAAGTTAGGAATGAGAAGTGGCAGCAGTAACAGAGCCGGAATCCTATGAAGCAAGAGTAAATTAAAACCGCAGACAAAAAAAACACACTCACACACACACACACACATACACTGAAATGAGCGACAGCCGGAGAGTGCTTTGGCTCAAAGACTTGGCGGTTATGTAGTATACTTAATGAGGCACGGCCCAACTGGCAGGACTTTCTGTGAAATGGGGACAAATCTGTGTGCAAGCACATCTCCCTTTCTCCATTTCTCTCTCTCTCTCTCTTTCTCTCGCTCTCTCTCTCTCTCTCTCTCTCTGACTGTTTCACTCCCGGCCAGGATGAAATGTAATATTATTTTATTATGGCGTGTAAGTTGCACATAACTAAAATTTCACTCAGCTGCTCATTTGGGACAGCGCGAAATATGCAAGCATATAGAAATTTGTTTTATGGGTCAGCCTGATTACGTATACGCACGGCTGGCCAGCCAGCTAAACTTTATTCCCCACTTTGACTCGATCTCTTTCTATTTTTCCAACTGCAACGCACGGACTGTAAAATACGATGGCTTTGCCAGAGCCTAATGTGGAGCACGTGCTGGCCAAAAAACCCTAAAAAAAAAAATAAATAAAATATATATACATAGATATATTTATACACACTATATCTAAATGTATCGCACTCTGAAAATGATGAACCCTATGTGTTGATTATGCGCCTGGCCTAGTCCAAATACCCGCACCCAACAGGCTGCGAAACGAGTCCCGGTGCTCGGGTCCCATAATAAATGATGCCTGAGCAAGCGGACTTGTCCTGCAAGTAGATTAGCATTGAATTTGGATGGAAAATGAAAATGAAAATGTTTTACACTGAACAAAATGTGCTGCTGTGCTGCCCATTGACTGGATGCTCTGTGCGTTGCCTCTGGAAGCAATAATCAAATGAACTACTTTGTCATAAATCAAAGGTTGTTGGAAAAGTCGTTATACGTATTCGCTAGCCGGATTCGGGTCAAAGGCATAGATAAAATGTCGGCAAACGAAAGGATTTTGATTGCACACAAAGCGGACGTCGAACACTTTGGAGTGTGTGCGGCTATTTGTCAGAGTCCTGGTCAGAGATAGCCCACATGCTTAGGCCATTATTGAATGAAAGTGGGGATTGGGAAGCTGTTACATAGATAGCAATTTTCGACTGGCTAGAAGGGTGCAAGGTGAGATCGGACGCACACAAAAGTTATTTTAAGTAAGAAATAAACATTTAGAAAATAAAACACAGTTTGTTATAAAAGTGAGTGCACAGCTAATAAATTCGCTAGCAATGGCTTATAATAGATCATTGTTTATTGATAAAGTGAACAAAATCTGTCTAAAAAACTTTCAATAAAAAATATCTGGGCTAATTTGATAAATCTAGACAATTGTATGTAGTTACATACTAATATACATACAAGAGAGCTAAATTCTCTTAACTTTTCATTCGTTGCAGAGCAGAGGGTATCCTTAACCGGGCACTCCCCATTAGATCACTTTTCTTTCATTTCGTAAGTAGGCAACATTTAAATAAACGATTTGCCAGTTAGAATGCACCAAAGCAATTTGCAGCCGACTTCTCCGAACTGAAGTTTCCATCAAGTGCATATTTTAGTTGCAAATTATGTTTGACAGGCCTTGTTATTACGGTAAATTCCGTGTTCTTCAGGTTGAATGGCTTAAGTGGCCAGCTATAAGTAGACAAATCACCCAGAACACAAACAGGCAATAAAAGAGAACCCGAACTACAGGCCACCTACTTAATTGAGCAATTTTGTCTGGCTGCCAAATAAAGTAAGAGTAAGTAAGAGAGATGGGGAGTGAAAGAGAGGGCAAGAGTGAGCACTTACATGCTGTGTTTCTACCAAATTGTGTCTAAACACTTTACATTGCAATTAGTCAGGAGGCAGAAGGCTGCAGGCAGGTGGAATTTGGAATGTGGAAGGTGGAAGGTGGAAGGTGGTGCAGGGCGTGGATGCACCTGGCGGCAATCAGAGCCGCAAGGACAACGAAAACACAGGACTTCTGGCCCCCAGCTGCTGGCTGCAATTTTATTTTGTTTTTCGTATTGTTATTTCTGTGTTGTTTTTTTAAGTGCTTTATTTGTGCGGCGTTGTCAGCGTGTGTGTGTTTGTGTGTGGGCGTAACTGCCGCATTGTTTGAGAAGTGTTGCATTTAAATTGCGACACGTGTCTAGGCCGAACATCTGTCCAGCTGTACGTCTGTCGAACAGCGTGAAGAGCATTGTATGGCAGGTCAAGTGAGGCACAGATCAGAGATCGTGGCGGTCAATTGCAGGACAGTTGCCCTTTAAGCCAACAGTTGATTAACCGTGCCCCGGGCTATGCATTAAATAAACAGAGATAACTCGCTTGCATAAAAGTTTTAATTGAACAAAGGAGACGAGTGGCTGTGGGTGGGTGTGGGTGTGGGTGTTCAAGCCAATGACTTTTATACCTTTTCTGCCCGTTGGCCATTCATAATTACCAAAAGGATGAAAGGCTGCGTTGCCATTGCTGCTGCTGCTGCGGCTGCTGCGTGGAATAAAAAGGACTGCAGGCAGCCCGAAAAACTCAGACACACCCACGCACACACATACACCCACACACTCTCTCACTCACACAAATAACAAATAACAAAGCAACTTTCGCGTTGGGAGCGCCTTTCATGGCGTGTCTGTTGCGGGTGCACTGAACTTCTATAAAGAGAAAGACCTGTGGGCCAAGCCACTGGGCAGGGGGTGGGGCGGAGGTAGAAAATTGTTAAAATGATTTCCTGCATTGCACGCTACAAAAACTTTAAATGCGCAACATGCAACAACAGCAGCAACAGCAGCAACATGCAGTTCGTTATGGCTGCAACATCCTGGACCCGGGAGCGGAGGCTGCAACTTCTCGTTCGCGTTGCGAAACTTGTAAAACTTATAAAGCCTCAACTCCTTGCAGTTGATTATGTGCTGCAAGTCTAATTACAAGCAGTTGATGTTGCCATATTGGCTGCTTCTTCCAGCTGGCCCGCAGTTCCTTTCTCATTATTAAAGCATACTTTTTGGGGCAGCGCAGAAATTAATTTTCTCTCCTATTTTCACAGCAATATTACTACTTATTCGGTTCATTATTTTATATTTTAGATAAAACTTAAAAAAACGTACTTGATGAATTCGTAAAATGTATTGAATGAAACACTTCAAAGTGTGACGACTTTAATGGTAATTTATGTTTAAAAAAATGTAAATGAACTAATTTCAAGACTAAAATCTTATACATATGCAATTATTCCGGGTTTTGTAAACATTCATCAAAATATTTTTATATGAATTCATCGAAAGTTCGTTCACTCTCGATTTGCTCACGTGCGATTACGTTGGCATAAAAAACAGAATGATTGTTGGCACAGATTTGAAGCACTTTTATGCAAATGTTATATTTAATCATAAGTCAGAATCGTAATTGCACAGGGCAATAAAATTAATCAGAAATTCTGGCAGAAAAACAAAAATTTACGCTTAATTGAGCAGCGCAGATGCCGCCATTTCTCAAGGGCAGCACAGAAATGTATATATATATACAAATGTGTGTGTTTGTGTGTGTTTGTGTGTGTGTGTGTGTGAGTGCGTGTGCAGATGAATGCGGACTCGTATATAAATCGAACAATAGCAAAAGTAATGCTTATCAATTATGAATCAATGTAAGCCAAAGGCGGGGAACAGCTCAAACACGACATTGCCAACAGAAATTGTACAATTGTGCGGAAAGGAGGCTTTCAGATTGGGCCTCCCGATACACAAACTCCGTACATATGTCGTCATTACGGCCGCATTGTGTTTGTTTTAATCAGCGGCTGTGGCAGCCGAAAATGTGTGCAGCCTAGCCGAAGAAAAATGGCGAAACGGTTGCCAACAAAAAAAAAAAAAAAAAAAAAAAACGGCATCAAGCAAATCAAATCGGCAAAAAATAACACAAGGGTTTTTTTTTTTTTTTGTCGAGACAGCTCGTACAGCATATACCCTGTACGCAACGTCGATGTTGAGTAGGAAAGTAATAAAGGAGAGTCGAAAAACCATTCGAATAAATGGACGTACGCAATATCTAATAATTGTACAGGGTATTAATAATACGTTCAGTAATATTAAATTATATATTCTGGTAAATTAAGGTAACATTTCAATATATATAATAATAAGTTGATAGCCGATGTTTATACAGAAAGTATTACAGCTAATAATTTAAATCTAAGTAAGCCGATAAACGATATTTATCGATGTAGACAAAGGCTATAAAAAGGACAAGCAAGTCCAAAGAAGCCACTTAGCCAAAAGGACCGTTCGACAAATGCACATATTTTTTACAGGGTATTGTGGAGCATCTCGATTTGTGCGTGTTTCGTTTATATCGTTTTATCGTCGAATCGCTCTCTGCTGCGCGTTCGCTTTGCTCTGCCCTTCATTTCAATAGAACGTCATCTGCGCGCTCGCCTGAGCTTTAGGGGATCTGGCCTGGCCGGGCGGCCGGGCTGTCTAGTTAGTTGGCTGACTGGCTTTCTGCTTGCCGCCATTTTTATTTCCAATTGGGAAGCAATAAATGTGCGCGTGCGTTGGCAACACTACCAGCAACAGCAACAGCAACAGCAACAGCCTTGCCAAACAATGAAAAAGACAAACAATCAGCAATCATGCCAAAATTTGTTTTCATTTTTGTGGCGCCCGCAAACACACGCACACATACACACACACGCAGACGGCCTATGATTGCCGGCAGGGCCATTTGGCATTGATTGAAGTGTATTTGTCATGTAGCCAAAAAGTGTTGTTGTTGTTGTTGTTGTTGTTGCTGCTGCTCTTGCAACTCGTTCATGTGGCGGGCCTTAACAAATTACTTCAACCATTGGACCGACAGGCAGTCAAATTCGACAATTGTCTACATTGCTCAACTATCGACTACAATCTATTGTTTATCGTTATCGTTATCGTTCTTTATGGCTCAACAGTTTTCTGAGTAGCTGACTTTTGTTGTATTCTTCTTTAATCTGTCGAAATTGATTAGAATTTGAGCTTCTTTTATATCTCCTCTCTAAGGGTTTGAATTAAATAGAAAATAAATTGCTTGATTTACATATACATATACATATTTAATGCTTAAAATTGGTACAAAATTAAGTACATCACTAACAAATTTATGTATATTTGTATTTTTATTTCACTAGCTTAAGCACTTTAAAAAGCTCGCTGAGCAGGTTTCGGTTGCCACTCAAACGGCGACATCTTATTTACTACACACACTTACACACACACACACATGCATGCAGTTTAACCATAATTTTAGTGCCGCATGGCACGAGAACCACAAATTTTAGAATTATGACACGAAACACGGCATTGCTCGGAACACTGTCACGCCCATTAGGCCGGGCATATTTTTTCATTTGCCGTGACACTTGCACGAACCCAAGCGGCAGTCAGCTAATATAAATACAAATATATGTATATATATAGATATATATCGCATGTTGTCAACAACATGTAATAATATATTCATAAGGGTACACTTAGCCGGTTTCCGCACCTGTGATTGAACTATTTTCGCAATCGAGATTTGAGTTTGATAAATGTTTAAGTATTTAACAATTGAAGTCTGACTTTGTTTGCAATTCCTTAAAAGGCAGAAACTCAAGTGTAGGCAAATAAAACAAGCCAAAGTTTTTTAATCTGCTTTCATAGTTTTGACTCAAGCTGCAGATCATAAAAAACTTAAGCACTAACTTTTCGTCTTATCAAATCATAATTTTTTTAACATTCCAATCTTGGGAAGAGATTAAATTTAATGGAATCTGTCATATTCTAAGTATCCGATGGATATGAAAGCTAAGACTTCTCAAAAAATCCTTATATAATAGAACTTTTGTTTATATCAATTCTCACTACAAGTTCTTCGCGATTAAGGAAACCTTCGAGCTGCCTTGTGAGTAACTGTTTATTATATACAGTAAGAACTTTCATTTGCATTTAATTCCGTAGTTTTAATCACATTTGAAGAGAATTGGCAGCCAACTAGCTGCTAAGATATGCGCAGGAAGTGCCAAAAAATCTCAATAATACGCAAGTGGCACGATAAAAACCCATTAATGGAGCCAAAGTAGCGAAATAAGAGCGCTGATAACAAATAATAACATTTAGATAGACACGCAAGGAAGCGCTTTGCAATTCCCATTTCCCGCGCAAAAAAAAAAGGAAAAAAATAAAAATAAAAAAGGAAAAGCAACTGCACGCAAGTTTTGACGCAAAAGTCAAGCAACGAATCTATTTGGCGATTGAAAATGTTTTCAAGGGTCGGCCACAAAGTCGGGACCGCTGTCAAATGGCGAGAACCTCAGCACGGAGACACGTGCGGAAATCTACTCGGTCTGAGGTTCATAAGGAAATTGTCATAAATAACGAATGGATATTGGTTGCGCAGGCGGCAGAAGAGGCAGAAGAGGAGAGGCGATAGCCACTGAGCCATATTAATTGGGGTATGCACGAAGGAAGGTACCGCTAACAGATGGGTAGCCAAACTGAATTCATGTTATAAATAACAGTATTTATTTATTTGATGAATTCTTTTGAAAGCTGCTTTAATATACACTTCAACTTATTTCCAGGGTATTCGTTAGTTCAGCAGTGAACAGCTGAACACATTTCATTTGTTTCGTTGCTTTCTACATTTGGCTTTGCGAAGCTTTTGGCACTAAATTCCGTTCTAGTTGGTTAGTGGGAGGCTTTGGGGGCAGCCATTGGGGTAGCCTTCGGGGGAGTGGGTGAGCGGGTGAGGGGGTGAGGGGAGGCGCTTGTGTGTCGACTGGGCTAAAGTGAAAATCACACTATATTTCAATTTCATGCGGCAGTGCACAGTGCGGCGGCGCGGCTGCAGATTTATGACTAAATTCACATACAAGCAGCTAATAAAATGCCGAGCTAAGCATTTGCTTTGCTTTAAAAAGCGGCAAAACTATTTTGCCAAATGTTTGCCAAAGCTGATTGCGTATACGCAGCGTGTGCGCCCTCAATGTTTATGGCGTCCTTTGTCGTTGCCTCTTCTGTAATTTTTTGTGCTGTCCTCTATGCCGCTCTTCCTCTTTTCCACTTTGCTGCTTTTCTGCTTTTCTGCTTCTCTACTTTTCTGCTTTTTGTGCGCTCTTTTCGTCTCAATCTCTCTGGCTAAAATATTTCTTGTGTCAGCGTTAAAATTTCACTGAAGTGCCTGTCGCCTGTGCAAACAACGAAGCCGCCTTCTTTTTTCCTTTGCTCTATACTCAAGGGTGTTGCAAAGAGTTTATGCTGCTGCTACTGCTGCTGCTGTTCCTGTGTGTGTGTGTGTGTGTGCGTGAAAACTTTGATCCCTTAATGCCAATAAAACGTTCGCATGTCTTCCAAGCGTGTTGCGTCAGATTTTATGCGTCCCGAGTTTTGCATACTTCAATGCATGTGATGAACCGCCTGTCTGGCTGCCTGATAAGCAGCATGCGGCAATTTTGGCGGCTTACTGCCACACAGGAGGCTGCCTGTACAGACCTGCCAACCACGCCCTCAAAAAAAGGGTGGCGTCCAATGAGCCGAGTCCCCAGCTCGGCCACAAAAGCTCGCTAATTATGACGCGTGTGAAGTTGCGGCCCGTTCTGGTTGTCCAAGCGAAAATGCTTACGCAGCCCTTTGCCGGACGTGATGTTGCAACAAAGATGCGTTAATTGCAAAAATAATTAATAATATTGCCATAGCAACTATTGCCACTGGCGCACAGCTGCACACATTTTGCCCGGCATTAGGTAATGGAACTTTGTATTTCCACCGGAATTATGAAACATAAAAACAAAACAAAAAAAAACATAGATAAGTTCTAATGTGAGCGCGTGTTTGCTGACACAACGAATATTTTGTTTGAGGGATATGGGATTATACAAAACAACAAAAAAAAACCAATACTTAATGACTTATTGAATGATATTTTGTTTTTGGACGGATTAAACCCAGTTAGCTAAACAACTTTGTATTCAAGCAATTTAATTTAATACCAATATTTGGATTTTCATTAAAGAATTAATTGCAGAATGTAAGAACTAAAAATTGATCTCGATTAAAAGTAACAGAAAGCTAACAAACCGCTTTAATTGCCGAATAAATGAAACTAAAAGGATTCAGATCTAGCCACGTCTCCCTTTACCAAGAAATAAAATGCTGTACGCCCATTTTGAATGGCTGCCAGGTATAAAAATATCGAGCTCTCTAAATAATTTAAGAGGCTAAAATATTGTTATTTGCGATGGGTCCGGCTGTATGTACAGTGGGACCTCAGATGTGCGACGTGTATGCCGTGGGGGCAACTGTCAAGTGCCTTTCACGTGTCAGCTGCTGCGGCGGCCGTTGGTATCGCAAAGCGCATCTTTTGGGTTGATGCTGCTGGCATTTTGACATGTCGCTTATGTTCTGCGAGCGGTTGCTTAGGATGCGTTCCTTGTCAAAGAGCTGTCAGCTTTGTGTCAGGCGACGGAGGCCAAGTCGAGGCTCATTGCACATACGCCCTGTGGGCGACGCCGCGACATGGCCAATGGATCGGCTAAGCGAACGAGACTGTGCGAGCGAACCAAAGGAAGAAGCAGAAGCAGAAGCAGCAGCAGCAGCTGCTGCTCTTTTAATTAATATTGATGCCGCATTAACAATGCGTACTTTTGGGGAGCACTGATTAAATGTGACTAATGATTTTTGATGTGGCTCAAACAAAACGCTTTGTTGCTGGTCTAATTAAGCCCGGTCGTGACTTGAGCTGCCAAAACAAATGCGCATTGTATTTAAGGCTTAATTACTGCGGCTCCATTTAAGCCATGGCCAGGCCGAGCTGTTTTGTTTAAAGTTTCACTTGGCCAAAACGAACGACTTGACTGCAATTGTTTAGCCGCTCATTGTTCGTTGTTCGAGACCCAGAATGTGGCAGAGACAGCAAGATATAGAAATTGCTTCTTCTTACCAGAGATTATTGAAACCGTTTTCTAATCAGCACAAAGTGCTTCGGCTGGTATTTGTTGCTCTACTTGTTTACTCACCCTCTCCACCTGACTCTCTCCCTCTCTCACTCCCTCTCGCACTCTCTCTTACTCTCTCTCTCTATTTGACCTGGGCAATGCATGAGCCAAAAGGCACCTTCAAGACAAAAACTCTTGTAACCAGGCACATGCACTGATAGGAGCCAACTGTGTTGGCCAACAAACCAATCTTCCAGCCAGCCGGGCCAACTGCAGAGTTTGTCACAATGACATTGACATCGGCAGCAGGTCAGCAAAGCCAGTTGCCAGGATATGAGTGTGCTTTCCCATTTGCTTCCAGTGTTGTATTCAGCAGTGCTTAGTGCAAGTATCTACAGTGGGTGCTGGTGTTCGAGTGTTGGTTGTTGGTTGTTGCTTGCTGCTTGTTGAGTACTTTGCGAGTGCGGTCAACCCAAAATTCATTACAGTGAAAGCATTTTTATTTTCATCTCACACTCAGACATTATGACTGTTGCAACTTGTTTGCCACTTTGATGTGTGGCTCGAGTTTTGCTTGATTTCTGCTTCTGCTTCTACTTCTGCTCAGCCATCACAGCATTTCAATTCTGCCACAGAAGAGTACAGCAAATGGATTTATTATACCAGCCGTATTCCTACTGAATTTTAATTAAAAACCGCGTCAATCTTAATCTGCAGCAGCTGTCTGCACTATGCAACACGATTGTTGTACGACGTCTAATCATCTGTCATAATTATCAACCTGATTTCTGTTGAATATTTAAAATTTATAAAGAAAAGTTTCCACTTGTATATCTCTCATCATATATGTATAGGATGCTTCCTTTAGGATCTTTTGAGCCTGAAAACTGTTGGTTAGTGCAATCATATCCTTCACTGGGCACTTACTAAGCCAATAAGCGTGTGTTTTTACATTCTCAGCGGCTGGCAAGCCGAGAGAATTGGATGTGGTGTTGAATACCGGCACGAACAAGGAGTAAATCCGTATAGGAAAGGCTTGGCAGGTGAGCAGACAAGGTAAAGACAGGACTGGGAGTAGGAGTGGGACTGGGACTGGCAAAGGATAATAAAACTTAGCAGCTAAATGAAAAATGCATGCTTGAAGCAAACGCAGCAAGATGGCCAACATTGATGCCAAAGGCAAACAAAGGCCAAGGATTGCCTCAAATGAAGCGCACATCTTTCCTTCTGGTCGAGCTGCTGATGCATCTGCTTCTGTATTTTACCTTTGATATTGGACTATGAGGCAATGACCATTGTTAAGCGGTAGTACAATCGACAACAATGCAACTTTTGTACCACGCTGCGTATTCGCAATCTCCACGGAAATTCGTTGTTGCAGCACATCCTAGTAAGCAGCGCTCAGAGAACATTTTTGCTGCCCATTGAAACGTTGAATTTCAATTAGGCAAAGGCAAAGGCAAGGCCTGGCCGCCGTCTCGACAACCGTGTCATACAGACCGAGCATAATCTCTATCGACTAGATAGACAAAACGGAATGAAAATATGCCTCATATTTCTTAAATGCTTAACATTTAGTATCTACTTTAACTTTTCATAGCTGAAAATTTATTTACTGTCTACAACAGATATTAAAGTGTTCATGGCTACAAAATGAAAGTTAGGTTACAATATTGCACATACTCCCAGTGGAGCGAGCTGCACATGCAGCACATGGCGAATTCGACACGCAGACTCTTAAATACAGAAAAGCGCCACAATTACAGGCAACATCACGTTTGCAACAACAGCATTTTAATGCAAAAAGGAGTAGCAAATAAGGTTTTTAATTTGTGCAACAACAGCCGCAGCGACAGACACACAACAGCAGGCGGAGGAGCACGCGGCGTATACGCAACAAAGGCTCCACAATGAAAGAGACGCCACAGCCGCAACGAACGGCCCAAATTATGTACGTGTGTGCGCCCAAAAATGTGCTACGTGTGTGTGACCCAAAATCATTAGCAATATGAGCAGCAGTTTGCATTAAAAACAACGCCAAAGCAACGCCAGAGATAAAAAAAAAAAAAAACAAAAAACAAAAAAAAACAACGGAAAAAGGGAAAACATGTAAAAAATGTGGAAAAATAAAAGTGTGTGTGTATGTGTGTGTGTTAGCCTTTTTGTGTGGGCCAGAAGGTTAAATTAAATGGCTAAATGATAAGCATTTGGGTTAAATTGCTAGCCAACACACAGCCACACACAAGCACATGCGCACACACCTACACACACGCACACCGCGGACGCACATATGTGTGCGACTCCTTTTTTTGAATGCGTGTGCAGTCGCGTCTAATGTTTTTAATAGCAAAAGTTATAATGAATTTGGTAAACAACAACAATAACAACAACAACAACAGCAGCAACAGCAACAGCAGCAGCAGCAACAACAACATCGTCAGTAGCTGTGGCATCAACAATAAGCGGATTCTGGGTACACGGCTTTGATTGTCTGCCCGTCTGTTTGTAGGTGGCATTGGGCAGGCTTTTAGTGTTTTGTGGACCCCGTATAAATTACGAATTTTGTCAGCGTTACCAACCAAAATTATGCTATGTTTTTTGGTTTGTTAGGCAATCAGCGACGGCAAACGAGCCTTCATTTTATTTTTAGTGAGCTCTTTGCGGCCAACAAGGCCTCCCAGCATTAAGTGCGCCCTTTTGTGCCCTTTACCCATCAAATGGACGCCAATCGGGTATCGTCAAATTTGTGATGCGATTTGTCAATCTACAAACCGTTTATTTTGGTATAATATAACAGTTCGTTGTGGCATATTGTTCACTTATTCCTTTAATTAGGTTCATTTTTTAAAACTCTCTACTAGATTATTGTTTAACATTTCATTGACCCAAAAAAATACTACTTTTTCATGTGTCAATTACAAAGTTAGTTATCCAATTTATAATTTAATTAAAAGATGTACTGCATGTTTTTTAAACAAAAAATGTTAAGGTATATTTTCAATATTTATGTGAGAGACTCAGTAAAAAAACATAATTAGCTATTGGATTTATGTAAATACATACGTACGTATATATATTTAAATTATAGCTTGACTTACTAGGGGAATCTTTCATATGAAAATAAATAGCAGAATAATGAATATATTCAATATCAATGACAGATCGATGCTTGGTTCAAAACATTGGAATCAAAGTTAACCCCAAATAAATTTCTTTGGCATTTCACTTTATTTAAACTAATAAAAATAAAGCACCTTGCCCACAGGGTATTTCATAGCCGTTCACGCCGTCTTTGCCACTCCAGTTTTATTTTTTGCATGTGCCTCACTTTGTGAATATGTGCTGCGCATTTTAAGCAAACATTTTTTATTTTCTCTGCTTGTTTTATTTTGTCATTTTGTATTGTGTTTGTGTTTTATTTTAATCACGCAAAATATTGTGCATATACTTAATTAAGTGCTTGTTAACATTATTTGCGTTAAACATAATGTGGACAGCGCTTTTAAAAGCAAATTGAGGAGAAGCGAGCTTCGGCATATTTCCCAGGCATGGGAAAGGGTGCTAAAATGGACGAAATGAAATTCTTTTTCAATAAAATTAATATTTTATAATATGCCCAATAGATAATTTACTAAATGTCCATTATATGGGTAATTAATTCGGTATAAAATCCACGGCTAGACGAAAATGAGAGCTAATAAAATAAAAACTTCTAATAACAATTTTCTAATCAAACTTGAACTAACGGGAAAAAGTTTGTACAACATAGAAATGGTTTAAAAATTGACTACTTAAGATCTGGATCATATGGTGCATCCATTATTTTAATGAGCTGCTAACAAACGCTATTGAGGACCGTTTCAGCAAAGCAGTTCAGCAAGTTTGTTTAGCTGCTGGCCAAAAATTATTTTCAGATATGACAAGAGTTGTGCGGTCTTCAAGCAAACAACTCGTTAGGCTAATGAAATTTTTGCGAACACCTGGCGAACACCTCGTCGCTCGGAAACGTTTGCCTGCAGCTTATCTCAGAATCGGGCTCATCGACAAGTTGCATAGAAAATTCAATTTGGGCGCACTAATTGAATGGTTTATTTTGACAAGGTGGGGCAACTGTTAGCCGATAAGCCCAACAGGCACACATACGCACACACACATACCTACATACACCTGCAGCACAAATTCAATGAGCTTCAACTTAAATGCTACAAAAATGCAGCTGCGCATTGTTGACGGCGATTTATGGAAACAAAGCCGCGTGGCATAGCATAAATGCCACACATGCCACAAATGAAGAATGAAAATAATCAATAATAAATCTGTACTTAAATCGTATCGCATATCTTACATTAGATTCCTATGACAGTGAATTCCTTTAAGTCAAAACTTTTGTGGGTTGGTTAAACTTAATTATCAGTATGAATTTGCATGCTCTAAATATGTTTTAAGTTAGTTTACTGAAAGGAAGATTTAAGTAATAGTTTCTACATCGATTAAACAAATCTCAACAAATATTATTATTTCGCTGTCAGAAATCAAACCAATCTGCAGTGCAATATACAAGTGTATTGAAATAAAAATAACAATTGCTTTAGATATATTTTAAATAAGTTTGTAAATCAACAAACAGCAAGTAAATAAGTTCAACTCCATTTTCGAAATGAATAGCTTCAATACTTCAATGCTGCCCATGTGTATTGTTTTCAAATTTATTTGAAATAAATTTCTAGTGTTATATTTTGGCTATGCCAAATGGCAGAGTAAACTTTAGAGCAACTCACACCCGCACAAGCACACACACACACACACACACACACACACACACACACACACATAGACAACTTCGCTCCTTAGTAGTATTAAGCGATGCAGCAGTTCAGCAGTTTATCTTTTTGTTTCGTCTCTCTCTCCCACCATTTAGTGGCGGTTGCAGTTGCATCTTCGACTTGTTGTGGCATTAACGAAGTCGTTGATCAGACTGCTGCTTGTTGCTTCTCTTATTGTTGTTATTGTTATTGTTGTTGCTCTCGCTGGCATGTGTTGGCAGAATGGCTCTAATTGAAATATTTTATTGCCAGCTGCAGTTGGCTGCCGCCTTCCACTGGGTCGCATTAATATTCATTAGAGGCAGCAAATGCATTAGTAAATTGCTGCGACTGCCGCTGCTGCTGCTGCTGCTGCTGCTCATAAATATGGGCAAAATACTCGCTGCTGGCGTAAAGCGCATTTAAATGCTTTAAACTTGGCTCGACAAAAACAGTTTAGTTGCGGAAGTCATTAAGTGGCTCGTCTGGCCGCAAGCGGAAATGCGCTCGGCCTGCAATCTCATGGCCAAGCACTTTCCCTCCATCTTGCCATCCCCATCTTCCCCTCCCCCTTTCTTTCTCTCACTCTCTCTCACAATATCTATCTATCTCTACATCGTTCTCTGTGCTTTCCAGTTAAATTAGTGTCGCTTATTGCGGTTGGCAAATTTCAACTTAAATTTCGTTTGCTTTCTTCTTATTTTATTTTTTGCCTTCTTCGTGCTGGCTGAAAATATTACGTATACGCCTACGCAGCATTTGGAACCGCAGAATGCAAATTCTGACAATTTGTTGCCCTTTTCTTTTCGGGGCACGTCGTCGCAGCAGCAGGAAATGAAGTTGAAGTCGTTGCATTACCGCAAAAGGCGACGTTGCAACTACTTCGTTTTACAGCTATATAACGGAGCTGTGGATTCGGTTTCCGGTTTAATTTAGCAAACGTTTGCTGTTTTATTTGTTGGGCCACAATCCCAATCTCCAGCCCTTCCAAAAAAATACAAAAAAGTGGATGGAAAACCATTAAGCGGGCAGAGGGAAATCTTGAAGGCTGCGGCTTTTGGCTTGACACTTTTTATGCCGGCACTTTAAGTGCTTTTCCAAAGTCGAGTTGAATATTTTACTCTGCCATTAACTCTACTTCTTCTGGGCTTTTATAATTAAATCGGTTAAGAATAAGTTTTCGTTCAAGAAAGTTACTTATAAAAATACTTTTATTTAATAGTATAAATATTTGAATTATTTACAACTTCTAACTTTCTTTCCTGATTTCCGTGAAGTTGATTAATGTGGGCGTTGACACCCGCCTAAATTATCTTCGACGATTAATTTCAATTGTGTGTCAAATCAGAAAGAGCCTAATTTGATGCGCTAAACATTCAATTATAACTGTTTATGGGTAGGTAGATAGTTGGACACGTTATCAACCGGCATCAAGCGCTCCCACTGGGGCCCTGCGAGCAATTAAACGCAGTCAAACGCTGTGAGGATGGAAGGATGGGAAGAAGGGAGGATGGGAGGGCTAGCCATACGTTGTATGTGCACGGATATATTGTACATATTGGCAATGTGCAGTCATTTGTTCATTAGCGCAGCGCATAAAACTCATCAAAGGCAATTAACATTAACGCAGGCAATCAGCGAGCTGGCCGGACCGACATGGCTAACACGGTTTAGTTGGCCAGCAGCCCCAGTAGTCGTCCTTGCCGGCGCCTTGAGGGTAGCTGCTGCTGGCATTGAACGAAGCCACCCCCATGACATTAATTATCCCAGTCGGACTGGCCAATATCCACCAAAGTGGCAATATTTGAAAGTCTATTAGGCGCTCCGCCTTGCCCGATTTGATTGACCAGGCCAACAACAATGCGAGTCCTATTTATGCGCACACATATGTGCCTTTGGTCAAGGCATACGCCAAATATTGGATGGGCGTGGGCGTGGGCTTATTATAGAACATGAAATTGAATACGAGAGCTGCCCCAAGTGGGGAGCAGCGCAAAATCAAAGCCACAAAAGAAATCCCAGCTTCCATATTAACAGCAGCTGCTGCCCAGAGCGAAATCCACGAACCGCTGCGGCTGGGCGGGATCCATAGGTATATACATAGGTATAGTGCTGCCATGGTCCTGCATATCCTTTGTCAAACTGAAAATGCAAATTGCCATGACATGCCTTTAACCATTTACCGCACAGCAACGGGCCTTTTGCTTTTTCTTTCTTTCTTTTTTTTCAGATTTTTTTTTTTCCTTTCCACTCGATGTTCGGGCATAAAGTAAAACGCAGAAAGATTTTAGCAGTGGACATGGAAAGCAAGGAATATTTTAGAATGTGCCAATGTAGCCGACTTTCAAATACGCTACCTTAAGTATATTAAAAGTTAATAACAAGCCTCTGTACTTCATTAATAGATAATGATTGACTTTAATCAGGCTTATTTTTTTTAATGCATAATCTTTGCATTTCGTTTTTTTTCTACATTTATTTATTGTACATCTTAACTTTTCCAGAATCTTCATGCATACCCTTAAGGACAGCTAGAGAAAACTTTGCAAAAGAAATCGGTTTCAGTTCCCTTTTTTGTTTTATGTTTTTTTTTCCTGTACGTTTTTTCAAAAAAACATGAGCCAATTCTCGGGAGTTTTTTGACCATACGTCTGCGGTTAAGTTTGCTGTGGCCCATTCATTCCTCCCATTAGATCATCAGGGGCAGCAGGGACACAAAAACTTGGAGCCCAGCATCGGTCAACACAAATTGTTTGGGACGTTGTACCACGTTGTTGCTGTTGTTGTTGTAGTAGTTGGTTGTACGCCGTGCTGCGTGAACCAATGCAAATTTTTCCCTCAGGTAACCTTCGTGCTTTGATTGATTGATGGGCAGTCGGCAGTCGGCAGTCGCGGCTGTTTCCCGGCTTGGCTTTTTGTGGGACTTCAGGAGGCGCTGGAAAATTGAATTTAATTTGCAGACACGCATATTGCCAGGCCTTATGCAAATGCTACCTTTTTTTTTTTTTTGTATGCAATTGCTCGGCTTTGGCGAAGGTGCCAGTTAAGTGGAGAAGAAGAGGAAAAAAGTTGGGTTGGGTTCTGGTTTTGATTGCTGGGCATTAAGCTCTTTTGACATTGTTTTAGATTTCTAGGGAAATCAAAGGCAGCGAAAGAGGCCAAGCCCAAAAGCGAAACCAAGTCAAGGACCTCAAGAGCCGCTGCCCGAGCGAAAATCGAGAGAAATTTTGTCCCATTGCGCGTTCAATCAAACTGTCAAAGGCGTTGGCTATACGCCGGATGGACAATGAGATTTATTGTCAAAATTAATTAAAAATTGTAATGAGTTCTGACTGGCAATTTGGGCCCAAAACTAAATATAATCGGATTGGCATTGACGTCAATTAATTTGTTTGGCATTTCGCAATTTTATTTAAAATTAAGCGGCGTGAATTGCCGTGAATTTCAATTAGAATTTCGTTGGCCAATATTAAGTTGCGAAGCTGTATGCAGCGTACATTTGATGCCAATTTGATTGGCTTGTTTGCTTCACAACAACAACAACAACGACAACAACAACACAAACAATAGACAATAACAATTTGCGATCGCTTGTTATCAGCGCCAAATTTAGCCATTTAGCATTTTATTTGGCCGAAATTTAATTGTTTTGCTCATCGCAATCGAGTACAGAAAAACCAAATCAATGGCTTTAATTTGCCTTTAATTTGGCTAAAAATATTTGGACATCAGTGGCCTGTCACTCGGCCAAATGGAAATCCATTTACACTGTGCTACATGTATTGCACTTCACTTGATGCTACAAAAAATTTTGTTAAATTCGAGATAGTTTTCTGGTCAAGGGGGGGCGTAACCGGAGAGGGCGTGGCTGCATTGCATCGGACATTGACACTTAACTGTGAAACAAGGGAAATTTGAAGGGATATCTATTGGGGTATAGCAGCCGAGCTGTTTGATTGAAAAAAGTATTAAGCTTGAGCTATTTTTTATTTTATTATATACCTATAAATTAGGAAAAAAAATAGTTTCTAATTACATTTCAGCTCTCATACTTTTCAACACCCAACTAAATATTGTAATTAAAACTAAGCAAAATAAATGAAGTTCAAATCAAATGTTAAACACCACTCAAGCGCTGTCAATTAACACACACACACACGCACACCCACACTCACACTAATACATTGAAGCACTATCAGCGATTTATCTTTAATTAGGCTAAATAAGCCAACTCTCAACAGACTTTGAATTTTGCAAATTATTTCAAATATTTGTCGATTAGCTGGAAGCAAGAGGAAGAGCTGCCGGCATCGAAGTAAACTTTTTCAATTAATTTGGCACACAATTGCGGTGGTAAATTCGTTTACCTTAATGCTTGCCACCAACTCGAACCGATCCGGAATCGAAGAGCTGCAATTGTGGTGGCGATTTGACAAATTGTCCAAGTGAGAGCTCCTTTGTTTTCGCCGGAATCGCACACCCGGAATCCCGGTTACGACTCAACCCTGAGGTGCTTCGCTTCATTTGTAATTTCGCACTGGCCGCCAGGATGAGGCAAGGCGCAGATCCTGGACCGTTGCCTGCAGGTGATAAATGGCGAAAAGAGCACACGAAATAATGGAAAAACATTCGCCGGTCAGCAGCTGGACTTAAGTTTAGCCACTTGTGTTTTAACACACACAAAATCGAAAGGCAAATCCTTATCCTTATTTGGTTTTCCCTGGCTTTATTTACATGTGTGGAAGAGCGAGGCTCCACACTCGAGGACACATATTTAATTTAATAATCATTTGCATTACTGCTTTATATCTATAACTCAGAGTCTGTTTCTACTTCTATTTGTGTGTATGTGTGTATGTGTGTGTGTGTGTGCTAAAAGGCACACATGCCGCCATATGCGCGCGCTTTGGCTGCCTTGTAAGCAATTACGGACACTCGCATATTCCTAATTAAGTAAATTAATGTGTTGAATTTACACATGCGCCAACAACAAAGTGAAACAGCGGCTGCGACACTAATTGCAAACAAAATGTGCCTATGTGTGTGTGTGTATGTGTGGGTGAGTATCAGTGATACAAGAGTCCTTAGACACATAATGCTTGTTAGGCCTTCAAAGCGCATTCAACATCATTCGAGTACAGTAAAAATTGACTATTCGCGAAATTCTGTTTCAATAGCATGGCCTAAATACCTAAATTAAGAGCAAAAAAAAAAGAAGATATACGAAAAATTCTTATTTGTGGTTGCAATTAGGCATGCAATTAAAGTGAAATATGTTGCTTACGCTGCGATGTTTCAATTTAACAGTGGCTGTCAAAATATTAGACCTGCTGCTTACTCAGAGATTGATTTGTAATCTAAAAAAACGAATTGTAATATATATTTAGAACTGAATTTCTTTACTTATTATTTATTGTAATAAAGTCGATAATGTATTTATGCAAAAAATTAATAAGTCTAATTTATAATTAAGATAATAATATATAATATATAATCAAAAATTTGAAACCAAAAAAAAATTGAGCTTGCACATAAATGAAATTCTTATAAAAATTGTTAAAATAAATAATTTAATTCGATTAAACAAATTTTAAAAAATATTTAAATAAATATTGTTTGAGGTTTAATTAAAGCTAAAGTTGACCTTTATGTTAATTGTGATGGCCTGTGCATTGGTTATTTGGTCTCAACCCACTTAAGCAATTTTTACTGTATTTTCTGGTTTTATGGACACATCAACAAGTATGCGATGGGTTTTTTTTTATGGCCAGGCCCTGGCCACAAATAAATTGTATTTCATTTGATGCTCGCATTTTTTTTATTCAGTATGGCAAATGATGTTGACAGCGATGCGAATGCGTGCATCAAGCGAAAAGCTGGTAGCTCGACTTTTTGGCCAGGAAGGAGACGTAATTAACATGGAAATGTTCGTGCGCTTGTGTGTGAGGGTGTGTGTGTGAAAGCATGTGTGTGTGCGCGCCTGTTTGACAGCGGCAACGACTGACGGCAGTTACATAAATATTTGGTTTATTTCATGTAATTAAAATAAATTTGTGTGAAGTGTATTAATTAGGAGTTAAATGGGTTAAACATGAAAAACACAACAGCAACAGAAACAGCAACAACAACCAGTTGACGGGCTTTCCACTGAAACACTTGACGGATGTGCCGGGCATTAATTACATGTACTTTGGCCATCCAGAGAAAAGCCTCTGAAGGCCATAATTCAGGCTGTCTCTTTAGGTACTTCATTTGCTTGATTTAAGGAAATAGTTATTTTTTTTTTGTCTTTTTGTAGGTGTGCACCGTGTCCTGTTTGATGCACTCGTGCTTAAAGCTGTCAAAGCAATTTACGAGCATTTCAGTTGTTTCCTTCTTTAATGTAGCGAGAATTTGCATAAATTTGTGGAGCCAGCGAACTTGCCCAATGGAGAGTTCGACGGCTGGCAGAAACTTTAAAATTGTTGAGAACTGTACTTGGGGCCAAAGTGTGCTGCAGCCAACATGTCGCATGCTTATTATTGACTGCCACAAGCGCCATGTTGGCCCATTTGGGCCATCAACTAATGTTGTTTGCCAACTTCGTCCTGGCTTGCTTTGCATCCATGTCTTCGTCTCCTCCGTCTGTCCAAAAAAAAAAAAAAATAAATAAAAAAGAAGGAGGAAGAAAAGCACTGAGAGTTCCTGCAATGGGGCAACTTTATCTGCGCGTGTCCTTTAGTTGGCCATGTAAAAACTAGTTTTTTACCAGCTCCTCTTTGTTGTAGTGTTCACTGTAGTCACTTGCTGACACTTTTCGTTTTGTTTCGTTTCGTTTCTTTGGCCAGCAACTCGACCATTTGCAGCTACATTTTATCCGCACTCTTTTCCTTTACATTTCTTTCACTTCGTTTCATTTTCTTCAGCGACAGTTTTTCTTTATTGCTTGACCATCGAGCCTCGAGCCTCGAGCAGGGCCCAACCTATAGAAGCTTTTCCAACTTTTTCACTCACAACTCAAAGCGGGTGAGTGTGTGTTTTTTGTCTGAGTGTGTGTGCGTGCGTATATCATTAGATACTAGTTGGCTTTTAGTTTTGTCCAAGAGTTTTGCATAATTTAGCAAAGCATGTGCTCAGAATTTTAAACATGACTTTTCGGTTGTTTTTAATTTAAACTTTTCTCAGTTTCCACAAATTGGTTCAATGGATTAGCAGTGTTTTTTTTCCAAGCAAGTATAAGCCATATTAATTAGCTCTCTGGCAAATTATGACGACCAAAAAGAAACAAAAAATATACAACTCGACACGAATTACAGCAAAAAATAAAAACAAAAGAAAATTCTAAATAATGGGGAGATTTGATACGCTGGAATTATTGAATGTAGAGAAATTGTTTGCTAATATTTAATAAATTTTATTTAACTGTTAATTATATTTATATAATATTAAATATTTGGATAGTTAAAAAATACTTTTAACTATGTTTGTTAAATCAAATTTCAAATTCAATTCCATAATTTCCAGATTGCCAGAGTGCGAAACTCCCTTCAGTGCCAATTTACAGGGTATTAGCATACTTAGCTATACATATAACGCAAATGTGAAACGCAGTCGAAAGCAAAACATTAAAAAAGGACCCACACATAGAGAATAGATGGAAGCAACTCCCTGGAGACGGAGTAACGGAGTAAAGTGGCGAAATTAATTAGCCCCTGGTGCGGCAGCCTGATTGCGCTCGCGAATACGCCGGAGAGCTGTGCCCGTAACGCGCCTCCGCTTTTGCCTCCGCTGCCAGCTCGTAGGCATGCGTGAGCCAAGCGCGAATTATATTTATAACGCGAATTTATCTTTCTCGCTCTGATTACGCGCGTAATTTTAATTGCATGCAACTTAATAACACGCCTTAAATGGAAACGTCCTGGCGAACATTTTACGCCCGTATCCTCAAGGGGCCGACTCTATGAAATATGCCAACCGCACCTTTTGCTTCGCATCGTGATGGCCATGTATGCGTGCGTGTGTGTGTGTGTCTAAGTGTGTGTTGGTGTGTGTAGCCACCTTGTTAGCACTGCATTGTCCAGGCGTTTCCCTTGGCAGGCAATTTAATATTGCGTATACGCAGCGTTTGCACACAATGTGCACACAGTGCAAAGCATATTGAATTTGCCACACAGTATCTGCTCGATTGCCGGCCAAGCAGGTGGAAACATCGACTAATGCACCTTTTGACCGGCCAGCCATTGATTAATTTTGCAAAAGCCCTGCAATTCAGCAGCTGCACTCGTGTGCTTCTAAGCTCTCCACCGAGGTCAACCAGGCTGATTCAGTTGGCCACTATTATTAACAATAATGAAAAGCCTTACATATAATACCAGCTGGCAGGTAATTTCATTCTTTGTTCGAGACAGCTCTTGAGCAACTCTGACTCTGAGCATAGATAAACTTAACACTTGATTAAATCAGCAAACAAATGGCGGCAGATAATGCAGTTATATTCAAATAGAATAGAATGCACATTGCTGTAAAATATTGAATACATGTTGCAATTCTATTCAAGTTTATAAATTGTTGAAATCATATAACAAATTGAATGGTCTTTTATTTTAATATTGAATAAAGCTTGACTTCTGTTGAAATTAGTCCTAAGCCCAAGTATTGCCAGCTAAAAGTATATCAAGAGTAAACCAGATGGACATAGACACCTGCACCCACCCACACCCACACACACACACACACATCGCGGTGGTAAGAAAGTGGGAAACTCATCGACTCGGACGCTTGATTTGATTTGCTCTAACTGGGTCTCATGTGTATTGGCCATCTAGAACTGACAGCTACGCAAATGGGAACGCACGGACAGCCTCTAAAAAACGCTGGCGATAGCGTCGAGATTTACGAGGTAGCTGTCAGACGCTATCATAGCACAAGATTGATGGCCACTGAGTGGCAGGTATACTGGCAGCATACTCGTACACCGTGCATCAGCAGAAGCCCAAGGATCAGCAGAAGGTAGCAGGTAGAATGCGTATTCGTATTCAAGGACTGGCACCAGCTGCTGGCTGTTGAAACAAAAGTGTCTGCTTATCTATAAAAAATGAACTGGCTGTTGTCTGTGTGCCATTAGCGAGATACTTATAATCCGGCTATTGATTCCATTTGGAGACCAAAACATTTGCCAATTACAATGGCAGTCGACAGCTGCCCAAATATTTTAGCGGATGTCAATGTCAGCAATGTGTCCGCTAAACGAAAAGAAAAAAGCGCTCAAGAATATTTGATAAATTATAAAACTTTTAATAATGCTTAAGCACTTGGCCGGGTAGCAGGCAGCACAAAATACAAAAATAAAAAAAAAAACTTTTTAATTTGTCTTATGAGCGAGAGCAAAGAGCAGCACGCAAAATGTTGCCAACCATGAAATTGGCCCAAACGAAGCCCAAGCCCAAAAATAGAAAACCGAAAACGAACTGTCAGCAGATTGTTGATTTCTCAGCTGAGTTATTTGTGCTGACATGATATGCCATATACTATAGAGTCGCGATGATAGCCGAAATAATAAAGTCGCATTTAATGGGCAGCATAAAAGGTGACATTGCCTTCCATTTGCATTGCCCGGCATGTCCTTGAAGTCCTGCGCCGACTCCAACTGCCGGTCGAACGTAACTGCAAAATGTTATAAATTATTTCCAAGCTATTGCGCAAACCGAAGGCTGCTTTTAGCCGCACTCTTTGTCTTAACTTATAGATTGGATTCCAGCCAGGACCAAACCGGGCCAAATGCAGCGCCGTGTCATTAAAATCGAATGTTCGCTGAGTGCATTCGGCGGATAAGTCAAAACGTTAGCTGTGCCAGCATTCGCTCAAAGGAAAGCGGCGGCAAAATTGTTGCAATTACGCTCTATAAATTGCAAGCGACACACTCACACTCACACGCTTACACACACTCACATACACAAGGACACGGGGAGACGCGTCCTTAAAGGCCGGCAACCGCAAGTGCTATGCATCATTAACTTTGACTCGCAGTTGGTGGCTGACAAAGTAAACATTTCAGCACCTTGGCCAACCACACACACACACACACACACACCCACCCCCCCACACACACACACACACAACTAACAACCGACACACAAGCCCAACCGTTGCCACAGGCAACAACCACGTGTGTTGTTGGTCAATCTGCTGTGTGCTAAATAAATAATTATGAATGTCTGCTGGCCACTTGACCGGAAATTAATGACCGCACATCTTCAAAACCCCATTCCATATAACCAACCAAACAAACACCCATCCACCTATCCACCCGTTCATCCATCTATCCATACATTCAGCCATCCATCCATCCATCCATCCGTATCCAGCGGCCGAAACCGCCTTGACAATTAATATCAAACATAGTTTTGGCTTTCATTTCGCATTTGTGCACACACTCGAGTACCCAGCACAATTGTCTTTGAGTTATTTATGGCCCAAACAAATAAATGGGTTAGCCACCAAGTAAGTGGAGACCCCAGCTCCCATCTCTCAGCTCCCACCTCCCGAGTCCCTGAGTTTGTGTACCTATAATGGAATTTATTGTTGCTGTGACAATGTTCAAGCTCTTGCAATTAAGTTCCTGATTTTTCGGATATCTCTAACAGTCTTAAATATAGCTTAAGGAGTTTCTATTCCAATTTAATCTTAATTACTTTATTATGAAAAATAATAAATAAGGCGTTATGATTGCCAAAGTTGAAACTTTTTTAAATTGAGTTTTAAATAAGATTTGAATAAAAGACCAAGTAAAATTTTCAATCAACTAGCCCGAAGATTCTTCTTCAGCTTGAACTTGAATTTATCAGTTATCACGAGTAAAATATATATATATATATATATATATATATATATATATGTATATATATATACATTGTTATATAGAAAGGTATGTGAATGCTGTTTCCAAATCTTTTCGTGCCTCAATTTAATGATATCTAATCTTGTCCGACCCACTCGTGATACACATTTAGTTGGGCTTCATGATTTATCTTATATGCCTGATTCGCTTTCATTACTCATAAAACGAGAAAGAGGAAGCACAAATGGCTGAAACCCAAAACAGAACCAAATCTTGCCTCATTTATTCCACAAACCAAATTTCTAAAGGTTCAGAAGTGTCAACCAGCTTACTGGGCAGAGCATTCACTCAAAGTCATACGATAAATAATAAATTTAAAATGAAACATGCTCTAATTGAAATTTATATAGACCGGGACATACCCTAGCTTGGGTTCAAGATAAATAAGCATTTATTTTACGGAAAAGTCGGATTATATTGCGGCACATTTATAAATATGATAATAACATTCCATTCCTTTTATTACTTTATATACTGAATTCTCATTATACCCTTTTAATAATCCATTTTATGTTTACAGGGTATCAAGAACTAACCCTTGACCCCTTGCTCACATGAACTTCATCAATTCTAATCCAGTTGGCCGAGAAAATCTCCGCTGAAAATTAGCCACACTAAACTGCCAGCCAGGGGATTGTTGTCACGGCCCAAGTGTCTTGGGCCAAGACAAACGAAAGCCAAGGCCAAAGCTCACAATTACAATACCATTCCAACACACGTAAACACACATGCACACGCACACGCACACGCAGCCACTATTGGGACGCACACGCAAAGCAAATTTATACCGGGCACGCATATCAAAGATGTTTGTGGGTCGGGCTAGCTGGCCAAAGCCGAAGCCGAAGCCGAAGAGTTGAGCCCCACACGCATATGTATAATTCATAATGAATCCTTTCTATTAGTCAAACGTAAAATGAAATGGTTTTTACGTATTAGTAACGCATATTGGCTGTAAAGCCACAAGGCACACAGTCCCGCAGGCTAAGGCCGAAAACTCTTAAGCTTAGCGCCAAACTTTGTGGCATTGTTGTGTGTCCTTGGAGACTGATGCTGACAAGCAGCAACAACATCAGCACCAACACCAACACCAACAACAATAACAAGGCCGACAGCCTCAACTACAGCTGCTCCGCAAGTTTTGCTGGCACAAGTGACAAGCAAAACTGAAGCTGAAAATCAAAGATATGCAAATTGAAACAGATACTCTTCCTTATAGATATTCAACACAGTATCTATATGTGTGTGTGTGTGCGTGTGTTTCATGTATTTTATATTGGAGCTGCGGCGCTATTACGACATTTCCCAGGCGTGCTTACGACCACTGGCTCTGGTTTAGAGCAGCTTCTGCAAATTCTTCGGCAAATACAATAAAAATTTTTTATAAATAACATAAATGCTTAGGGGAAATGATTTATGTGTGGCAAAAACTTTGGCTTTTTACGATTGCAAATAGTTAAAGTACTTCCGAGGGTTGCCCTTAAAATGTTCGATATGCCGGACTGGGCTTTCAAGCATTTTGTTTAGAGCCCGGCAAGCCATAAATTCACACGCATGAGAAATGTCATTGAATGACGCTTCCTCGACCTGGCCGAAAGGGTCTGCAAGTGAAGGCCAAGCCATATTGTTATGGACGCAGCTGCCATTGCGAAATTGCCACGCATGACTTGGCCTATACATATATATATATATATATATAAATATATATATACTTGCCTTACCATCAACACTTTCGAAGAGCTCGCAATCCTCTGACCTTTCCCAGCTAGGGTTAATTATGGCAAGAAATCCATTAGGGATGCCCCAACAAAGCCCTGCTGATGACCGTGTTTTACACTACTTTATCTATAGGGTATTACGAAAACTGCAATGCAAAATTTCCAGATGCTTGAGAGATTGATAAAATATATAAATTTGACTGAAGCTTAACTAAATTTTATATAATTAACATTATGCCTCATTTTATTATTCTTTATGTATTCTCTAAATTTATTTATTAATCATTTATTTATCTATTAATTTTAATTTAAAAGTTAGGTTAGAGTATTTAAGTTTCAATGTCGCAATTTATTTTTTATCCATTTTTTGTTTAGCTTCTCTTTACGCATGTGTGCATTCTATTTCTTACAGTTTGTTTGAATTTCTATAAATGTTTTGCGGCTCTTTGGCTCAGCTGCTTCTTCTTCTTCTTCTTATTCTCATTTTTTGCGCTTTTACATAATTTTGCTTTTTGCTCGGCACCTTTGTTGTTTTTTATTTCTTATTCATTTCTTTCTTTTGAGTTTTTAGGGATTTTGCATTGCAGTCACATTCTTAAACACCTGACTTGCATTTTGGCCAAAACTAATACTCTGTACTCAATGAAAAGGGTATATATACATATATAGGCAAAAGAAAGCTAAATCTAGAAAAATTAGCTGCATACTCGATCTTTGATATTGTATTGAATGCGTATTCAGCTTAAGTTTTTCTATTTATAATTCGACTTTTTCAAGTATTTCAGATAAATCTAGACTGGACTATGAAAGATATAGACATTCCCAAGACTTAACTCAAGTGCTGAATTGTGTGAAATATTGGCCTTGAGGTGCACATTAATAAACATAAATGAGCATCCAGGCCGAAATTAGTAATTCAATTACGGTAAATAGCTTTGACTGAGACTTCGGCTTTGACTGTGGCGATGGTATTAGCTGTGGCAGCAAATAGCTCCTCAATTGGCCAATCAGCCATGTTGGCCCAGACGCTGGCTGAAGGCGCATGCATAATTCGCACTGCCAATGAGCGCCAGCTGGTTCGGAGTAACGCCAATAAACTGACCACCACAACCAGATTTTCCACATTAAGGACTACTCGATATGTATAGTTGGTGAGGGGGGGCGTGGATGTGGGCGGTGTCAGCATCAATTGCCGATGACAGCTGGCTCGAAGCTAGCCAAATGCAGATTGTGGATCCAGGCAAATTATTACGCAACGAGTTGCTGAAGATACGCATTTCAAATTAACCTCGAAGTGCAGCAAAGCGTTAAGACCTCCAACATCAAGCGTATTGGCCAACATCTACATCGTAATTATAAGTGGTAGAGATTACACTAGTCAGCAAAGCTAATTAGAAATAGCCAAGGCGATTTATTAGTCTCTGGGCTGGACCACAGCTTAATTAAGCCAATAAAATTATTCAACTAAAATATTCTTAAAGCAACGCTTGCTGACATTCCCATATTTGTAGAGCAGTGTAAACGCATTGTCATTGTCATTCAACGATGATAGCTGTTAGTGTTGCATGTTAATGAAGCGAACAATGACAAAATCCGAGAGCCATGCTCAAAGTAGTTGCAATTAAAAAATCATCAGCTGGAACAAAGACAAAGCCGGGCCAAGTTGTAAAAGTTGCAAGTAGCCAAAGCAAAAGTTGGCTCTCAGCTGATGGCAGACATCCGCAGTGGCAGTGGTTGGTGGCTGCTGCTGCTGTTGCTGTTGGTGTTGCTGCTGGTGTTGCTGCTGGTGTTGGTGTTGCTGCTGCTGGGTCTGGATCTGCTGGGTGCGTTGGCGTTGGTGTTGACGATGCCCAAATGGGGAGCCACACAGCTTGGTGGCATTGCCAAAAAGGAATTGCAAGTAACAAACGGAAGCCACAAAACGGACCGCAATTGACGTACAGTTGCCACCACAGAAGAAGCAGATATAGGAGAAGAGGAAGCGCAGGGAGCAGCAAATCCTGTCCTGCTCCGGCTGAGTGAGGCGACCTCCAAGCAAAGTCATATGCACAAACAAAGCAAAATCAGAAGCTAAACAAAACAATGCCAGCGGGGACAAGGACAACAATTTTGCATAGTTATGCGAATGTCGGTGGCCGTCCTGTCGGGGTGCCAAAATGAGCGCTGGCAAAAGGATGTGCGGCCATTTTGTTTTATGTACCACAGACCAAAAAGCAAGTAAGCGCTGATGCCGCTGCTGCTGCTGCTGCTGCTGCTGCTTGTGCTGCTGCTGGTGGTGCCGATGTGGTTTGCTTGTTTTTGTTGTAGTTTTCATAATAACAATAAAAACTTTTTTTTTTACAATTTGCGGAAAACTTGAAATGATTGTTATGCAATTGTTGGTAACGCAATTTTGTCGTTTTTGTCAACACCAGCCACAGTGGCAGCGAATGCCCTTTCCGCCACGTAACTGTACGTGTATGGATGTATGTGTGCGTGTGTGTGTGTGTGTGTGCATGTTTACACTATAAATTCGCATTAAGTAGCACAAAAGTTTTATTGACTTCGTGTTCACTGCGCTTGATTTTCATGAGACTCCCACTCTATCTCTCTCTCTCTCTCTCTCTCTCTCTCTCTCTTTCTCTCTTTGTATCTTGCTGACTGCCTCCATCTCGCTCATCTTCGCCAGTGGCAAAACAGATAAACAAACAGCAAACTTTAATTGCAAAAATTTGTGGCAAAATTAATGAATGTACCAACATTGAGGCATCCTGCATGCAGTCCTTAACAATCTATCCACCCACACTGCCCTGCTTTGATTGCTTGTATCCCCCTCACTCCCCCTCTTTCACTATCTGACTGTGTTTGTGTTTGATGCTGTTGACACTGCTGACCAAAAGTCAAATTGCCAGAGTGTTTGCTCTCGCCAGCTGCAATTGAAGCTCAAGCTCCGTTTGCCGTTGCCGTTGCCGTTGCCGTTTGCGTTGGAAGGTTGCATCCAATTGACGACTCAAGTGGAGGGGCAAATGACTTGTTAAATGTGTTTGATTTTGGCAGTGATGCTGCTGTCCACACAATATCCAAATATACAAACAGCACAACAAACATAATGGCCATCGCATACATAGATTTCTGATTTCTGCTCATTTAGGTATCAATTTCGATATGGCTGACAAATAAATCGAATACAAAAATGTTACTTTTTTATACTTTACAATACTACATATAATATTTATAAAATTAATTAATTTAAGTCGATTTCAAATTTAACGCTTTTAAGGCATGCAAAACTTGGAGATACGGAGATTTTATTCTCATTTTTTATATTAACATATATTTGGCTTATAAATTAATACAGCTACTTGCATGTATTAATGTATAAATTTAATATAAAGGACAATTATTTTATGTATTAAAAACTTCTTTGCTGTCACTCTATAAAACCAATGGCTTATATATCAATAAGCTTTCAATTAGATTGTTAATAAATAATAACATTAGGGCCACAAAAAGCCAAATCCATTATTGTAAGAGTGTAGATTTATTTAAGCGGTCATAACCAATTGTCAAATACCCTCAGTAAATTATTTTATGTTGTTCAATAGTTTTAGTTGTGATATATATGTACAAATGAATTGCTGATGATGAATTAATATCATGCCCGTGCTCTACTTCATGTTTATTGTTGAAGGGTATAAAATGTATTTCGTGTAATTATTGTTAAGTCGCAATCGAATTGAATTATTTACTGCCACAATCGACCTGCAGCTGCAGCTTGCAGTCATTTTCATGGCTCAGCAATTAATTACGTGGCATTTGTGGCAACACTCTCAGAGCCAAGATTTTGCTGGAATTTTGTTAGCCCGTTGGCAATTTATTGTATGGCAAATCAACTTGCACTTTCAATTAGTGAATTGTTGTTGGTTGTGATTTGTGTAGAACTAAATAATTTAATTAATTAACGCCTGCATTAGACGAACGGAACATTTAACATTTGTTTAAGATTCGGTTCGTTCTAACAAATGCAAAAATTTGTTATATTGTCAACTTTGCTGCGCTTCAATTAAATTTGCAAACAAACTAAATGCCATATGAGGTCCTCCAGCCTTCCCTCTCGGTCTTAACAAGATCCGTTTTTAATTAAACTCAACTGCAAACAAAGTCGTCAAGGCCCAGACGATGGGCTGCCTTGTAGACGCCTTAGCGCTGAGCTTCTGCCACCTAGTCAGAAACCAGAAACAGAATCCGGCCTGAGACCTCAGAGAAGTTGTTTGCACCTCTGTGCGCCCTGTTATCCGACATCCCGACATCCCGACAGCCCGACATCCTCTTCGCTAGGATTCTGTCAGCCTTGCGTTTGGGATTATGCCGAAATGCAATTTGCATTTGGAAGGCGTCGCCGACTCTTCCAAGACAGCGCCTGCGACATGCGCGTATTAATTTTAAATTGACTGTGAAATTACAATGAGGGCTTTGTGAAGCCGGCTGAATGAAGCGGCTTCCCCCTACCCCTGTCCGATACCCTGGAATAATTACCTAAGCCGATTCATTCCGCTAGACGTTGGCTGATTATTCTGATTATAACACACGTCTGTTGACCTTAGGAAGATAATCTTAAACATATTTATATAAGCTAATAACTATACATATATATGGTTAAAATACAATTTATCATGTATTTATTTAATTCTACATAACTTTATCTTATTATTGAACATTTTATCGCCTTTGTATATTTTAATTTGTGATTATTTGCTTTGTTACCATTTGTTTTTAATATTTTAATCAAGGTATTATTTTTATTGAATTGCTTGCTTTTATCAGAGAAATCTCACCTGAAGACCTGAACAAATAAATATATGTTTTATACATATATTATTTCTTTATAATGTTCTCAGCTTTGAAAATATAAAAACTGCAATGTTTTTCTTTAAATATATATATATATACATATATATGTATATATATATATATTTATTTTGTTTGCTTTTCAATATTTTTTGTAATCCCATACACAAATCGAAATTTATTGAGCAAATACATACACATGTGTTCCCTCGTATTTATTTTGGTTTTGCGTTGCATGTGAATTTTTATATTAATCAATTTTTACGAGTCGATTTGCTCAGAGCACACAGCCTAATGGCATTCAATGACCCCGCAGGTGAGAGCCCGACTTTTTCTCCGATATTTTATGGCTTTGGTCTTATAAAAAAAATGTATACATATATATTATAAAGCTGCTGGGCTTAATCAAATCTGAAATACACAATTAATATGCTCAATGCTGTCGGATTTGTAAGAAAAAAGCTTGACATGCGGCACAGCTGTTCTTCGATTCATACTTTTATGTGCAACAAATCGATGCACTATATAAACATAGCTCAATCTCTTGCTCTCTCTCGCTCTCTCTCTCTAGCATTGCACTCGAAGCCAATGTGTTGCAAAGTGTTGCCAATTTACCAAGGCAACCCGCGTTTCCGCCTCTGGTTCGCCTTGGCGACAGTTTTTGCAGTGCGGCAGCAAAATCTTGATTACGGCGTAGAGCCACAAGCATTTTGCTTGGCTTTAGATATTTTCATTGCATTCACTTGAGCAAGTTCCGCTTGGCTGCGCATTTCAATTGCCGCTGGGTGTGGCAGCAACAACACCAATAAGAATAAGAATAAGAATGAGAATGGGGATGAGCATGAGCATGAGCATGAGCATGAGACTGAGGATAAGAATGCGAATGTGAATGCGGATGCGGATGCGGATGGGGACAAGACTAACCCAATGACACACATTTTGCCGCTAGTAACAATAATTTTTATTATTATGCGACCACCTACAGTAGATGTCGGAGATGAGTTGCCGAGCTGCCGAGCTGCCGAGCTGCCTGATGACTCTCAGTTAGCAAATAACATTTTCACACAATGGCCGGGCGCAGTGCACAACGATTCGACAATTCAAGGCTTCAAGGATTTGAGAATTTGAGGATTCGAGGAGTAACAGGAGCGGCGTCGCACGCTAGTCAATAAAATCGAACAGCTGCCATTAAAATCATTTAAATGTTATTGTCTCTGCGCTCTGCCGCAAGTTATTTCTACTTTGGTGCTTCTGCGGCATGCCCCGTGCTCATTCTGCTGACTCAGTCGACACTAAGCTTCAGCTCTTCCCCTCCCGGCACTCCTCACTGAATGCCTGCCCGCCCTCCCGCCTGCCAGCCTCCCTGCCTGCCTGCAACTAGAACTGGCTTCACTTTTGCTTTTTGCCACAGCCATTGCCATAGCTATAGCCATAGCGAAATGTGTGTCTGTCAGCAAGTTGCAGTTGAATAATACCCCAGGGCGTAATTGCTTTAAATGTCTTTGTGTGAATGCCAAAAGTGGAGCGTGCTGTGCTCCGAACCCATTGACAACTCTTTAAAGCGATGCTGGGCTTCAATTCGATTGTTAATGTCAGAGAAAGCATCAAGCGAGCATTTTAAAATGTCACCCCAGCAGCTGCAGACATTAACTAAAGATAAAACAGTGGCTTTATAGTGATTACATAAATATTACTTACGGCTGTTTTTATTGCAAAAGTTAAACTTTTATTATAGTAGCAGTCAGGTGTACATATTTATTGCATCTCCTTCACTATGTTTATCGAATCTTATAGTATTATTACAGAATAATCATAATAAGCTCTGCAAAGTAAAGATATGGATATATATCGTATATAGGAAGCTATGCTCAAGCAACGCAAGTTAACAATCGATTAGAATCGATATAAAACAGAGAAATGAAGTAAAGAATAAGGCTTCAAAATAAAGTCCGGCGTACTGCTATAGATGGATCTTTTTGTAGAACCTACACAGATAGTCCTTTGTTTTACGAATCCTATGGACTGTTATATTCTTCTTCACACAAGCATTAGACCCTGCTTAACCATTTTTAATGTACTTAGGATATAAAAAGTAGAAAACTCAATTTGAACACATTTAAAATTTAAAGCAGATTATGAAAAATACACTTTAATAATTTGTTTTTTTTCCATAAATTAGGTGTTTAGTCTAGGAATCAAACTCAAACCATTAATAAAAATGACTCTCAAGACAAAATCTCTGGAAAATCGTTTCTTGATTCGATAATTGTGCAACTTCTGTTCCCATAATGGAAAAAAAATCCCTTATAATTATTTTCATTGTACAACCTTGATTAATACCATTTCTTAGCTTTTGCTCAGCTTATTTGCTTAAGTCGAGTGAATTTTGTAATTCTCACAGTTTATTAATATAAGAATTGTAATTTCTTAAGTAAATATTTTGCTTTTGAAGAAGAAACGGAGCTGGCAGCACGAGGTTCGCATACATAATTTAACAAGCCACCGGAGGGGCTGGCGTTGCAACTTTAAGACAAAGCACGGCAACTGCGAGTTGGCAGTTGTAAGAGGAGGCTTAGGGCTAAAACACAAGCAAGATAATCCAACACATGAGCCGGAGCTTGCTTGTTAATTAAGAATGTGAAACAAAGTCATAAAGAGAAGACAACAAGAACAACACGACAGCAGCAACAAAAGCAGCAGCAGCAGCAGCAGCAGCAGGTACAAAACAACATAAAGGCAATGCGTGCACTGTAAGAAGAAGCACAAGCAGAGCCAAAAGAACAAGAAGAAGACAGCACTGACACATGCATAAATACGTATAGGTATGAGTATGTGTGCGAGTGTGTGTGTGTGTGGTGGGGGGCTCGGTTATTATTATTATGCGTACTTTCCTTACTTTGCCTGCAAAATCAGTCATTTGTGCTCACATTTGCCGTGGCTTTGGGCCGTGCCTGCTTAAAGGCTCGATATCTTATGGATTTCCCTGTGCACTTTATTTGCGCGTACCACGTGTCGGGTGCGCAATATCTTTGGCCTGGCCACGCAGCTCTCCCATTTTAATGAGCAAATTCGATTTCATTGTCACGCATGGCAGACGGAGCGACCGCATTCACGAAAAATTACGCATACGCCGCGTGTGCCGCGGACTCAAACGTGTCTGGGAATCCGTTGACGGCAGCTCCACTCTACTCCATTCCACTTCACGCCCAGCACATTTCCTTATATGAAGCCCGTCTCCGTATTTATTAATATATGCGTGACGCGTTGCTCTGTCCGGCGGACCACGAACCGGGACTTGCCTCGGCCTCGGCCAGGATTTGTCGACAACATGAATGAGCCGGACAGTGCCATAGTCTGTAATTATTTATGTACATATATATACATGAATGCTTGTCCATGCACACACACACACACATACACACCCTTACGTACAAGCTTACATGTGTAGCTAAATCGAATGGCATTTGTATTGTTTTTATGCCAAGTAACTTTAACAGCTGGGACAAGAGACGTGCTTAATACCAAAACTTGTAGGAGTGTGCATCGCCATATAAATAATTACACTATGCAACATTGAGTTCAGATCAAAGCAACGGCAAAATCTAAGCTTTCTACATTTGTGTATAATTTCCAATATATTCCATATTTGTTAGGCTTCACAGCAAAGTTTCCTTTATAACGATCTATAATACTAGTTATTATGATTATACAGATATATATATATGTATATATTTATACATAATTTAAAGACCTCTTTATAATAGAAAACTAATGAGGATATCCGGGTCGAGATGTTAATATTGTTTAAGCGCTTTGCCATCAGCTAAAGTGCATGCTTCTCAATAGGGCTAACAAAGGGCATGCAAAACATTCCCGTATGTATATGTGTATATGCGTGTGTGTGTGTGTGTGTGTGGGTGTGTATTCTGCTATGCAACATGCCCAGCCTTTGAGGCTCGCTGTTGGCCACACATATACACAGGCAACAACAATAACAAATGCATATATGCAAATTTGATTTTCTCCCAATGCCGCACATGCGACTATTCGCATGTTTCTCTCAGTGTAGGCAACTAGCCCTGTATGCTATCGTTAACAGCTTCTTTATTCAAACCGTTTTAGTCGCAGCCTGCAATTTGCAATTTTCAGTTTTAAGTAGAGCGTAAAATGAAAATTTTTACTGTACTTTCCTTTCTTTTATTTTTTCTTATTGCCTTTAAATAGATTTTCTTTTGTATTTTGGCTTTGTTTTTGTTTATTTGTGGCTGAAGATATATCTCCGCTCATTCCTAGGGTATTCTTATATTGTACAGAGTATGTTTTAGTGTCACGCTTTAATGACTTATTTGTGAGTATCTATAAATAATATCAACAACGAATCGTACTTATATATAATCCAATTTCAGCTTTGGAAACAAAAACTAACATGAATTTCCATCCAACAAGATTTATCAGAACGAAATGAAATTTCTTTTAAATTTCTTCTTTTTTATCGATCAGTTCCTTGTCAATAGGGTCACAACTATATAGCTGCAAGTTTCAGTCCGACTTAACAGTTTATAATTGCATATGGCCTTCCTCTTTGATATTTCTTTAAGCAAATTCCAATTGCTAAAAGTAAACAGTGGTGCGCTTTGTTCCTTATATTTTGTATGCACAAAATGTATTTGAGGCAATTTCCATCAAAGCTTAACACAATTTTGAAAGGGGGCCCTAAAACAAAATGGTTTTGCTCTCGTTCTCACTCTCTCTCTCTCTCTCTCTGTGTGTGTGCCTACATAATGAAGGCCTGGGAGCAAAGCAGTTAGCAAATTGTCGATGGTGCGGGTCGTGTTCAATGACAGCTCAAAGGCACCGACCCAGATGCACATTTTGGCCATGCAAGCAGCCAATTTGTGTGCTGCTGCAGTTAGAGGAGCCACTCGGCCTGTCTGGCCTGATATCGTATTTTTATTTGGTTCTCTTTGGCCTGGCCAATACACCTTAATTACAGGCAATTATGCGCTCAAAAGCATAAATGATGGGGCTGGCGAAGTGGGCGGAGGGGCATGGCTGCTGCTGCCAAAACTGTTATGACTTTGAGTTTGAGCTGACCAAATTGCCGAGCACATTTGGCCCGGCCGTTTAGCTAGTGGCAATCAGTTTAGGTCCTCTCGGTTAAGGTCTCTCTCTCCCTTTCCTCTACTCACTCTCTCTCTTTCTCTCTCTCTCTCACACAGCCTCTGACTTTGCACGCTACGCAATTTGAACTGTGCCAAAAACTTTTTACGGCCCTGACTCTGCAGTTCGGGTTGAACTTTTATTTTATTTGGCCAACACTCGTAATTAAGTTAAGCAAGTGCAGATTTGCCGATGTCGTCGAATATCGTTTGCTGAAAGGACTTTCGGCATTGAACATAATTGAGCCTGCAGCCTCATTTAGTCCTGTAGACCGTCTCCTGGCAGCGCAAAGGCAGCGAGAGTCAGGCTGAGGCTGAGGCTAAGGCTGAGGCTGAGACTGAAGCTGAGACTGAGACGGAGTCTCAGCTCGTGTAGTCAAGTGCTTGACTGTAATTTCTGTAAGCTGATTTACGCAAAATTGTGAGGCAAAGCGGATAAGTTGTACACAAAAGTTTTCGCTCAGCTGTGACGTGCAAAGAGCAATATGCAAATAGAGCGATTTTGACGGCTGGCGACTAATCTGCAATCAATATTCAAATCCACTTACCATTCGAATTTAACGTAATCAAATTTGCGATTTTTGACTTCGGATTCCGGATTCCGGATTCCGGATTCGGAAATCGGCCATCGGCCATCGGCCATTTCCTTGCCCTGACTTGTACTTTGTATTTATTCTAATCTTTCAGTTTTAATTTGCAGCATCAGTCAAGCGACGCATTTGGCCAAAGCTCCGGCGGACGAGGCGACTGTCCGGACTTGCCGACTGTCCGGACTCACCGACTGTCCGTACTGGCTGGCGATTCTGATTCAGATTCGTTCATCCACTTGAAATGAAATGCAAATCCTTTAGAAAAGCCGAGCCTGGGCACACCTAACGGTTTTGGTCCCGGGTCTCAGTTCATTATTATGCCAGGATATAACCTTTGTCTCGAATTAATTAAAATGGATTTACATGAGCTCACCTTTACGCCGCAGCCCACATCCGGATACGGACCTGCCCCCTGCCACGCCCACACTGTCCGTGCTGACACTCTTTCCGGAGGTTCTGTCACTATTTTGCATGCATAACTCCTGGACTCGTTTAAGCCTCGCTGCCTCTCTGCCTGCCTCTCTGCCTGACTAAATGAGTGACTGACTGAATGACTGAATGACTGACTGTCAACGTGAAGCCCGCACCGCAGATAAATATTTATATTTCGCTTTTTAATCTTTTGTAATTTTAAGTCGCGTCATACTCTATCCAACCCGTCGACCCATCCTCCGCCTCATTTTAGAGCCCGGCTCCGATTCGTTCTCCGTTGTTTTGTGCGCTCAACTTTTGTGCCATTTACTGTTTTTGCTATTTGGCTATGCTTTCTGTTGACTTTTCAATTTGGAAGTTGAAAGCACTTAGGGTTATTAGAATGAGAACCGTGGAGTTGGCTTCAAGTGCCTTCCTTTCCTCTTCCCCCTTCCCCCTTCACCCTTCACCATTCCTCCAGCAACTCTTCCTCTTGCTGCTGCCTTCGGCAAGTGTAAGTGGAAAGAGTGGATTTTTGTTTTATATTTAACTCGATTTTATAATTTGCAGTGAAGTAACTTGCAAAGCTTACCTTCACATTTGCTTGTATTTGTTTTCATTTTATGAGTATTAAATAATTTGCTTAACTTAAGCAGCTTAAGACCTGGACTCAGTTTAAGGCAAAGGTTGGATGTGGCTTATGGCAACATTAACTGGGCTAAAACTGAGTCTGTTATTAAGGCAGAAATATTTCTATGAATATTTCGTAGTGTTGTGTTCACAATAATTTGTTAGCAACTGTCTTTTTCTGCACCTTTTTTTTATGATACAGCTCCACATTCATTATTATATTATATTTTATGTATTTCAATATCTGTTATGCATACATCAATGATTCTCACAGCACTTAAGTTCAAGAGCGTGCAACAAAATGTATTATTCAACTGATAGTCTGTCAATTTTTGAGATCGTTTTGGGTGTCGGGTGCGGCTGTCAGATGTCAAATTCATCACTATGGAGAAGCGTTGTGTTATTTTGTTATTTTGTTATTTCTATTTTATTTTTATGGGGACCACTTCAAAGGCTGAGCAATAACAGGGCGCATTACCCACATCAAAACGACCGCCATTTTGTGCCTTTGCTCAGGCGAAATTAATTTCAATTTACATTTAAATGCAGTCGCTCGGTTCTTGGTTCACAGTTCTTGATTTTCGGCTCTCGGTTCTCGGTTCTTGGTTCTTGGTTCCTGGTTTTCGCTTCTGGTTGGCGACAGGCGGCCAGCAGTTGAGTTGACCTTGTTGCGCCTCAAGTCGAGGCTGGTGCACAATTTGTTATGCCCTCAACTTTACGTTTTTTTTAATACCATAATTGGCTTACTGATGAAGGTTAGCGGACGGCCAAGACAGCTGAAGAAAAAAATATATATTCAAGCAGAAATTGTATGAAAGCTGAGCAAAAAATTACCGTGACGCAGGACACAAATTATTCAAGATATATTTTTGACAGCATTCGCGAGTTTTTGGCACTTGGCTCTTGAAAAGACAACCTTGAAATGAATTTCCGCCATTTTCAAAGAAAAAAGGCACGCAATACTTAAGATTTATTAGCTAAGTGCACTTTCTATGAGGTGAAAGCGAGCCACTTGCTCGTATCCTAAATAACGTCTATAAATGTGTCAACTATTAGATTAAAAATTCATCTAGAATTATTTATTGTCGCATTGTTATTGTTATTGCACATTGCTTTAAAAAGCACTCGAATGGCTGAGTAGAACTTGACTTGTTAAATGTTGCACATTTCAATAAGGCAACATGGCGAATGCTTAATATTTATTTAATTTCCCATCGCCTGCTTTGCATTTTCTCGGTTCAGCTGCATTGTCTTGTGCAGCCAAATAGTTTTGGCTTGAAGCGCCTTTTGCATTGCGAATTCCCATCAACTATTTCCATTTTGTCATCAACTTCATTTGCCGTTCCCTCCCCACCACCCCCCCTACCCAATCGTTCCTCCTCCTAGCCCTCGTTTTTGCATTGCTGGCAAACGCCTTGCTCTATGCTACATCAATTTTATTGACTTTTCCCATCGTTCCACTCGATTGAATGCACAATTTCATTAGCAGGCGTGCCACATGCAGCTGTCTATATATCTGCACAGAGCTCATGGCCAGACCCAAAAATGGGAGCCTCAGCTCCGAGCAGCGAAGCATCTTTTGGGATGACTGCATTGCATTGTTCTGGCATTGAACATTCAATTGCTGTAATCCACTGTCGACCGACGAGGGACGACGGACGACGACGGACGACGACGACAAATGCAATCGCAATCGCAATCGCAATGGCAACTGTTAAGGGCACAGAGCACACTTCTGGCATTTGGCAATCGATTGGGCTTCGGGTGGCACAAATTGTTCCCATAATTCAGCACTGGACGGCGTCTTACATAATCGCATTAGCAACTTGCCTGACACCAGCAGCAGCAGCAGCAGCAGCAGCAGCCGTACCAGAGATCAAACTTTTAATTTAATAAAGACCAGTTCTTGAACATCGAATACAAAGTCCAAACAAAAACAACAACAACAGCAACAGCAACAACAATTGTTTCAATGTACACTAGAGCATAATCTTCATAAAGTTGAATTCCCAGAACAACAGCTACGTAATGATTATGAAAGGGTTGAGGGTTGAGGAGGTTGAGGAGGGGGGTTGAGGATGGGTCGAAAAACTTTTAATTAGTGAGTAGGCTTGCCAAAGTTTTTCAATTATTGCCACCTGCAGCGCAACTACTACCAAGCACCCAGCTTTGGCCTAATGACCCCACAAATAGTACAAGTACTGCCGGAATTAGCCCAATTTGATTTTAAATCAAGAGACCATTCGAGAGGGCAGCCTAATGATTCGCCAGGGGCCAGTCGAAGCTCTTTAAGTCCTTGGGTTAATTAGCCCAGCAGCGGGTGCAAATAACGTTGAAATCCAAGTCACAGCTGATCTGCATAATAGACTCGAAAGCTTGACTCCAATGCTCCCGAAGCTTTATAAATAATTACGGCCACCTATGGTCCACCCACAAGTACGGGCGATAATAAGTGTATCTCTGGCTGCATGACAAATGCCGTCTAGACGCTGGCAGCGCAGCTTAGCGAGGCTCAGCTTCTGCCTCCTTTCCATTTGATAACTGCAGTCTGCAGCCGGCATCCGTTTCGACCCGTCCTCCTTTTCCGTGCTGCCACTGCTGCTGCTGCTGCTGCTGACATTCGATTTGGCCGCTTGGCAACTAAATCCGTTTCAGTTTTTGACTGCCACCAGCGAGCAATGACAATGACAATGACAATGCCAATGGTAATGGCGATGGCGATGGCGATGGCGATGGCGATGGCAATGCCAATGGCATCCCAATGGCACCCCGCTAGGTGGCCATTTTTTATGCGCTCTGTGTGATACCTAATCCGGAGACCTGTCTCCAAATGGCTGACTGCTCGACTGTCTATAAATGGCTGCTCAGTGAGCCATTACGAAGAGCAAAAGTATTCGTTGTCGCTTATGTCGAACAATTTTATTGCCTGAGAGAAATAAGACCGTTTATATATTTTATACAAATCTATTTGGTAATCGAGCAATGGAAAAACTATCAGATTTATAAACAAAAAGGCGTACTTAATGTTTATTTATTATATATTCTAAATATATATAGGGTGCTTTTTGGAATGCAGAATCTCACGTAAATTCCTCTTTTTATATAATATTTCGTCTTTTTTTTTTGTGCATTTTACATTTTCAAATCTTACACTTTTAATTGTTTTTCATTCTTATGCTAAATAAATTTCTTAAAATAAAATTTTTTTACGAATTTCAATTATTTCTTTAATAAGCTTACCATTTTTTTTTTTGCATTTATTTTTGTTTTCTTTTGCTTGAGACAATTTTTTATAAGATATGGAAATGCATAATAAGAATTCAATACAGCGCTTCTTGCAAAACGAAATATGTATGGATTACATTATTTTCGGCTAACGAGCGCAAAAATATATATAAAAAGGGAGAAAAATGTTATTATAATAAAGCAAATAAATAAAAGTTGAACAAAAAACTAGATGAGTAAAAGCAGATTCACCAACCGCAAACTGAAACAACACCAACAACTTTTATTCCCTTCTTAAAAAAAATATGTATTTATAACATTTTTGCTCTAAAAGACAAGCAAAAATTTGCTTTGAGTTACACATTAATAGAAAAGTTATATTTAAAGCAGAGTTTTCGTATTTAGTTGGAGAATTTCATAAAATATATAAAAAATGTGTGTTTCGTGTTATGAGAACTCCGGCAGCAATCAAAAGTCGGAGTCAGATTTAGTTCGTGCTACTTTCTCGTATATTATTAACTTTTCTTAATGTTCTCGCTCTCTGCTGTGTGTGCATTTAGCAAGCAGGTGGGAGTCCTACCTCCATGACGGTGCAGAAGCCGCCGCATAATGAGCTGTCATAGCAACAACAAAAGCCATAAGACGATGACTGCGACTGCGACTGCGATTGCAACTGCGACTGCAACTGCAACAGGAGAACGTCTACTTTGCAAATTACTTTCACGCTTCCACATACGCACACACGCACACACGTACACACACACACGCGCACACACAAACACACATGTCTACACAGTGGAAATCTGAGTCCTTGCGAGAAGCTGTCGCACTCGGGACTGCTAAGGACTTGTGACATGTCGTGTCGCATGCATATGCAACATTTGTTTTCGCTGCGCCGACATAATTTGCGTCAAAGTGCTGTGGAAAGTGTGCAGCTGGAAAAAAGGCGAAATAATAACGGAATTCCTTTAATTTTCACGCCACTACACGACTAGGTAGAAGCCACACCCACTCACACACACACACACACACATACAGTTATGCATAGCAAGCACTGTAAGAGGCAGCGAGACATTGACAACAGTGGCCCAAAGGCAACTGGAGGTAAGCTCGAGTCCCAGACCGGCAACTTGAACGGTTAAGTACTGAGCACTCTCCCACAGCAGTCAAGTCAACTGAAAACGTGACAGGATATCCTGCTGCTGCTCCTCCTGCTGCTCCTTCTCGCCGGCCCATTGCTCCGGCTTCTATGTCGCTGGTGATTACGTTGCCCACAGCATGCAAATGATAAAGCGGATGGGAACGTAGCACTTAATGTGAGTCACATTATAATTTGGCAGCTGAGTGAGTGGCCCAACGCTGGCGCATCAATATTTCATTCCATTTATATGCCATTCAGCTGGTAATCCTCTCTCCTAAAACACGCAACAGCAACAACAACAACAAGAACAACAACAGCAAGACAAATCCCTCCTTCGATGCAGGCAATTAATTTGCTAATTTATTTACAGCTAGTCTATAACTCATTAAAAAGAGTTCGCCGGAGCCATCAAAATTTCATCACAAGGTTTTTCGCTTGAACAAAAGTGCAATTATATATATATATTTCGTCTGGCTTGCATAAAAGTTATGACAAGCTTAAATGGAAAATAATGGCGTTTATTTTATTATTTTTTTTGGTCCGCTGCATTTTTTGTTGACAGCTTTGAAAGCTTTTCTACTTTTCACTGTTAGTCTAGCGTAATTTTTAACGTAGTCATAATGATAATAATAATCATAATACCTACTAATAATAATAATAATAATAATAATAATAATGCTGCACACAAAAATCATAAAACTAAATGCTGAGTTTTTGCGTTTCTGGCTTGCGGTGAATTGTCTGCCAAAAGCTGTCAGACAAATGGAATTTATGTGCAACTGTGGTTCCTGCCTCTTTGTGGCAGCTTCATAACGACAACAACCGCAGCAACAAGCAGCAAGAAAAACAAAAAAAAAAATTATAACTTTTATCAGTTTGCAGCTGACTTGAATTGTTATTCAAATGTATACAATGCAAATTGTTGAAAATTAAAAGCGATTGCTCTTAATATTTTTGTTAAGTACTCTGTTTCCAAAAGTTAAAGGGGTATATGCTGATTGATACTTATTTGCGCCTAGACTTATATTTTCATATTTCTATTGTATAAATGCCATTAAAAATAGAATTATCTACACCTCACAGTGATTTCTTTGAAACAGGGTATTGAACAGTCGTTAACCGTCGCTTTAGTTAGCCTGCTAGTGCTTACAGTAGCGTATGATAAATCAGTATATCGATATGCAAATAAGTTACTGTTTTTATACTTATTTGAATATGTTGTCATTTGTATAAATATTCTTTTGATTTGGTCTATTTGCATGCTTTTTATTTGTAATTGTAATTAGAAATGCAAATGTGAAATTTGTCCATAATAGCATGAAAAATAAATAGATCATTTAATTGATTTTCGAAATTCATGGCAAATGGCTGAAGTAAAGAATGAGATAACTAAGAGATATGCACACATTGGTATACCCTATTCAAATATCAATTGTGAATAATATTTATTTTTTTCTGTAGTGTGAACAATCGGACAGGGAAGCAAATAACAAACGAGAGAAAAATGCAGATTATAAAATGCGGTTGTGATTATAAAAAATATATATTTTAAGTCATACAACCCACACAAGCGAATAACATTCGCAATATAATTATGTTAATATTTATTCCTAGGTGGATGCATGGAATTTGAAATTTGAAATTGGAATTGCAAACAATAAGCAAAATGTAAAAATATTAATTTGTGTTTATTAAGGCATGAACTATATAAGCGCTAAATTATGTTTATTTAGCGGAAAAATTACTCAGGATTCAGCTGCATATCAATTAAACAAACTGCATTTTCTAAATTAAATGATGTTTCGCAACGAGTTTTATGTTTATTTAGTTGATTTTCGGTATTTGTCGCTTAGTTGGCAACTCTATGAGGTGTAATGGACAATTTATAGCACATTTATATAACATTTTTAGCTGAAGCTTGAAAGCGTTTTGGTCAAAGTCCTTGACACGGTATATTTATTGCACTACGCCGTACATGCCGTATACGTAATATCGAATTTCTACTTGTAACCAAGTAGCCAATAGCCCAAATGCTGTTATCCTTTAGCAGTTATTGTTTTTGTTTTATGTGAGAGTGTGTGTGGTTGCTCTCCATTTGTTTTCATTTACAAGTATTTCACTTTGCAATTTATTTGGCCAACACACATTTTTATGGCCAAACGCCTGACTTTGTGTCGCCCGGTCCTTTAAATTATGTATGTGCATACGTCTATGCGGCAGCTAAAATTAAAATTTATTTCCATTGCCCTTTCAGTTTCTGTTTGTATTTGTGTTTTATAGTTTCGCCCATAAAAAATATATAAGATCAAGCATATTCTTTTGCATGCACCCCATCTACAGCCATTGAATACTTTCCGCCGTACCCGACCCCGGAGCCGGAGTCAGACCGGTTGCGAATTCTACGTGATTTCCTTTCTCAAGCAAATGACAACTGACGGTGCACGCTTCCGTTTCCGATGAAGCAGCTGAGCGCCATTTTAATTGGCAATTCGCTTGAGCGACGGCTCAAAGAGTTAATAAAATGAATGCCGATTTCATTGTTTCCGTTGAGCACAACTTACCTTTTTTTTTTAATGGCCAAAGTTTCGGCTACGCGCTTTTAATTTCATTCGAGACTTGTTTCGCTTTTTTTCTGGCAACATTTTGGGGTGCAATAAAAACAACAGCTGCAGCAACTGCGAGGGAGCCGGCATTTAAAAACACGGTCTTAAGACAGACATTATGCCAAAGCATTCTACCCCCCACACCCGATGTTGCATATTGCTTTTGTTTTTGTAAATTTGTTACGTTTTCTTACTCAATTTTTGTTTCCCATTCGTTTTCTTTTTTTGGAGCCGCGCGCTTTTAGTAAAATGGCAGCGTTGACGAGAAAAACCTTTGCCAGGCGCGTTGCTCTTAAAATCCTTTCGCTTAAGCTTCTTTTTGCATTCGTCCTCGAATCCCTTTCGGCTTTGGGCTCCACAATATCTGCAGCTGTATCTATCTGTCTGTATTTGTGTCTATATGTGTATGTTAATATGTATTATTGTGCAATTGTATTTGCTGCTCATGAGAAATTGTATGCGTGCAAAGACACTTAAAACTTTTCCCTCACTTTATTTCATGATAAGAGTTTTGCTGCACTTGAGCCTCAAGTTGTGTCCCATTGTTTGTCTGCCAGGGCGCCGACTGCTGAATGCTGGCTTAAAACTTGTCTGTCTTGTATTTCGATTTAAAATTTTAATGCTTTTTACACAGACACACACACACACACACATGTGCGCATTTCGAAAGTGTTTTTAAATTGACTCAAAATAAAAGCCAAATCGAAGTCAATTGCAACAAAATGTTATATCAAATGTGAAGTGCATACAAAAGCACAACAATCAGATTTGTATAGTTTTTGAGTAGCTATGCTGAAGCCTTGGCTGACGTTGAAGTGTATTCAATTATGTTGTCAGATATGATACGGAATACAAAGTGGAATAGGAGTAAATCTTGCCTTCTTATGTATCACAAAGGTTAAGCTGGTTGAACTTTATACTTTGTCCCATGTTTTACCTCGGGGCATCAAACTCAGACCCAGCATCAGCGATCTGTATTATATTGCAATTCTGGGAATTCAAAATAAAGCATGACAGAGAGCAGTTTTCATGAAAATTTCATTTCCATACAGTTCTCGGATGACGAAGAGGATAATGAAGACAAAGTGCAGAAATATCTAAAATTCCTAAGAAATGTAATGCAAGTAGTCAGACTCCATTTAAAAGTTCAACTTAATAAGCATCAAATAAATTGTTAAATTCAATAGAAGCAGATAGTACAGTGGCCGAAACACACCTTTAACACTCGCAGAAGTGAGTGAACCGCAAATTAGTTGCGATTTTGCGATTTTGCGATTTGTCTGCGAATACACGTAGCTGGCATTTTTAGCGCCTCGCTGCTGTAGGAAACAATAAATAAAACGTCAGACAATTGGCTGGACTGACAGTGTTTCCTGTTTTAACTTCTCGATGCCAACAACAGCAACAACGGCAACATCATTATAAAATACCGTTGACATTTGCCAGTGACCGAAACCGTAAAAATGTCCAACATTTGCCTGTGAGTAGCAGCAGCAACGACAACAACAAAAGCAACAACAACAACAACAACAACAATAGCAACAAAACACGTCTGTCTGCCACAAGAACTGCGAGCTATTTACAGGGATTGCCGTTGTTGTGGTTTAAGCCAGCTTTGTTGCTGCTGCTGCTGCTGCTGTCGCTGTCGGTGCTACAGTTGATGTTGCTGTTGCTGTTGCTGTTGCTGTTGCTGTTGCTTTGCACTTCCGTTTCCGCTTTGCTGGCAGCATAAACTGGCAGCGGCGACGCGTCGTCTGCCGTCGGCTTCAGCGTTAGCGTCAGCAGGTCTAGTCATTGCTTAGTGCCTGGCTAACATTAAATCAATATTTCTTATCCACATCATTCGCAGGCTAAACCCAAGCTCGAGCTCTAACTGCAGCCAAAGTTCAACCTCAGCGCCGCCTCAAACTTTGCCACTTCATACAAAAGCCGCAAATGTTGACAAAGCCAAAGTCAGCGACAGGAGCTGCGTAAATTGCCGCCACTTGCCACTTGCCACTTGCCACTTGCAACAGCAGCAGCAGCAGCAGCAGCAGAAGCAGAAGCAGCAGCAGCAGCATTTGTAACTTGCCCGCTAACTCCACTCATTAGCAGATGTTGTCCTTAGTTTTCACTTACTAAGATTCTATTTACTTTTGAGAAAGTTAATTATATTCGCGGATGTAGCTTCTCTCAACTGCTTATTAACTCTCTTTGTTCTTGCATACCCTATAAATGTAAACGAAAGAGTAAGAAATGTGCTGAAGTCGATTCCTTTGCTAATTACAAATCATTGCATATTAATACTTGGGAATATTAATATCTAATTTATATTTAACTACTGGGTATCTTCTGTTCGAGCAGCTTATTTATACATCATTTTTGCTGTAACCATTTGCTTTAACTATTAATTTTACAATTAGTTTGCCACGCCAGTTGTAGCGAAAATTATTAAAATCGTTTTTACACAACTTTCTATTTGACTCGCACAGCAAGTGGCAAAAAAGAAAACTGAAAACAATACAAACGGAAAATGGATGGAAATGTGTTGCCAGCTTTCCCAGTTGCCAAACTTGTCTTGTATTGGCAGTGCAAATTAGTTTCAAGTGTAGAAAACTTTTAATGAAATGAGCTGTGCAACTTATGCGTCAGTCAGAGTGGAAAACCAACTCCCCAAGGCGCTTCAACTAGCAGCTGAGAAGTAGCTGAGAATTCGCTGAGAAATCGCTGAGAGTAATTGACAGAACTCTAAGATGAATGTTTACAAATGAAATAAACATTAAAATGCAAATTTGTTCAAATCAATTAATAATTGCACTGCATTTGGCTAATTGCTGTTGAGCAATTAAAACAAAATTCTTATTTGCTGATTAGAAATTAATTTTCAATTAATTATGTAATAATCATATGATTAGAACTATCATATAGTATACACATTAAATGATTCATTAATGACAAAATACAAATGTTTGTATTATTTTCTCCTTTATTAATTTGCACTTTTCCTTCTCGTTTGTTGTGTTGAAAGCAATTGTAAAAAATGGATAAATTAAGTTCTCTCTTCTTAATCGTAATTTAAATGCAACCAAATAACATTTAAGCATCGAAACTTTACCAACGAATAAGTTTCGAGCTGATTTTGTTCACTGCCAATTATAAAAAATGCGCATATTAAGTATACGTATCGTTGCACATTTTTTGGTCGTTATATTTTGCAGTTCATTACATTTCTCACGTTTCATTGTTTGCTGCGCATAATAAGCAGAAATGAAATTTTTAATTAACAAAGTAAGCAAAAAGTATTCAGCTGCTGTTGGCCAATGTCTTCGATAAGTATTCCGGCCAAGAGGAACGCCAACACATATACATTAAGTATACGTATATATAAGTACATGGCACATTTATAAACTATGCACAAGTTGGACATGGCCAAAAGTTCGACAATTTTTGCTGCTCTCCCCCTTGCTCCCTTTCCATTACATTTGTTGATTTTATGCAGTTTACGCTCTTGGTCAACAGCCAGCAGTTAAATGCGCTATTCTTCTTCTTTTTTTTTTTTTTTTTTGGAAACAGAACTTTTGTTTTTTAAAGCTCATTAAGCGCATTTGTGCTCTGGCAGCGAGCCGATTAAAATCGGGCGTAGCATTAAGCGTTATTATATAAATTAATCGTTTAATGCATTCCCATTGAATTAATATTGGATTTGGTTGGCAAAGCGTTCAATTTATTTTTTATTCGTGTGAATTTCTTATTTCACTTTTCCATTCATTTATTATTGTTTTGTACACCAAAGTCAAACAACAGGATATATATATATATATATATATATATATATATATTTAAATATATATTTTTATATGCATATTTTCTGTATGCAAATGATTAATTTAATCAAGGGCATAACGGGACTCGCGCTTCGACGCTTTGGTAGATTAAAACATCGGACTTATTGTGCCATAAATAACATAAATTTTTATTAAAAAAATTACAATTTAAAGCTGAAATATAATTGTAAAGAACGATGCGTACGTGCTCTAATAGATGAAACATTCAATAAAATATATAAACTTATGCAGCTTCTAATTAAAAATGTGATAATTATTAAATTTGTATTCAACACCTGAATAGTGTAATTTTGAAATACTTTGTGACAATGGAATCCATTGTTGAGCTGAGCTTATTATGTGCCAATATTGTCAATTCAGTTGAGGCTGACTTGCCGATTGCCATTGTTGTGAGCTCTCGCTGCACAATGGAGAGGAAATTTAAATTGAGTAAATGGCAAATTGCACACAAAGGTAAATAGAACATGCAATAAAAAGGAATATAAAAAAAATAAAATATATATATATTTTTATGTGAATAAAAATAAACAGCACACGTGTCTGGCGCTATTTGCAAACGCTGCAACAGCTCTCACAGCCTGATGTCTATGTAAGCCAGTTCCATTTCTGAGGAGCTGCATCCACACTCCCTCTTTAATTTCGTCTTGCATTCCCATTGTTGTGTTGCACATCCAACTTGCGCCATTCACTTGTACTCGTATTATTTTGCTGGCTTGCCTGCTGTGAACGTGTGAGAGCATAAATGAATGGATATCTGATATGCACACACTATCCCACACACACACACACACACACACACACATTCGTGCATGCATATGGCACAGCAGCAGTCGTTGGAAACTCCTTCAAGTGGCATTATAATAAACTAAGTTAAGGCGACAATTTCCACGTACCTTATTGCTTGTTTGTTTGCATTCGTTGCCGTTCAATTCGAAACCAACTGGCGGCTCGGCTCCTCCCGCTGTCGGCTTCAGCTGCAGCTTTCCAAACAGTTTTCACTCGGAAAAGTGCGCTTTGCCAGCTTTGTGCTTATTTTTTTTTTCTTCTTCTTCTTCAGTGTGTGCGACTCGCTTTGCTTTGGCTGCATTTACAAAACTGGATTTAGTGGCACTTAGTGGGTAATTGCTATGCAGCACTCATATCTTGGTAACCATCACTGGCAGCACGTTATGCAAAAATTACGCATACGACTCGTTCACTTTCCCATGCACGCTTCACAGTTCTTCACTGAATGAGGTGCTCTTTTTTGTACTCAAGGTAATTTAATAAATTATGCAACATAAAGTCTAGTTAAAAAAGTTTACATTTTTTGTTGTGCATTTTCATCTCAATTAACAAACTCTTTCAACTATAAGTAGTTGTCAGCATCGCGGCCACTGCGACAACTTTTTAATGCTCGCAAAGGGTTGCGCAGGTCTGCAAGACTGAAACTATGGCAGGTGGAAAGAAGCTTATCAGAGAAACTATTAATATTTCAACAGGCTTAACATAGTTTAGACCCCGTTAATTAATTGCATCACGCGGCCACAAAGCAGCATAGGGCAAAGGCAAGGGAGGAACAAAATACACTGACTGAGTAATTGGCCATTGTCTGGCGGAGGCAAAAATCTGAGTACTTGACTCTGTCTGAGGAACAATCGCAATGCATTAATCAAAGCACAAGGCGAATGTTACTCGTGTGGGAGGATGTGTGAGTCAGCCGGAGTTGAACGACTTGTCAACGATGTCTCAGCTGCTGCTGCTTTGTCTTTGCATTATTGAAAATATGATATGCCTGGACTGACTGTTTAGATTCGCACGTGTAGATAATACATAAACGTGCAGCTCCTCCCTTTCGAGTGCAACTAATGAGCATCTAACCAAAATGATGGATTGGCTTCACTTGTGGCCTAGCTTTGTGTTTGCGATTAGCATTAAGATGTGGCTGGAATTGTGGCCAGTGACTCATGAGAGCACAAAAGCTTTTCTTTGTGTGTGTTAGCCTATAGAAATTTCCCAGTTTGCTGTTAACAGTAACTTTACCAACCTAAAATTTAACCATCTCTATTAAAAGCAAGCATCCAATCAAAAATATGTGTTTGCAAAGAGGTGTCATCCAAATTGAACTCTATATTATATATAAATTCATATTCAGTCAAAACCTAATATTAATAACAAATTTCTACAAATTAATCTGACACCATATTCGAAATATTTCAACTCTCCCTTCATTGTAAATTGTTTTCCCTTTGAAGGAACTGTTTTTGCATTAACAATTGTCCTTGTTTTCGTGCAAATGTGTGTGAGTGTGTGCGGATCCTTGTATCTATCTAACTGTCTGTTTCAATTTCATCTACTCATTGTTGTCAATTATTTGTGACATGCCAGTTCGAGTTTATAAACTGGCACTTTAGAGAGTTCGCCGGTTCCAACGGCTGAGGGGATGGACTTGGAAGATGGCTTTGCGACGGCAGCACGAGCCTCATCTTCACACTTTCAACATTTGATAAAGTGACATTTATTGGCTGTCAGTCGGTCACTCAGTCACTCAGTCACTCAGTCAGTCAGTCAGTGAGTCAGTCAGTTAGTTGCAGGCTGGCAAATCACTTTGTCAGCCTTTATGCCTCCTGGACAATGTAATGATGTGCCTTGCATATAAAATCATTCTTGTCAGCCTCGAAGTGTTCGGCATGTGTTAACATATGTGCGCAGCCAGAGAAAGTGCTGTCTTTCCTTCTCTCTGATTGTATGCTCATCATAATTATATCATCACATCGTTCTCCTTTGTTGTGCTTAATTATTCACAGCAATAATTGATGCAGAAGCCTCATCTGAGCAGCCAGAGTCAACAGATTCACAATTTTACAGTAGGATTTCATGTTAATAAAGCTTTTATTTGAATTGAACTTAATTAGACTTTGATGATGAATAATTTTATAATTAAATTTTACTTTTACCTTAAGTAGCAGACGATATGAATTTAATACTGCCCTATCTTAGTGGAATGAAAAAATACTTTGATAAAAATTCATATTCTAAGAAACAATGGAACTAGGGAAACATTTATAAAGATAAGTGAATTATAAGAGGAAGAGATAGATAGAGAGGGAAACAGAAAGCAAGATATTGAGAGGGCAAGCGTGTATATAAATGCATACCTAATATCTATTTCCCCTCTCTCTTCTATCAAAGTGCATACATAAGAATATGCAATCAGATTTACTTGAATTTATGAGAATTGCATAGTAGGGCGATATGAATGTATTAAACGGTGCTGTGTAAGGGAACAATTTAAGCATATGTAAATTACAATTCCATCTACCATATAAAACAGAAATTAAAAAAAAAAAAAGAAATACACAAATAAAATGTAATGTGAGCTAAACAGCATATAAGTCTAAGACTCCCCCTTTTAGACTCATAAATTCGTCTAACATTTATGGACTTTATTCGACTTTATTTTTAACATAAGTTGAAATGAAATTGAGCAGTAAATCCATTTGGTAGATTATCCTTTTTCGGTTACACTTAATTGGTTTCACTTGTTGGGCTTGTCGAGGAGTCGAGCGCCAAGAGCGGAGTTCATTAAATGTCAAATGTCTAGACAAACGGCAAGCCAAATGGTAAATAATATTTGGATATAGTCAAATGGGGCAATTAAGTGGCCACAGCGGTCACAGCATGCAGGATAGCTAAAGTATCCCGCTGCCAGGCACGCCGCAGAAGAGTTTCGATTTAAAAGTAAGATAAAAGTTCAGCTGCGTGTAATTCCGCAATCAATAAGAGATACGTCAGCAGCTCATTTCGCATGCCACTGCCATCCGCATGGAGTAAGCGTTAAAGCGTCGACATCGACATGAATGTGGGTTGTCGAATGAAGATCCTTATGGATGCGGAGTTGGGCAATGCAGAAAGCCAAATATTAGCTCTGCAGCTGGCAGCGTTTTCAATTAATTTCGCCGAATGCATCTTCAATCGTGCATTAAAATGAAAATGTAATCAAGGCAAGGACAAGCAGTAGCAGCAGCAGTAGCAACAAAATGAATTTCATGTGCGCTGACCTCACCACAAGATGGACCACGGGACGTATACGTTATGCCAAGAAATATGTAATTAAAATCGTTCTTCGTCGGTTGCAGCAGCAACAGGGCGTCCGACGTTGACCCCGTTCAAGATTTTTCATTATTTTAAAATGTGCACCACAAGTGTTGGATATATTTGCTTATCGCTCATACGTCCCGTTTAAAATGTCTGTGGCTAGCCTTTGGGCACACGCCACACACTCGCACACAAGCACACAAGCACATGATCTGACACGCTGATAGAATAACAGCTATGCCAAATGAATAAAAATGAATGAATGAAATATTCACTTACGCCGGCCTCAGTAGGCAGCAGTTGCTCAATGTCCTTCGTGTCCTGCCGTCTGACGCTTCTTATCTCTGAGATGCGCTACGCTGCATTTATATTTAAATGTATTTAAACGACCGACAATTTGAGAGAATCATCGTCGGGCATTGTCAGTGGCAGCAACCATGCACATTTATTGTCTGTCGGACTGTCTTGGACTCGCTCCACACCCCAGTTCCAGTTTCAGTTCCACTTCCAGCTCCAACTACGGCTCCAGCTTGAGGACCGACAAACCCATTTGTTTGCGCGTATTTGGCTTTGGCTGCTTGCACTGAGATAAAAGTAAATATGTGGCATTGGGTAAAGCTGGCGGTTTCATTTGCCCAGAACTCCACTCGGTTCGCTTGCTCCACATCTTTTTTTTTTTCTTTTTTGTTCTTTTGTTTTTTCTTTTTTGTGGCTCGAGTGCATTCTTGCATAATTTTAATTTATTTTCGCCGCTTTTGGTATTTTATTGAATTTACTGCGCACATTCCCCGCCGCTTGGCATACAATTTAATTATAGTTTGTGACACTTAAAGGACACTTCAAGTCTCAAGAGTATTGCAAATATTTATATATATTTATATATATATCTGTATAATAGTTTGTCTGCTTGCCTTGATAGAGAAAAATAAAATGTTGTTGCCCAATTAAATCGTTTCGAATAAAGGTAATATGAAATCTAAAAATTCACTCGAATGTCAAATGGATTTGAATCCCTTTGAAATTAATTTGTAGGCAATGCCTCGACCTTCCATTGGCCATTTTAATTGGTTTGCAAGCGCATAAGCCGACCATAAGTCTCCAGGTAAAAGTGTACAAGGCGTAAAAAATATTAAGTTGACAGTGGGCAATGGGCAACACTCCTGCAGACACTCTACAACGAGTGTATACATACATATATATAATATATATGTATATGTGGGTGTGTGTGTACTAGACAATTTTAATGGCCATTGTGGTAAATGAAATGCGCTTAAGATTAAAAGCAGCGCATGGTCTGTGAGACTCTGTTAAACCCACAAAGCAAACATAAACACAACCACGGGGAGCACATAAAGGGAGAAGAGAATGAAAGAGGAAACTATACAAGCACGTTGGTCGACAATACGATACCCTAGACTACAAATTTATGTTCATAATTTACTTTTGAAATACAATTTAATGATTATTTATAAAATATATTTGTAAATATTTATTATTATTTGAATATTTTTTATAACTAATTTTTTCATTTAATAATTGGGTGTTTAAATTAATCACAAAAATAAATTCAGATTCATTAACTATCATATTTAGCTAGTGAATATACCCAACTGGCCATTGTTGATTTGTAGGGTATTTACATGCAGCTGCAGTAACAAATATGACTGGGCGCTGTTGCTGTCACCCACATGACCAGCAAGCAAACATTTAAGGTTCAAAAGAAGGTCCTTAACCTGCTGGCAGAGGCAACTGCACTTGTTCTCAGTTGCAGGTCTCGTTCTGCTATTTTATGCAACTGTTGCTGCTGCCGGCTGCTAAATGAAGTAAGTGTTAACGCAAATGCAAACAAATGCGATATACAACAGAAGCGATGGGCGGTGGGCGATGGGCGTTGGGCGTTGGGCGTGGCAGACGTCAGCAAATGCTGCTGCATATCACACAAATAGGGTCACTGCTCTAGGCCTATTGTATTGCTCAGCAGTTCTTTATTTAATATGTGGTTATAGTCGAGGTTCCAATATAGAATTCAATTTTTAATTTCAAATTGTATACTAAGTTAAATAGCTAACCTTGACCCAAGGATTTGTTAAGGGATAGCTTTTATATTAATTATATTATCAGTCTGTATTAACAAATTCTTTTTACATCGATTGTCATTTTTTCTGAGTCGGTTTTTAGCTTAGAATCAGTTGTGGCAAACTTTGACACATCCAAACTCTCATCAAGACGAAGGCGGAAATGTTGGTCAATGTTCTGCTTAGAATTGAGGGGTAAATAATTTTGGTTCAAACAAGTCGTTGATGAAGCTGCAAATGCCTCCGCGGACCTTGAACCAAATTGTCGCGGTGGCGGGAGTGTCGATTATCCTTCGGTGATCGGAGATGTTGCAGCCTTTGTGGCAGCATCCAAGAGTGACACTTGCAGCAGTAGCTTGAGATGCCGTTCTTCTATTCGCAGGACACACATCAGAATGTGATCAGTTTTAAAATCGACCGCAAAATACACAATCAATGGCCACGGCGACGAGGACATAAACATTATCCGATACCTCCAGCTGCTGAGAGTATAAGTGCTAAAAGTTTAAAATTTAAATTTATTTACAGAAAAAATACTATAAGAACTTCTGATTTTATATTTTGAGTAACAGAATAATATCTGTTTAAGAACTAAAAGCTATATATTAATTTTATATAACTTACCGTTAACTTTCTTAGAGATAATTTAGCTGCAATTTGATAATCTTGCATTAAGTAATGCTGTAGAAATATTTGACTAATAAGAACTGCTCTGCATCGCTTAACTAAAATCATTGCCTTGTGGAATAATCTCGATGAAGTCACCATCGACGATTCTGCAGACCTAGACAAGAGCCACAGAGCCACTGTTTAAGCATATATCACATGTTCAAAGAGACTCTTAACCCGCTGCTTGAGGCTGTGGCTAAAATTGCAGCAAAGCTTAAGAAATACATATACACATACATACGTATGTACATAAACAGAGAAGTGGCATGAAAATAAATTAAAAATGTGTGAAGCTTAGCACACAATGACAAATACACACACACACACACACACACACACACACACACTCAAGCAAACATTGGTAGACATATTAAGAAACGTGACTTGCCAGCCGGCTTCTAAGTACATATGGACTTAAGTGTGTGATATATACATGTGTGTATGTGTGTGTGCTGGCTTGTGCGAATATACGTATTTAGCATGTTATGAAAAATGTATACAGAGGTCGGCTCAAATGGGTCTGATGTCTCGAATGCCTCGCCTTTGTCTGCCCAGCACGTCGCAACAGCAAGAGGGAGAAGCAGAAACTGAAGCAGAACCGGCGGGAGAAGGAGAAGAAGCTGCATGAAGCTTCTATCAGGCGGCATCAGAACCACCCCGGCTACCATTTAATGACAAAAGTTATGACGACAAATGACTCGGTTGACTTTCACTATGGAATCAGAGCTCGGCTCTCGCTGGCAGCCACAATGGGACAATGAATCATATTTCTCTCGTTCTGTTGATTTTCATTTTCACATTTCACATTTTCACTTTTCGCACTGTGCTGCTGATTTTCCAGCAATTTTAAAGCGCTCGCTCGTTTATCATTATGCAAATTGTTAATTAATTTTATATATGTAAATACTATATATGTATATAGTTGAAAAGAAATGCAAAAAATTAATTACGCATAATGTGGTTGCTTTTATGCGTTGCAAATAATTACGAGAAGCGGCAAAGTCGCAGCATTTGCTAAAAAATTTTATGTAAATTGCAATTTGTTAATCAACTGCATTTAGAGTAAATTGAATGAAAAACTTGTTGTATTAAAGTTGTTAAATTGAAATATGCAAATTTTAGTGTTGTAAGTCTGGGCTTTATCGCTCTCTGAACAGTAAATTGAAAACTGCATTATAATTTGTTATGGTTTATAATAAGGCGTGTAATAATATTTACAAAATGAATAACAAATCGTTAAAACATTTTCAAATTAATTTAACATGCATGGTAAATCTCTAAAAAAAAATCCTATCAAATTGAAATATTTGTTTGTGTTTCATAGTAACTATATTAAATATGATTTTGCATTTTTATGTTGAACTTTAAGTTGAACTTCTGCTAAGTGCAATGCTTCAAAAAGTTTACTTATTTATTATGGGTTCATTTATTTGTCTTAACTTTGGGTTCAAGCACAACTTTGCAGTTTAATTTGATAAGTACGAACAACTAATTTATGGCTGGGACATTTGTCAGCATTTGGGCTCAAGGCTAAATGACAAACAACTGGCCATGGTCTAAAGAATAAGGAAAATAAACTTGGCTTAGTCTCGGCTGAACGCATACACACACACACACACACACACAGTTAAAGTTGTTAGTCATAAATTAAGATAATATTACGCCACTCGCCGCTAAACAAACGCCTGTCAATATTTGTGCATTGCATATCCTTTAGCCTTGCAAATCATATTTATTATTGGCCTCAAACTCAAACTAGAAGCAATAATAATTGCTAAAGTACATCAGCAGACGACTTGACAAAGCTGCAGGGCACTTCTCTGTCTGCCTGTCTATAGAGATTTCTCTCAAATTTATGAATTCATTTATAGGCAATATAGGCATACTTACACACACTTACATACACACGCACACACACTGCCTCAACTTTGAGTATTATTTACTGACACACATGCCGAAGGCGAAAATGTGCCACAAAATGGCTTCTCGGCCCATCGTTGATTCAATTTTATTACGCATACGCAGCGTATGACATGCAGTAAATACAATTCAAGTGTACTTTCGACTCAACCTTTTTGCACGTATGTAAATCCGCATTGCGGCACCTTTAATTGTGCGTGTGTGTGTATACGCACCTTAAACAAACACACACACAGACACACATGCAAACACACTCGCCTGACTGCCTCAATTAATTAGCGTACTCCTGTGATTGTTTACCTATTAGATGTGCACTTGAGGTGCATCTTACACAATCCGTCTAACAGTAAGTATTAGCTCGAATTAGTGCTTATCGACGCTAAGAGCGCACTTTTAATTGACAATTAAGTAAAATTATGCAATATGCACTAAATAAAACTTCAGCTTAGCAAATATATTATATATAAATTGAGCTCTAATTAATCTGAATAAGATTTCAATAAGATTTATGTGAAGTTCGAAATAAAATTTTTAATGCAGAAAATATATCATTGCTCATACTAGTTTCAGTTAAATATTTACCTGCTTTAAGGAGTTTTAATTTAGACAAAAGTTTTAAATGTCGAATAAAACAAGAATAGAAATTAAAATAACAATTTTTAACAAATTATGATAGCTTAAAGTAAGCCTAGGGCATCTGCAAGCACACGTGCTTGCGCTTAATTCTAAAATATTTTTAGCTTTTAATATTTTTAAGCTTATGGAACTCTCATCTCAATCGAAGTGAGTTTTCGGCATGGAGAACACCTCTGTTCGAATTTTGGGTTTTTAATATTTTAGAAGCCCTGCTTTAGGCTCGTTTCGCTGCTGGGGCCGATGCTTTGTGCAATTGCTTTTCCCGGATATTGTTGTTAGTTTTTACTTTGGAGTTTGCTTTTTGTTTGCATTTTGTGAGTCTTTTGTTTTGCACGGCCTGCATTCAGATTGCTTTCGCTGTTGTTATCCGTGATGCTGTTGCTGTTGTTGTTGTTGTTGTTGTTGTTGTTGTTATTGTTGATGGTGCTTGGCTGCTGCCGTGTCCTATTTGTATCCTGTCGGCTGCGGCACCTCGCACACATTTATGTCTATTGGCGCGCGTCCATTTCCATTTCATTTCCGTTATTGCAAAACTTTTCGTATTAAATATATTTTTCTCTCTTTTGTTTCGCATGCCGCGCGCTGCGATTGTTTCATTTCGATTGTTGTTCTTATTGTTGTTGTCGCTGTTGTTGTTGCTGGTGGTTTTTGCACTCTTGCAAAGTTGTTTGTTGCTATTATTTCTGGCACTTTATGCGCCCGTTGCCATTATTGCAGTTGTTTCCTTTATTGCACCAGTAGGCATAAAAATGTTTGCATTTCCATGTATATAATAACTATAAATATATTACATACATATCTATATGTACTTTATTCTATGTGGCTCACTTAAGAATATCTACAGTTGCTTTCAAATTGCCACACAATTTGCTAACAACTCTCATTTTATCCACCGAGGCCAAAACTCTGACCCTGATTAGTAGGCCAATTGTTGTTGTTCCTCCTGTTGTTGCTGTAATTAGCATGTTGCGCTGCCATAAATAAAATTAACCACAATACTCCAAACAATATGGCTAACAATGTTGCCCCGGATAACTACAGTGTTCACCCGCTACGAACGCTACGATTATTCAATGAGTTAATCGAAACCCTTATTTCATAACCTAAACAAAAATGAAAAATTATTTATATTTAATATTGAAAATAAATAAAATTGTCTGCAATATGATTGTAACAATTTACTTTTTCGTTTATTCAATTCAATTTTCAATATTTTGTTGTGCATCCGATAACTGTTATCGATTATGGTAAGTAAATAAATGAGATTTTATTTGGCCAAAAAGTATTCAATTATGTTTATAGATGAAAGGCAATATTTGCATTTTGTAAGTACCATAAAATTCCTTTTACTGATTTTTGCTAAAAATTAAACAAATGTTTTTGCATATTTTATGATGCAGAATTCGCAGTCGACCGCAGAATTCAGCGCATTTAAATTAATGATATGAAATGTCAGCAAAATGTTGAGCCACAAATCACGAAATCGTTTTAATTTTATTCTTGCACTATTGGAAGCTATATTTAGGCATCCTAAATTTGTTTTTCTTTCTCTCTTTCCTAAAATTCATAAATTTTGTTGCAATATAATTCCGTTAGGGGAATAATAAACTAGGACAGAACTGCATCCTTGAACCACAAAGACATGCGATCTTCTCGAAAACGCCGCAGAGGCTCAGTATTTGTGTACATCCGGATCAGTGAGTGGAACCGATTGTGTTTGTTCTCGTTGCCAGCTTTGAGGCGATCGCTCAATTCAGCTGCCTTCTCGGCCAGCGACTTGGTAGTCGCCATCGACATTTGGAGCTCCTTTTTAACCGTTTCAGCAACCTCTCTTAGAGAGGGTTTGCTTCTTCCAGTGGCCATTGACTTGTCTGCCTCGTTTTGAGGCACATCTTCTTCGGCTGGTTTGGACTTGACCGAAACGCGGGAAATATTATCCGCTTCCTTGCTTCCCTTCGATTTGACGGACACTCTGGATTTATTATCTGCTCCGTCAACATTTGCCTGTGATTTGTCGGACACACGCGATTTGTTGTCTTGTTGGTGGTCACTTGCCTTGGACTTAACTGAAACGCGAGAAATATTATCGCCTTTGTGATCCTTAGACTTGGATTCGACGGACACACGGGATACATTGTCTGATTGATGATCGCAAGCCTTGGACCTCAACGATTTACGCGATATATTATCTGCCTGGGACTTGATTGAAACACGAGAAATATTATCTCCATGCTGGTCGCTTGTCCTGGACTTGACGGACACACGGGAAACATGATCCGCATGCGCATCACTTGCCTTAGACCTCAACGAGATTTTGTCCTCCTCTAGCTTGTCTGTATTGGATTTGATAGAGGCCCGAGAATTTCCGCTGCCATGATGGCCGCCTGCACCTGGTCGCTGGTTACTGCGAGACACGTTGTCCGATACACGACTATTCGATGCCCTGTTATCGGTGTTGGTTGAACCCCTTATGGAGTGATTAAGCGGAGGCTTGGCTGTAAGTGTAATATTGGATTCAGTTTGCTTGTTGCTATGAGAACTGACATGCATGTTATCCCCTTGTTGGTTGCCTTGCATCCTGTCTCCAGTCGCCCGCGAATTGGCACTCTTTCTTGATATTATTGAAGATACGTTCGAGTGGGTCGAGCTGCTTGATTGCGAAACCGATCGCCTTTTCCTGACGGGCATTATTACTGTCATGGACTGGCCATTAGGATCCGGTTGTGAAATATTAGTCTTGGACTCGCCGCCGGCATCGATGCGGTTCTCATTGGCCGCCAGCTGTTTGGCAGCGGCCATTTCCTCGTTAATTGCCTTCGAAATTGCGACCTCACCCCTTTTCGACTTCATGGAAAGCGTGTCCTGGGAGATTGATCGATTGGCATGCTGCTCTGGTGGCGGCCATGTGGCAAACACAGGTGGCGGATAAGTGGGACTCTTTGGCATCTTGTAGTCAAAGCGTTGGCTTTTATTTGGCGGTCCCACGCTGAACGGATTAAAGAGTTCACCCTCATCGTCAATAAACATATTGGCTACCCTTTCATTAATTAAAGCATTAAATAGAGTTTGGTTCACAAGTTGCCAAAGCTTGCAATCTAGTCCAACAACTGAGCTGCGATGTTGATTCGCGAATATAAAGTTAGCTTCTATGTGTTACCTTAACCAAAAGCGTATTTAAATGTAACTTATGGCTAAGTGCATTTTATTTATTCTGGTATTACACAAAGAGTCTACACTAGTTGAAATTTTTGAGGAAACTGAATGAAGTTTGATTGAAGTTTGATTCAAGCGAGCGCAAAATATAAAGTAAATAAAAAAAAATAAGGTATGGCTTACTACAGTTATGGGGAGTGCCTGACTAAAAATCATGCGGGAAAATATATCGTCTCGATGAATAATTCTGCCTTTATTTTCATTATTCTTTAGCCATCCATAGCGATTGAATAGCCTTTAATGCCTCCTACTCCTAACTAAATGATAAATATATAAAATGCTCTATACGTATAAAAAGAAAAAAAAAAAAAACAAATTAAAGAAGGATTAGCTGTACGATCAACACAATTATAATGGGCATAATTATAATTCTCCGTAGTATATGTTTATTAAAAAAGTATATCATAAATAGGCACAGAGTTTTCAAAATATATCAAAAGAAATTCTTTGACATCGGCTAATGCAGAAATTGGTAAGGCAAGCACATTATTCTTAACCAATTTAGTTCCTCGATCTTCGTGCTACTCTTCCCGACTCATCACCAGCTGTGAGCCGTTCGGTCAACTCCGAAGCCTTTGCGGCCAGAGACTTTGAGATCTTGATGGCTTCGGCGAGTTCCCTGCTTATTGAGTCGGCCACATCCTTCATCGAGGGTGTAATTCTGTTGAGGCTGTTCGATGTCTTCGAGCTACTTTCTTTGTTCTCCTTAATAGTGGCTCGGGAATCCTTGGAATTACTGACACCTCCGGGTCCTCCAGCGGGCTCCCGCTTCTTTGAACGCGTGGAGAACTTTTTGGGTTCGGCAACCGTTTTAGATCGAACCGATGAATGGGAACTTTTGGGCCTGTCTCCAATGTGATAACGGTTTTCAAGCGATCGCTTGGAATCGCCCATCTCCGCTTTGATGGCTTGAGAGAACTCCACTTCACCTGTCTGCGATCGGGCCGCTTTAAGAGTGTTGGAATCCGGCTTAACCAACGTATCCTGCGAAACGGATGTGTTCGTAGGTTTCTTTGGCTTCGGCCAAGTGGCAAACACGGGTGGTGGATTCGACGGAGTGTTGGGCACAACGTAGTCAAGGCCTTTGTCATTTACAGCTGGACCCACATTGAACGGATCGAACGGTTCGTAACTTTCATCCAAATACATTTTGGGAAGATTTAACAGAATTTCGATTAATTTCAAGAATAAGATGCAATATTTAAAAGCCTTTCTTCTGCGTGTTTTTCTTTGCCAAAAATATTAATGTTAATTGTAATACCTTTAGTGCATTTTTATCGTTCTTAATTTCGATAAAAAGTACACTAATACGCAACTGAAAATTTAAAATAAACTGAGTAAGAACAGAGAAGTTTTGACTCTACTTTGAATTTCAAAGCTACGAGTTTTTCAAGGCACACTCAGTTAAAAAAAAATAATTAATTAATACAAATTAATTATATGAATATTTATATACATAATATCAAAAATATGACGCGAATCTGTAAATGATACCCAAATATTCAAAATAATGGAGCAGTAGTAATTAATTGGAAATTTTATAGATCAGATTAGGCAACAGACTTAATTAACATGTACATATTTAAAATAAGATTTTGACTTGGTCTATATCTGAATTTTGTTCATTTCTGATAAAGCTATGGGACTGATATGCCCGGTTCATTAAACTAAGTTATCCCTGCTTTATATAGGCTATTATCATAGACTTGGTTATCCATCGGATCGACTTCCGATTGGTCTGCGTACTTATTAAAACATTTTTCTTGGCTTGTCAGATGTTACAAGGTTTAAAAACTATTCCATCTTCAACCATGTTTGCTGCTTGAAAATGTCCCGAGCTTAACTAGACCCTCAACTCCTTTATTAAATACCACAATTAAGGTAAAGGCTTTTCAATACAAAATCGAACTCATTCAATTTGAATACATTTTGTTGCCATTAAATTTTTACAAAGGTGTAATCGAAAACAAATCGAAAAAGTTCCATTAAAAAGTTAAATAAGTAAAATAACATCTGTTACACGGAATGCTATATATTTTATTCATTATATATTTGGGCAAGTGCTCAACTCTAAAAAGATTTTCATTTTTTTGGGTACAGGAGGATTAAAATACCGCAGGAAGACTATTTTTTTATCCAGGACTGCGCATATTTAAAACCCCTTTAAAACTATATACCAAACGCTTTCTCATGGCATCTTATGCACAAGTATCTGGTTAAATATAATTTCTTTACTGCAAATCATTATTTGCACCTTAGTCTGCAGGTGCGATCAGCAAGGCTACACGTTTAATTAATTACTGTTACCTCTGGACTACGAGACGCAGGACGGTCGCAGCACTCTTTCCAATTAATGAAAACATTTTCCAATATGTAAACTATTGGGCTTGAAGACGTTTGCTGAGCTGAGCCGCCTGCGCGGCCAAAAACTTCGAGGTCTTAATCGACTGAGCCAGCTGTTTTCTAATTGAATCAGCGACTTCCTTCAGCGAGGGCGTGACTTTGTTGCTGCTTTCTGTTAGAGTAATATTCGAGGCACTCGGATAGATTTCCATTGGGGCATGGGAATAGTTATGTGCCCGATTATAGCTCACTGACTGACGGCAATCTGCGAGAGAACTCTCAGAAGTCTGGGATGCGCAGTGCCTATTTGTGCCATGCGAGGATCTTCCGGAATTGGGACTTCTCTGTGCATGACAGTCCACGGCACTTATGGAGGTTGCAACTGAGACTCTAGTCGGTTCATTCAAGTCACCCTTTTTAAGGCTATTCCTGACATCCGTTGAATTCCTTTTATGCCTTCGTGACGATGCAGCAGACTTTAATGCGTTCGATCTGCCACCGGCAGGCACCCGTTTATCTGATACTTGTTTGCTAACTTCAATCGCATCCGGATTGGAAGGTAGAATCACTAAAGTGTAATCATTCTGGGGTGGCCCAATGTTGAACGGATTAAAGATAACCCCATCATCTATCATACTGCTTGGCCTAAAAATGTGTTAAATGAATATTGATTATGTCTCTAACTCTCACTCTTGTCGGCCTACTCACAAATGAATGCGACTAGCCTAACAGTTGGGAACTTCCTTGTGAATAGTTTGCCAAATATATATATGAGTTTATAAATTTTGATAAAAATTAGAATGCCCTTAAAATGGTGGAAATGGGTGTCTACAATGCCAAAATACGAAACGAATTAAATATATAAATGTACCTACAACAAAAAGTAATAAAAATATTATAACGGCTTTTACATGGAATACTATATGTAAATCTTTGAGATCTCAGAAAATCCACTTGCTTTGTTCAACTGCACCACCGACAACTTTGCTAAAATATTTGAACATTTTGCAATTCTTATAGCACCTTCGTTTGCTTGTCACCTGTCTATATACCGTTAGCCGGCTCACACTCTCGTCTCAGGCTTAGGAATATTTTAATTAAAAATCCCAAAGGCCGCACATATTGTAATCAATGTTGCAAAGTCTTAGAGTGTACGTGCTGATAAGGGAAATGCCAGACAAAAGACTGTCGCTTCCTTTGGCAGAGAGAAGCTCTTGACAATTTACTTGCTGCATGGCACAAATTAATGAGTACTCAGTGTGGGGCGTTTTGCGACTGTATATGTGAGTGTGTGGGTGTGTGTGTGTGTGTGTGTGAGCTCTTTGTTGTTTCATCTCTGCCAAGTATTTGTCAACTTTATTCGTGTAATAGGCATTGTAATTAACTTTGGCATATTGCTTGCGACATTTATCCTACCAATTTTGGAAGCATATGCCAGTTGTTAAATATTCACAAAGCAAATGCCATACGCAGGCTTTGATTTTACTTATTTATTAGATATACACATAAAATTTGGCGTTAACTAAAGCGACTCTCATGGCTAAATATCAGAGACCTAATCCAATGGAGTCCTTTCGGCAAGCATCAGGCGACCGCAGTGGCAAAAATATCTACGGCAACGGCCGCGTCTTTGATGCCAATGCGTATCCTTTTCTGGTCGGTGGCATGCCGATGCAGACGCCAGCAGCTTGCAAAAAGCAGACCAAATCCCTGCCGGACATACCCCGGAACACCAGCAACAGGGCAGCCATAAGGCAACAGCAACGGATGCAGCACCAGCTGCAGAAGCAGATGATGCAGCAACAGGCAGCACAAACTCCGTACCATTCCCCATCCCATTCCTATTCCCACTCCCACTCCCCGTCCCACTCCCACTCCCTCTCGCCAACCGAATCGCAGTCCCAGTCCAAGTCGCAGCCACAGGAACCGCAGCCAACGCTGCTACAGCGACAGCTGCAGGTGCATCAGCAGATACTTCAGCTGAGACAGCTGCAGATGCAGCTGCAGCAGGAGCAAATGCGGCAGTTGCAGGGCAACTGCACATTCGGTGGCAATCCCATGGCCAATCCGACGCAGTTATTCGATCCATTTGGCCAACTTAATAATTACGGTACACTGAATTCGAGCAGCTGCAATTTTTGGCCGGGTTACACAATGGTAACAAGTCCAGATCCCAGCATCCCTTTTGCCTTTGGCTTGGGCTCAACCGATATAAATTAAATGTTATTAATTCGAAATCAAATATATATGCAAGTACTTTAAGTCTCCTCCATTCATTTCTAATCTTACACTGCTAAGCGATGCATTAAATGTTAATCTTACAAAAAGTGGCACTTTTTACACGACATTCTTGAGATTCTTAAGACTTTTCACAGCCACTTGATTGCAACTAATGCATTTTTTATGCACTTGCAAGTCGCGAGTTGTGGGTTCGCCACCATTTCGTGTAACTCCTTGTGAACCGTGCGGTTTACACATCATCGATTTCGATAGGGGTTGGGGTTGGGGTTGGGGGTGCAGCTAGAAATGGGGTCGTGGAGTGTCATTTAGTGGTAAATTTCCGACTTAGTTGCAAACGAATGTCATACGTGACATTTTTCGATTTCTGTTTCTAGCATTCCGTAATCGGGGCTGCACATGTCTCCATATATATGTATGTGTATGTGTGTGTGTGTTTGTGTGTGTATGTGAGTGGCGCAGAGGGGAACGTTAAGTGAACGTTGGCTGCTGTCAGGTATCTATCTGCCAGTGGTTTTTCTTGTGGCCACGTCTGCTGTATCTGACGGCTGCCTTTCTCTATATTTTTTCTAATTATTTCCTCTCTGTGCAAAGCTGCAAAGTTATTTTAAACATTCGTTTAAAATAAACGTTTTGTTTTTTTTTTATTCAGTTGCGGTTTTAATGAAGTTTTCTTGTGCTTTTTCCTAACTTTTCATTTATAATACGTATATATGATTTATTCCAATCGGCAGTATTTATAACAAATAACACTTAAATGTATAGCTTTAAATTATTTAAAAGATTTTGAATATATGTTATAATTAATATCTTAGCCTATAAATTAAATTTCTTTTTCTCACGTTACGAATAATTTAAGTTGTTGGCACTTAAAAGGACTTAAAGCGCAAGTTGAAAGAGCGGCTCAAAGGACGCTCCGTACACACGCAACTTTGTCTAATGATGATCCCTAAAGTCAACTTGCTAAAGTAACAAGAGCTCACGAACACACACAAATACAAACGCACACACACATACAGACACACACAGTGAAGCTTATAAACACGGCCACTGCGCTGCTCATAAGCTCACAATGGTATTAACGCCATAATTCGTAAGTTACAATGCACACACACACACACTGCAACACACTGAAACACACTGACACACACCGACACACACATACACATACACGCTCACACCGCAGAAGGATTAAGTTATATGAAAGTTGTGAACGTTGCATTTTAACTAAGTTTTGTGCGCTCTTGGCTGTGGCGGTGGCTGCTTTTGTGCCTTTGACACTTTTGGCTTATGGTGAATGTGAAAAAGCGTCAATAAATGCGTTGCAACCAACTTTGTGCAGCTAAAAACTATGCTATGCAAATTTCACACTGCTGACACAAATAATAATAATAATAATGTTAATAACAATAATAATAATCATCATCCAAACAATGGCAAAAATTTATACACTGCCACGGCGTTCGACCCGTAGAGTTCGAGCCGGACACGTAGCCAGGAGCCGGCGCCACAACTTGCCGCACTTTCATTTGCACTTCTTATACTATGTGGCATAATAAATTTGCAATATTTATACTTTCTTTTTAACAGGTTAAAATAGAGCACGAAGAAGTACAGCGCAAGCTTTTGAAATCTGTTTGGCTTGTAAATATTCAACCAAAGTATTCGAATATAAGTCCAAAGTTTAGAAGATTGCTTAATTAATGCTTTTATAATTTTTGAGTGCACTTTGTACTATATACTATGTATATTATTATTTTATTGTAACATTTTGTATTTAAATAATCTATAATATTGTTTATCGCTTTATACTAATGAATATCTATTTTATTTTTTGTCTAGGTATTAACAAAAATATAGTTATATTACTTATTGCAACTGAAGGGTATCTCGCAATCGGGCACCACCGGCGTATATTTTACATATATATATATATATAACTTTCGATGCAACAGCCGATGAGACCGGTTGCCACGTTGTGCATTCTGCGTAAAGTTACGGGTCAAGTATTCATTTTTTTTTTATACCTGTTCCCTTTTCTCCACCGAGTTTTATAATTTAACGTGCACGCATATTTATGGAGAAACTTTGCAGTAAGTTTTAAAATTTAAAAAAATGACTTCGGCCAGTTAAGAGCTGGGCAAAAAATGAAATCAAATAAATTGCGTTTCTTCTGCTGTTAGTTTTTTTCGCCTGCCACTCAATTTATAGGCACTTCGTCCTCCAGGATTGGACGACTGCATTTAATTACTTGCAAGCCGTTGAACATTGCTTCTAATTGTTTTGTTTTTTATTTTTCTATTTTATTTATTTTTTGTTATTCACATTTCACATTTCGCATTTCGCTGGCAATTTGCATTTGTGAAATTAGCAGCAGCCCTTGAAGATTATTGCACTTAGTTGGTTTTGCAGCTGCTGCAGTCGTAAACATTTAGTCGACTTCGTCTTTAAGAATCCATATAATATTTAAGATGTCCCTTTTAAAATGTGAAGCGTGCTTTTTAACACTTTACCAAAGCATTTTTCATGGCTCTACCGTGTCTTATAAAATTTATTTGTGTGTGTCTGTGCGTGTGTGCGTGAGCCATAAAACCAACACATATACACAACAAGCAGCAAGGAAGCTACACTCGACGACATAAATGCGGTCTTGGCAACGACTTTGCTTACCCCTGAAGAGTCAACTTGTTGAAGTGTTTACTGTTTGGAATCCCGCCGTGTTGCCATCTAAATACATAAAACATTTCCCAAATAAGCTTTCCACTGCAAATAGACGCTCCGAACTGAATAAACTCATCAACCTTTATCTAGCTACTAACCATAAACCATCCACAAAGCCTTCTGCCGTGTTGTTTCAAATATTATTTTATCCCTTTTAAAATGCGCTAAAGGATGTGCACAGGCACGCATGAGGCATCAACTTAGGGGTTTATCTAACGCGTGCATCAAATATTTTGGAGACATCTTATAATGGAACTATTTTCTCTATCGTAGATTAAATTCCACAGCCACGAGATATGAACTGCGAGTTTACCCAACTCTTGAGATATCAAAACTATAAAATATCATTCTCTCTCACAACTTCATTTCCTTACTATTATTCTATATATTTAAAGGTTTCAGTTGTTAACTACGCAGAAAGAAATTTGTTTATTTTTATTGAGGTAATTATTGAAAACCCATACAAAGGGTATTTTAGGTCGGTTTGCATTCATCGTCCACCAGCAAGGAGACATCGCAATATTTGATTTTATCAAGTTCTGCATAGATGCGATCGCTCAAGCGTATTTCTGGATACTAAAAATTAAAAAAAAAAAAGTAATCAAAGTACGGTGTTAAATTATTAACTTACTTACCATCTTGGCTATTTTCCAACAGTTAAGCGCCGTCTTATTCCGGCTCAAACGCAAATTAATGGTGGCCAAATATCCCCAAGGATCGGGCATAAAGATGTTGACCTCGGTGCTGCGCGCCAGATACTCGATGGCATCTTCAAGTCGATTCAGCTATGAGTCGATGTTTGAGTTAGAATAGAATTAGAATATTGGATGTTAAGACTCACATAGTAGAGGGATACGCCCATGCCATAGTTGGCCAAGAAGTTCTTCTCAGCCTTGTCAGGGGGTAAGCACAATTGATACGCCTCCATGGAAACCGCGAAGTCTCCCATCTCGAAGCTCAAGCGGGCCAAGCGCAAGAGGCTGAGGTGAAACACAGACAATATATTCGTGTCGGCTTGATTGATGTTGAGCAGATCTTTAAAGTATTTTATGGCCATATCGTTTTGACGACGCGAATACTCAACGTTGCCATTAATGTGAGATTGATAGAATCGCTGAAAGGAAAGGAATGAATCTACATTGAGAGATTATAACAATTATTCACCATCATCTTTCCTCGCACGCTGTTGTCCGTTTGCATTTTGCGCACCTGGAACTTGGCATCAATTTGACCCTGGAGCATCTTCAATGTGGTGGTAACCAGGTACGTTTCGATAGGCGTGAACTCGTGTGCGATTTGATTATAGACAGCCTCTGCAAAGCCGTAGGCGCCCAAACGTGCAAACGTCTTGAATACGGCGTAAAATTCAGCGACATGAACGTTCTTGTCGGTTAGATCGAAGTCCTCCGGCAGGAAAATCTCGAAGATGGGACGAGGGATCCTCGGCATTGTTTTGCCTGGCACGTCGTAGAGATTCTCATACTTCCAGCGAGTAAACTCCATGCCTGGCAAAAACGAATTCTCCCTGTAGTAGCAATTCAAGAGTATCCAAGCCTCTCGGTCCAAATTGTTCTTGTTTGTGAAGATGCGCAGCTGCTCGATCATATTGCTGAAGGCCTCGCCTGGTTCTGCGTCCGACTTCAACTGCACTTGGTAGTCAATATACAACTTCAGAAGTTCCCTGTTGGGACATGGGATAATTAATAAATCCTTCTTCTTTGCTTTCAACACAATTCATACACACACAAAGTATTCCCCTTCCCAATTGTGTTCCTTCTGGTTGGCCAAATAGTTGTTGGCATTGTCAAAGTTGAGAGTCTCAACAGAGTTAAGGAATAGGTAGAAGTTAAGCAGCATTTTGTTGGAGCAGTGAGATTTGATCTCATCGAAAAGCTGCTTGGCCAGCACACAGTCCCCAATGATGCACATGTTTCGATACTCCTCCAAAAGGCGCCTCGTCTTTCGCTGATCGCTTTCCTTGTTCAAAATACAGTTTCCGAGAGTCTCCCAACTGCAGTCGTTCAAAATCCGTTCGATGCGGCCCATGAGTTCCTTGTACATGTGGGTTAGCACCTCCTGCATGGATAATTCTAATACTTAAAGCAATCAATGGGATTCGTACAGAGATACTAACGCGGAATTCAATGTTGGTCTTTGTGGGTGTGCGGACATTGAAATCGGATCCACAAATGTTGACCAGCAGATTTCTTAGATTGCTTAAATTGCAACAGAAGTAATTGCGTCTTTCCTCAATGCTGGTGACATCGTTCTTGATGATGAAGCTGATCAGCTCCTTGATGTGCTCGTCAAAGTTGCGGTACAGCTCCTTCAAAATGTCGCGCGAATTATCGCTCAGCAATGAATCCATGGCCAGGCAGCGTCGCAGCTTGGCGGCCTTTAAATGGCTTTCATTGTAGGCATCCAGAGACTCATTCCTGGTGGTCAGGGTTTGAAAGAAACACAGGTTCACAATAGTGAACATTGGCATCGAACGAACCGAGCCTGTTAGTCTAGTCGACTTGCTCGACAGCCTTTTGTCAATAGAATAAAGCACCGTTGCAAAGCGGCAGGCGTTAACTAGGTGTATGGAGGATTTGTCGTTGGTATAAGTATGTATATATATGTATAAATTAATAAAAAACTTAAAATAATATTTAAATATATTTATATTCATATTATACAAAACATATATATTCAAATAGGCTATTTTCAATTTATATAAAGTTCAAATAATATTTTAATGGACTATATTTATATTTATATAAAATAAAAATAAATATAAAAAAACTAAAATAATTTAAATAAGCTATATTTATATATATATAATACAATTAAAATAATATTTAAATAGTCTATATATATATAGATAAAATTCAAATAATATATTAATGGACTATATTTATATTTATATTTATAAAAACTATAATAATATGTAAATAGGCAGTACTTATATATATATAAAATTAAAATAAAATTTAAATAGGCTATATATTTATACGTATATGAAATATAAATAATATTAAATCAGTTTCTTAAGTCTACGAAATTAGTTAATGATTGATAATTAATGATCAATCATTCAATACAGGTCAAGCCGATTCAGTAATGCAATGAGCCAACCCTTTAGATAATTCCCAGTTTCCAAAAAATGGAATATTATACATATAACAAATTGATACTTAATTTCTCATATTCTCACCATTGGGATAGCCGAAGACACTGGGATTAATAATGCCCTCGTACATCACATTTTGAGGAGTTTCATCGTAGAGCTGCAGAAGTATCTCGTAATCGTTGTTCATCACAGCAGCTTCGATTATCTCTTGCATCTGGGCGGTCAGGACATAACGATGCATTGAATTATTGACCAGTGCAATATCCGCTAGAGGATCGATATCGTTTAGCATGAAGTCAACGCCCTGGGTCTTCAACAGCTGACGGAATATGCGATGCACCTTAATGTGCATATTCGTTTCCATTTGAATGTTGGCAAAGCCGAGCGGAGACTTGGTCAACAAGTCCCGCTTAATGCTCTCCCAGACGATGATGATGCTCTGCTCGGAGATGATTTGGGAGCCAAAGCTGTAGAAGGTGCACAGGGGCAGCACCTCATACTGATCGTTGAGGTCCGGCTTTGTGGCACGAATCGAGATACTCATTCCCAGATGGGCGGCGCGGATGTGCAGATCTTCGGGCGCATTGTAAATGGACTCCAGCGTAATAAACACCAGATTGACAAAGTGCATCTTCTTCAGAATCGGCAATATGGAGTACATGTGCCAGTTGCTCGTGGTCGTAATCTTCTGGGTGGTTGCCGTCTGCAGCTTCCGGTCGTACTCTGGATACAACATTATCGGAACGTTGCTAATGAAGCGTTTCCTCTGAAATAATTGCAATAAATCGCAATGACCCCGCGATACGAACTCAAGGGATTCGTCAATATACTCCTCGTCCTCCCCGTACTCCCCCGTTTCTCCATACGCCTCTCGGATTGTGCCATCATCGGCGTTGTCTTTCGCTTTTATGGAGTCCCCAGCAGCTTCCTCCGGCGTCTTGTGTGGCAGTAAAATGGAGCCCATATCTGTGTTTCTCTCCGAATCCAAACACCACATTGAGGCATCTGTTAGGACCTTGCTTACGGTGATCAAGTCGCATTTGCGATGGCGTGGAATGCGCTGATAAAGGGTGACAACCAGAGGATTATCACTGAATGAGTTCAAATCATCGATATTGTCCTGAATGATGCCCATCGCAAACGCCGGCCGATCCATGTTGAACTCATGCTGATAGATTATCGTCTCCGTGGTATAGTGTTCCGTCATCTTCTGCAGCGTATTCTTCACATGGTACAAATGCAGCTCCAGCGGATACGCAACCACGGGCATGTGCATAATATCCTTCAGCTGCAGATAGAGGAAAACCCGTTGGGTAATGGGCCTCATCTCAATCCGGCTGGGCACAACCGATGAGCGTTTGCTGCCGAGTGCCGAGCGTCTAGACTTTCGCTTTTTGTGCGCTTTGCTTTCTGTCTCCATTTCTTTTTTTTTTTGCTTTCAGATTTATGAAATTAGTATATTGAGGCTTCCGATTGAACCATAATTACTGCTACACAGATTATATAAGTGTGTGACGTCATTTTCCATGCACACTATATAACATTATTTTTTCTTTTGGTTTCCTAAGATTCTCACTGAAGAATCTAATGATTGTATATTTATTAGCATTGCAGTCCTCGAGTATATGCCTAATGAAACTAAAATATTTAAACATCTTACACCTAATTGCAGCTACTGCTATGTGGCAACTGCTCGTTTATATAATGTGTTTCGGTATTATATAAGGTCTGCTCGCACTCAGGTACGCGTCGAGCACGCACTTGTCAAAAATGTAACCACAAAACAGCAACATCAACAGCACGTACAGCGACAACAACAGCAACAACAACAACAACAACAACAACAAGAGCAACAGTAACAATAGCAACACCAACACGACAACAACATGACTGCGACAATGCATTTTGGCCAAGGCCAAACCGACAGCAACACCAACAAGGACAACAACAACAAGCTAGACACGTACTTGAACCTTTTTGCCCAACACTCAACTCTCGACAGGTGTTTGCAGTTGTAGCCCTCATCATTGCAATGAACAGGGTATCTCGACTTTATCACACGCTTTGTGCCAGCCAGTGTGAAAAGTAGAAACAAACTAAAGGCTGATTTTTATTTGAATGTTCTATATACTCGGTGATGCTATAGAAATATGTATATTCACTGAAAATAGACTTCGTATTTTAATCGGAATGAATAAAGCTTCAGAATTTTTTTTTTAATAGCAAATATATACTTTGATGCTTTCATTGTATAGTATTTTATTTGTAGCAGAAGAGTTGAATTCTATTAATTCTTGGTCAAAGTTTCATTTTGATAACTTATCATTAAGATAAATTTAAATATACTTTGAATAAAAGAAAAAAAAATTATATTTATGATATATATTTGTTGTTGCTACAAAGTATCGGTTGAAAGTGCATTGAGGCTTCCGCTTGGAATTTTTCCAAAAATTTGTTTCCTTAATTTTTATTCAAAGCTAATATCAGTATAAAATATATTTTAAATAAAAGCTGCAGCTATTTAATTTTATTCAAAAAGATCGTTTGAAAGTGCATAGAAAATTCGACTAGGAATTTTTCGTTCCATATTTTTTCTTCATCAATTTATAGTCAATGTTAAAGTCAGTATAACTTGCCAATAAGATAATTTGAAATTTATTTAAAATAAAATAATATATATTTATTTTTGTTGGAAACGATCGGTTGAAAGTGCATTGAAGATTCGGATAGGAATTTTTTGTGTCTTCTAGCTGTTTGTTTTTGTTCGTTTTGTTTGCCAAGCGGCGAGTGCTCTAAAATCCGCTTTGACAGCTCGCCTGTCAGCTGAGTCCGACCAAAACGGCCGCCTGTGGTGCGCTGTATATAAATAAGTGTGTGGGTGTGTGTGGGTGTGTGTATGGCCTGTTTGGCTAGTTGTTTACTATTTTGTTGGAACTCCAAACAACATATGCTAATGACTCTGCAGCTGGGGTCGGAACAGGCACAGCTGGAGGTGCGGCACTGGAGCAGGCCACTCAGTTGGAGGCTTTCAGGCGGTTTAAGGCCAACTCACACACCTACACCCATTGGCTTCATCAAAATGAAATTTGCTGGCAAGCACATAACGTAAAACAACTTGGCAGGTAACGGAAACGCATGTGCGTCATGCTCAAAGGCTTTAAAATGCGCTTTTAGTTGCAGCACTCATTTAATGTGGCTCATATGCAAATCAACCTGTGCCCGGTGCTGTGCTTCTACTCTGTGCGCAATCTGCACATCACGTATACGCCAGTTGCGCCCGGGCAACGCAGCTTTAGCACCTGACGCAGCAAAATCAATTAGACACCTGCGAACATTTCAGCGGCACAATAACTAAAATAGCAGTCAGCAGCATCAGCAGCAGCAACAAATGCAATTGCAAACAGTTCCAACAACAACAATTGCAATTTAATGATAATGATGTTAGTAACGTTGTTGTCTGTCTTGTTGCTGCATTCAAATTGGCCTAAAAGTTGCTTCTTTTTCGCTCATATTTGGCAGCTTGTTTAAATAGTAATTACTATTGTTGAAAATTAGGGCTTATGAACACGATAACACATGCATAAACTAACCAGGCATTCGAGACCAGATTCTCGTTAGTCAGATTCATAAGTGGGTCACATGGAGAGCTCAGTCAGCGAGCAGGTTTTATTCAACTACATGCAAGGCTTCTGTTGCAGTTTAAATATGTGAATAATTCACCTAAGTATTTCAGCTTGAATCTTGAATTATTCACATATCTGTTTTCTACCTCATTAGCTACACTTTGCACATTATCCGCTTCTTTGTTGTAAAGAACGATCCACTCGTATTTAAATAGTTGGCCATGTGTTGACCCACTTCCGCAAGTAAGCCACACAACTGTCCTTAAACTGCAGCCCGCCGAGGCAAACAACAACAGCAACGAGGCAACCTCAAGCAATTTCTAATCAAAATCTGTTAGTAAACGTGAGCTCAGAAGCATATGTGAAAGCGCTGGCAAAATCTGCTCAAAGCAAATCGAGTTAATACCAAAATAGCTGAACACAGCGAAAACAAAAACCACAAAAACCGCACATAACTCTATGCTGAAAGCTAATCATATACGCACAGGCAAACGCACACACATACACACACACCCACACACAAACACACACACACTCACACACATACATGCACGCAGTTCAGCTGAGGTTCTTTTTAAAACATGTGCACAGCAAAAAAAAAAAAAATGTGCTTAAAAATGATAGGAAAAACTAGCAGCTGTCCCTGTTGCTGTACCTCGAAAGTATGCAAAAGATTTTCCTGCCATACGAAAAATGAATTTAACAAAGCTAACGTAAAATTTACACTCGGTTTGGATATTTGGTTCAGGTTTTCGGCTGTTGGCGACATGAAATTTTCATTGGAAATTGAATACAGGGAAAAAAAAGCCGCTCGCGACGCTCGGCGACAGCTGCTGCAATTGACAATTATTATTATTGCTCAGTGCGAATGAAAAGTCGCACCCAGGCATCAGGCAACAGGCAGCAGGCATCAGCCATCAGCCATCAGGCAGTTGGTAACTGGTAACTGGTAACTGGCAGCTGGCAGTTGGGTTTGTATTCATATGTTGGCCATGTGGACAGAGCAAAACGCCCAACAGGCTCGTTGGCTTCAATAAAATCCAATGTACGCATTAAAATCATTTAAATTCTATTGTTTTTACTTTCGTATCACATATGCATTGTTTTTATTTGATTTCCACTCCTCCCATTTTTTTTTTGTGTGTCTCGCTGACAGCGCACACATACACACACACACACGCCCGCACGCACACAAGCCCAAGCTGGGAGCCACAAATGCCACGTAAGCTGTTTTCGTTACGGCTTTGGTGGTATCAGCAAATGCATATTTAATGGCTTACGTGGCGTATGAGCAATGCGCGCCGTAAGATATCCGTTGCGATATGCTTCTCGTCGAAATTTAATGCCGTTCAAAGCGTCATAACTTGAAGCAATTAAATCGAGACACGCTAATAAGTTCATTCCTGTATATAAATTTAAATCAGATTATTATCTCTTTGAAAATGGGAAAATCGGAAAAGCTAGACATTCCAGAATGTGAGATTAACTGACAAAATAAAGGATAAATTGGAATGTATAAAGAAATACTATAAGAATTTATGTTTACGGAACTATCGACATATTTATTGTATAAATAATTAATTAAATCCAAAAATAATAATAAAAACGAACTTAAAAATGATTTGCTTATCCATCAAATCATTTAGAGTGGAGTCAAGAATTTTTACAGTATCATAGATTTTAAAAATATCAATATCCATTAATGCTAATTTAACTTAATTAAGGATTGCATAAGCACTTTATCAAACAGTTCAACAAAAAGTTAGCATATTTATTTTTCGCTCTTCATTCAATTTTAAGCTATTTGGTGTGGCAAAAGCGTCTAAAAATCTGCACACCTTTATGCCCTCACCTGTGATGGTGGCTCGTCTGCTGTCACAGTTTGCAAATATTCAACGTCAGTGTGCGACAGAGCGAAGGTAAAGGGTGAAGCTTTCAAATTGAGGTAAGAGTCTGGCTTGTTTGCATAATGCGAAGCAGTCAACAGCCGACAAACACAAAAAACACCTCACGGCAAACACACACACACACATACACAGAGAGAGAGAGAGAGAGAGAGAGAGAGAGATAGACAGATATACAGACATACACATACAATTGTGATATAAAAATGCTGCGGTTTTTATTTTACAATTCCATACGTTGTACTTTTGCTCAGGTAAAGGAATTTTACGCTGACAGCAGCGAATTGTTTGTTAAGCAAAAAGGATTTTCACTGTTGTTGTAACACTTTTTGCGTTGATTTGTTCGCTGATTTGCGCTAAGGCCGGCTGTCTCTCCAATAGGAGGAAGTCGCTTTTAACAGGAGCGAGCAGCAAATCCTTTTTGACTGCCAGGTCGCAACTTTATTGGCAACTTTTTCATTTGGCGCATTTATAAATTATTTAAAGTGTCGCCTTTTGCCATCTGCAGTGTGTGTGTGTGTGTGTGTTTATGTGTGTGAGTTGATGTATGAATGTGTATCATTGACCTCGTGACCTCAAAAGGGCTTTCGCACACATTCAACATTTATAGTAGACAAGCTGGTCGAGTGACATGACAAAACCATAAACAGTGGCTAAACAAGGTGCTTAAATTATGCCACAAGATCTCAAAACTGGCTGTAAATAACAAGCCAGACCGGACAGAAATGTAGGGGCGACTACTGCGCCCCTCCCCACCCATACCTACAAATATGGGTGTAGATGAGTGTGCTGTCGGCTTCCACTCACACACTCACACACTGACACGTGGGGCATACGTCGCCTGCCACAAAATGTTGCCACTTTGGTGCCGTTTGCCTCCCTCCAGCTGCTTCTGTCCTCGTCGCTTGTTCCTAGTTGTTGGTCTCACGCTTGGCTGTCTTTGGTTTTGAGCAATCAACACGCAAATGTATGCACATGTGTGTGTGTGCGTGTGTGGCAATTGTACATGTTTACTTAACGCTATTCAGCTGCCAACTGTTCGGGCTCATATATGAATATCAATGGCTTTTGATGCAAGCACTGATGCAAATTTAGCTGATAAGTAGCATAACTTGCTCGACTTACACATATCCAGTAATATGGAAATACTTCTCAGAAATATTTGTGTATGACTCAAATAAATTAAACATACAATCCCGACCATAATTAATTACTGCTATAGTTTGTCATGCTCCACTTATTACTCATTAAAAACAGGGTATAAGTGCCAAGTTGTTATTTAACTAAACATTGTTTAAAAGGCACCAAATTTGTGAGCCGTTGCTGTAGATTTGAATACAGGTTCATATATGTTATATATTGAATCCAATTATAACATTTTCATTCAGAAAAACAAATGTTGCTTCGCATAATAAACAAGCCCAAAGAAAAAAAAAAACAAAAACATGCTAAAGTTTAAATACTGTGTATAAACTTTAAGGTCAGTTCAATAAGTTTTTTGGGCCTGGCCAAAAAGCCCGTCACCCACCTTTGATTTGCTTTTCACCTGCTTCCCGCTCTGAGTGCCGGTGGTCGGTGTTTGTGTTTGGGTTTGTTTACCTGGCTGCCCAGCTTGTTTCCTTCCTGTCAATGACATGCCACATGGACAGGACAAAAACGATTTTAATTAAAATCGGATTTGGCATCGACGATTTCCGGGAATTTAATTGTATGTGGAGAGACATTTGTTTACACTTTGACGTTGACGAGTGTTGTGCAACCTGGCCAACATGTCTTTGATCTTAAACTCCCAATTCAAGTTCGAGCCATAGTTGTCAGCACTTTACACCTGCCCAAATAATAACAAAGGTAAGAGAGATGTATGAAGCGAAGAAGGAAATACGGCAGTAAATAAAAATAAATAATATAATAAAAATGCATAAATGAATGCTTCAGAGCTTCTTGACACACGGATGTTATTCACCGGATGTCTGTGTGTGTGTGTGTGTGTGCGTGTGTGTGTATGTGTGTGTGTGTGTGAATGTGCGTATCTCATTGTTCGCACTTGAGCAGAGTTTTTGACTGTCCGTCAAGCATTTGGTTTAAGTGTTTGTTGCTTAAAGGCATCTTATATGTATATACATATATCTATATTTAACGATATGCTTAGACTTCTGAGAATTTAAGTTTGCAAAATAACTAAATTCAAGTACTTGTTGTTTATTGCAGCCAATTAGATTAGACATAAGCGCATACTTGTTGAACAATTCTACACTCAATACAAAGTCAACTTAAGGTTTATCGAAATTTCAATTTCATTTTCAATTTCAATTTGAAATGAAAATTTAAGCTGGACACCTTGGGGCTCTCCGTCTGTCAGACTCACACATCCGTATCCTTTTCCGTTTGAAGCAATAATAAACAGTTTCCGTCATCTGCTTGACATATCTACAAGTCGAAATCAGCTTGTGTGCTTAATGATATGTATAAACCTAGTGCAAACACGAACCCTTTCGACGAATTGACATTCCCCTTCCACACCCTCCTACTCGCCTGTACGCGTATTTGTTTATGCGTGTGCGTGTGAGGGGAAGACAGCGGTAAACAGAATGGTCAAATATAAAACGTGGCTGCGGTTATTGCTTGATTAATTTCCGGTCAAATGGCCAGAGACACTAATGACTATTTAATGTTACAATTTACACTTTATTGATTTGTAAGTGTGTGCGTATGCATGAAAGTGTGTCTGTGTGTGCGTGTGTGTGTGTGTGTGTGTGTCTGTCAGTGTGTGCTTATCTGTCTGTCATTGTAAACAGGGCATTGTGTCAAGTTGTCAGACGCAGACTTTGAAATGCCTTTCCACTTATACAGAGATGAATTACCAGGAATCTAGAAAATCAGCTCAAATAACGGTACAAAAGAGCTGCAGCTCACAGACTTCAAATGGCCAAAGGCTCAATTTTTGGTAAGTGCTTCCACTTATTTTTTGACAAAATCAAATTAAAGACTTTTATTTTATATATTCATAATAAATATATTAAATCAAAGCAACATTTTTAAATATATTTTTACTTTGCAAAATGCAAAAGAATAAGCAATTAAATTAGTTACATACCCTACCATAAATATAATAAAAAGTTTAGTTATGATTTAGTTTATATATATATTATTTCGACTAATTGACGTTGTTTAAACACTTCAAGAAGGAACAAACTGTACGTTTATCCACATGACAAATATTTATCTACATTACAAATAATAAAGGAGCACACATTTTTGCAATGTAGAACAGGACAATGTGAAATGTTGGTCCTGTGCATATGTGAATGCTCATGGAGAACAATTTGGACTGCACTTTCATAGGTCAAACTGTGCCTCTTCTCAACTTTAGTCTGTCACAAAAATTACAGTCCCTAAACCGAATACTTGGCAGTGCAGTTGAGTCCTGGTCAGTGCCACACTCTCGGCCGATGGTCAGTGGTCAGTGGTCAGTCCTTTTTCAGAGAGACTGGGCTAATATTTTGCAGAATTATCTTGTGTAGGTATATTTGAAGCTGCAATTGTGAACAGAGGACAAAAACATGCAAAATTGTTCTGTGTCAGAGTTCACATTTTGCCAGAGCTTCGGCTTTGGCTGCTAATTCAGAAGAACTGCCTCGAAATTATGTGAGGGCCCAAATCTATGTATCTGTGTGTGCAGACGGCGCTCATAGTTCATCATGTCGAACATTTGGCTTTCATATCACGTATTTTATTACATCGTTATTCATGACATTCGGCTCTCTAGCCGTATGAATTTCAGTAAGAGGCAAGTTTCTCATCGCACACGCTACTCGAGCATATTCAAAATGCAGTTCAATAGATTCTCAGTACCATAAAATAAACATTAAGTTGCTTAAGCAGTCATAAGAAGGCGATCCTTGCCACATCCTCGAACCCAAGCTGGGGCTCATCCTCGCATCTGTTGGCTGGCACATAATTAAATTGATTTCTACGGGTTTGTACTTGAGATTTATGGCCACATAAGGAGAAGCGATATTTGCAAATTGAAAAGGGCTCGCGGGCAGGTCCATTAAGCAATGTTAAGAAATGTTCGCAAATGTAAGCAAATGGCAGTATAAATTGTCCATCCATAAATAATATTGAAAAATTGAAAGAAGTATGTTTAATGTTAAAGGCCCGTGGAAAAAGTTATTGCTCCTCTAAAGTTGAGGCATTTTAACTATTCATGTCGAAGTACACACACACACACACACACACACACACACACATCTAAAAGCAACTATTCCCAGCATAGCTGAGCATAAACTTGAGAACTATTCGCTCACAGTGTGTGTGTGTGTGTGCGTGTAGCTAGAAAGCGCGCCGACAGCATAAAACTTCATACCGAAATACCAAAGCAAATATTTACATATAATCCATGTGTGCCAAACGAAACTCAGCTAAAGCAAAACTTAAGTCGGGACACACCTCAAAACAAAAGTAGAACAAAGCACAGCAACAACAACAACAACAACAATATTGGCAAAGAAATTCTAAAAGAAATTATTTCTGGCATTTTAATAAACAACATGAGCCGGAAAAAATGCTGCAAGATATTTGAATAGGTTTTGTTTTAAATAAATTGCCAAGCGCTTCACATATTTTTTGACTTTGCGACTCGCATGAAAAATTTCGGTTAGCAAAGTTCAAGAGCAGTTCAAAAATGTGAATAAAACTAAATTTATAGTTTTAAAGAAAACTCATCGAAAATAAGATTAGTTCAACTTTCAATCATAAATCCATTGATATGAGAGAGACAGAGAGAGAGAGAGAGATTGATTGATACAGAAAAATCCTAGGAAAAGCGTTTTAAGCAATTTGGAATTTAATTTAATTTATCTCATTAAAGAAAAACAGAATATTATGAAGAATTGTAAAACTTAAATCTAACAAAGTTTGGGCAGCTGCTCAGTGGCTTAGCTTGGTTGTTTAATTTGGCAGGGAGTTTACAAACACATTTAAAATAAATAAATAAAAAAAAAAAAACACAGTTGAAAAGCTCAAATTGTAGGCAACAACGGCTAATTACAGTGCGACCCAATTTTATGGTAAAGTGCGAAAAAAGGAGCACACGAAATGTTGCAAAGTTAGAACGAGGCGCCAATAAATGGCAACGGGGCCAAGCACCTCGAAAGCAAACAAACACGACTGAACCACAGGGAAATGTGCGCTCTCTTTCCCCCCTCTCTCTCTCTCTCACTCTCTGTCTCACTCACTTTAGCTGTTTGTGTGGTTGTTTTTGCTAATTAGCGAATAACCGTGTTTAGATTGCAAACACTCATGCCAGGCGAAAAAAAATAACAGACGCCGGCAAATTAATTGCCAAACAAGTGAGTGCAGAGTTGGCAACTGGAAATTGCTGTCCCAGCCATCACACTCAGCAGAGGCCTAATACACAGCCCCCGACACACACACACACACACAAACATAGTCGCTTAATGCTGCAATTCGCATTTCTGCAGCAGTGCGGAAAGAATCCTGACCCTCAGCAATGGCAGCGGACAGAGCGCGTCACCGACATGGCCAGAGCTGCGCTTAGTTAATTAGTTTAGCAGCACTTTGCGTGTGCGTGCGTGTGTCAGTGTGTGTGTGTGTGTGTGTGTACACATATATGTGAGTCTGTCATTTGGCATCCCAGTTTCGGCGACAGCCTTTGGTCCTGTCGCGTTGCGTTTGTTTGCTGTCAGCAACGCATCAGCATCCGCCTCGCATTTTTGGGCCTCGCTTGCCAAATGGCCGCTTCAATTACAGCTGAGCAAATGCCCACAGCATCAGCATCAGCATCAGCATCAGCAGCAGCATCAGCAGCAGCACCAACAAAGGCACCAACTGTCCCATTATTTGCTGAGGACCTTACACATCGGACTTTAAAGCCGCTTAGCAGGCACGTCTTGCACAAGCCCCGCGAATAGATTTGCTTCGAGTGTCGCCCGGCAGGACTAATTACGATGGGACAGTCGCTAACCAGCCCAAACCAAAAGCCCAAGGCCCAAAACGTGTCTAATACTCTGCTCCAAACGGAAAGCCCAGCCGAAGAGCCGAGGGCATAAAGATAAGCGCACACAAATTGTAAACAGTCAGAAAAAAAAAGAAGAAGCTAATAATAAATATAAATATATATGTACATTTATATATGTACGAGCTTACCCAGGTCAACATTTCTTTATATTATTTTCTTATTTATATATAAATACATATGTAAATGTCGGTTGCCATCTAATAAAAGAAAAGAGACAGACTTATGAGCGTACAAAAAAGTTGAGCATAATTTAGAATTAAGACAGGACAATAAAATGAAATCAAATAAAATAGAAAGTTTAGTGGAATATAAGAGAAACAGAGCTAAAAAGAGAGAGAGAGAAAGAGAGAGAGAGAGAAAGAGAGAAAGAGAGAGAAAGAGACAAAGGGAGATTTAAAAAGTAAGTTAGAAAAAGAGTGCTTTATATTATAGCAGAAGTATATGTAGCCACAGACTTAAACTCCTGAGAATCGCATAGTAAAGCAGTATTTTATTATACTAATTTTTTCATAATAACAGCACATATATGTACAACATTTACATATGTATAAATATTTGTACCTGCGTTCATAAAATAAATGTTAAACTTTTCTTGATAAATAAATCAATCTTCAGAGCTATAAAAACAAACTTAAGCTATTACGCAATCAAGCTTCACTCTTAAATTCCAAGCAGGGTTTGGACTACCTAATTAAGTTTTGGATATTCAAGTATAACATTATCAATCTGTGTTTTACAGGTTGCCGTTTTATATGTTTTTAAATATGTTTGATATAAAGGCATTTCTCTTTCCGAAATTTTATAACAGGCAAACAACAATTTGGAATTTAATGCTTAAAGCTGTTATCAAAGGCTATTCAACTCTAACACCTAAAAGCCGCCTACATCAAACACAACAAGAGCCAGCAACAACAACAACAACAACAACAACAGCAGCAACAACAACAATGGCTCATAGTGTGAAACTTTTATGTTTTGCGAAAACATTACCTAAAGCATACTTTGCAGGCGTCCTCTTCGACACCCACACCCACACCCACACCCACACACCCTCTTCAACAGTCACACCCACACCCACACCCACACCCACAAAGCCAACAGCAGGGACTAAGTGATTCCCTGGGGTGTATTTTGAAGAGCGGCCAGCATTGAAGCGAACCAATAGCCGGAATAGAACCCAAGACCAGCTCCGAATAGGAGTCTCAGCCCCTCCACTGAGTAAGCATTAAAAATTGATGAGTTCTTAATTTGTGTTGCGCTGCTTCTACTGCTGCTTCTATTGCTGCTGCTGCTGCTGTTGCTGCTGCTGCTGCTGCCATATTGAAAATAGATTAAGTTCTATTATTTGCAGTCATGATGTGGATTAGCACGGACACTTGAGGAAAAGGACGAAACTTTCGTTGCCTTTATAAACGTCATCATTAATCATGCTGACAAGGGCCCGCTTGGATTTTCATTTTATGTTACCATCGACCTGCAAACAATTTGGTTCGAGTTCGCTTCCATAATTTATGTATCCAACATTTCTAGTACTATGTACCTACTACTACCACTGCCAGCACTATACTCATGTACCTAGTCAAAACTGTAGCCTAGTCCCAACAATTTTCAAGTTATTTATGCGTAGCGCGAATCTAATTGCAATTTCCGCACGGTCGGAAAATGTTGCAGAATTTATTGCAGGACTAGCGTGCAGCTCGTGTAGTTTTCATCCCTAGCTCAATACAATTTTCCATCCAGCCCACACACACACACACACACACTCGCTCACTCACTCACTTAGATTGACAAATTTTGGTCAGAGCAGGGATTGTGACCATTGGGTTAAAAATTTATTTATGGTAATTTCGACAACAGAATGCAGGACAGAGAGAACATGGACAATCGCATTCGTCAGATTTGGTTGGCGTTTTGTCAAAATTTGCACATGGTAAATTTAACAGATCCTCCACGATTTCGCATTTGTATTCTGGGATTTTTCCCGCATAAGCCAATATTTGATTGAGCGTCCCGTTTCCGGGGACAGCTCTTTCCTAAAATTTAATTAAGAATTTTATTTCGGTTTTATTGACTGCAGCGTCCGCAGCTAATTATCCAATTTGAATATTTCATTATTTGTTTTTCTTCTATTTTTTTTTTGTTCCTTTTACTGTTTTTGTTGTTGTTATTGTTGCTTGCGTTTTCAATAATATATTTATAATTAGCTTGGCACGCGTTTAATTTTGAAATTTAATTAGTGCAAACAAGACTGCGGTTTGTTTATGTATTCATAACGTGCCATTGTCAAAGTATTTTTATTATGAGTGTGTGTGTGTGTGTGTGTGAAAAAGTAGCAGATACATAAGTAGTACGTATATATGTGTGTGTAAATATTATGTTATCTGCTGCTGCCAATTATGAGCGATATAAAGCGATTGTCATTAGAATGTTTTCTATTTTTTGTATGCGGCTTTTATTGCCGTTTACAAAAAAAAAAGAAGAAGAAAAAACAGCTAAATAATTTATGTGGCTTCTGTTTATGCCAAAACGTATCCAATTGTCAGCATTGACTAAGTCTAATTAAATATTTATAAATTGTGCCGAGCACAATCTATATGGGCTAATAAAAAAATGAAGTCACATTTAATAAATATTATATAATTGTGTGTGCCATATATTGATTATTGCACAATTCAAAAAAGTGCTTAAACTATTCATAAATATTACATTAAGCTTCCAAAAGTGTTTATGAAACTTAAAATAATAATAATAAATAATAAAATGAAATAGAAAATTATGAATAATTTGTCGATAGAAAAAACTTAATATAAGCTCGAAATGGATTTCATGTTGATTATTGATTTCAAATAAAGAGTGTAATGTCAATTAAAGTATTCATAAATGTTGCAATAAACTTTGCCAATTATTTGCACATATAAAATATAATAGTATATATGCACATATATTAAAAATAAAAAATTATATTAAAATTAAAATTTTATAAATTGAATAATTTATTGTTAAGCGCAAATAAATATCGAACTGGGAAACATAAATATATCAAAACTTAATATATATATATATATATATATATACATATTAACTATAAATCTACCTCAAGTTAAGCTAAGCTTTATATATAGGTTAACTATATATCAGCTGTTCGTCCAGATTCTGAAGTTAATTAAATATTTGCGTCTGTTTTGCGATAGGCTGGAATATTCCTTAATGAGTCAACAGAATGACTTTTTGGCTAAGGGCAGGTTTGGGGCTTTGAGGTCGGCTTTCGCACACCGAAAATACAATAAATGTCGAAAACTTTCAGCGCCACAATGAGCCATTGCATGTGGTATAAGCCTTATTTATTTGCTGGCCATAAATAACGCTTAACGCATCTAAATCTTGAACTTTGTGCGAATGTGCTGGCTGACTGGCTGCCGCTTTCTGCAGACGGTTTGAGTTGTTTACCCAGTTAAGGAGGCTGAGGCTAAAACTCGACAAGGCTTAAATTGTAGACACGAATGCCGCCCACGCGGGCTCTCTTTAATTCCAAAGTTAAAAGTTAGAAAACAATACCAAAAATTGTACTCTTTTATTTGTATTTTTTTTTTTTGGTTTTTTTTTTATTTTGCTGCTTCTTTATATTTATTTCTTTGTTGAGATTTATGAGCGGCCTTTTTTGCGCTTCTTTGCACGATATCGTTTTGCAAAATGCTTTTCATTTGATTTTCTTTTATTGTTTTCCGATTCACAGCCAGAGTGGGAGTAACAGAAAAAAAAAACAAAACAAAAAGAAAGTCCTTTCCCAATTCTTTAATAAAGTGAAATTCTGTCTATCACAAGCAAAATGTTTACAGTTTTTTTTTTTTAACTTTATTTTAGTTGGGATTACTTTAGACCTTTGCCTCATTGTATACAACATCCATACACATCCTCTAGCTATTTATTTTTGTCTGCTCTTTAAGGGGTATTCGGTTGTCAAACAACTCTGCTATGTTGATGATAGCCCCAATGTTATTTTACAGATATTTTCATTGCTTTTTGCTGTATACTCCGATTGTTTTATTTGTTATGTTAGTGTTAGTTACCACATGATTGCTCTCTCACCCTCTCTCTCTCTCTCCCCCCCTCTCCCTCTCTCTCTCTAACTTTTTATTTATTTATATATGTGGATATGGATATGTATATGTATATGCATACCACTACACAGAAGCGTTTGCCTGCTTCGGATGCCTTTCATAGCTGTCATGTTGTTTTGCCAGCTAAAGGCTGGCTGCCAGATGCCAGCTTAAAAGTTGTGCCGCCCTCGCAGCGACGTACACAATGACATGCGCTCGCACCTACACACACAAACAGACAAGTGCAAACAGCGCAACACACATACACACACACACGCTCGCACACACATTTATACAGATTGCCTTAACCTTAACCAATGTCAGTTTTGGCACCTACAACGCTATTGTTTTTTTTTTTTTGTGCCCGTCGCATATTTTTGTTTGCTTACCTAAAACCAAAACGGGTTAGGGTTAAGGGGGATGCTGGAGAGGGTGGCTTTGGTGCTTGAGGGTTGGAGGCTTGGGGATGTGTCGGCCAGTTGTGCCACGCCTCGTGTCCCTGGCGTGTGTACTTTACACACAAATTAACATATAAATTGATTTTGCAGAGTAAAGTGTTGAACTGTTGTGGATTGTCAATGCGGTTGGCCGTAGCAAGAAGAAGAGGCATCGAGGTGGGCCTCAAATTGCATTTCCATGTTTTGTGCATCTTAAAACGGATTTTGGCTTTAGGTCAATTACAGACTCAAATACGAAAATATGCATAAATACACAGAAAAAGCTGTCGATAAATATTTTTACCAATTGCCAAATGTTTAAAGAATGGAAAGAAATTTCGAAAATTTCATGATTGGATTTTATTTACGCTACTTAGAAAATGCAGTTCAACTCCTTTGCAGCTTATGTCCAGCACAAAAAAAAAAAAGAAAAATATGTATCAAATTGTTTTGCCTGGGAAATCCTTTTAGCCGGCCAGCCTGCTTGCCTGCTTGCCAGGAAGGCTGCAACTAGGTCAAGTGGAAATTGTATCAAGTGTAATATGTTTACCGGAAAAACAAGAAAGCCAACAACTTAGACTTATTATGGCGGAGATAAGATAAGTCCGCAAAACTTATCTTTAGAATAACCACAAAATCCGTTCGAATTATATAACTTAAGTGGGAAGCAAGGCAAATGCACAAGCCACGAACTATATTCATATATACTGACCAAGTTAATTACACTTAATACCCAGGCTAAAGGTGTGTGTGTGTGTGTATGTGTGTGTGTTTACCATTTGTACATTTGCAGCTGCCGCAAGAAACTGACAGCTTGTTTATTCCGGTGTGTGTGCGTGTGTGTCTGTGTGAGGTGCTGTTAAATACCTTGCAAAATATTTAAAAGTAATAATGGGTCAGTGACACGTGAAAGTGTGTGACAACAGCAGCAGCTGCAAATGATTTTAATCGCCAATGAAAAAGCAAGGAAAACAAATTGAAAATTCTATCAATTTGCTGATGAAGACAAAATAGTGCAAATCCAATCAAAATATATACTATATATACGCTTACATAAATATATATTTGTGTATGTGTTTGCTTAAAGTCTGCCTTTTGTGTTGCTTCTTCTTGAAAGTTCTCGCTGGCCAGCAAATTGATTTGTCAAGCAGCCAGAGCCACATTAAAAATTGACAACCAAACAAATTGTGGATGACACAACACGTGTATATTCATTGGGGAAGTTGGGACCGGAATGGCATTATCCCCAGCCGTTGTTGTTAACAAAATAAAAAGCACAACAACAAAAAAGTGAAGAGTCTCTTTATTGTCAATATTTTATGAGACTGAATTAATTTGAAAACATTTCAACAGCTGCTCTGCCGAACGGCCCAATCTTTCACTTTTCATTGCTATTTCACTTTTCCTAGTTTGACATATTTTCGCATTCTTTTGCTGCCAACTGAAAAAAAAACTTTTTTGGGCCATTTTATTAGTTATGCAAATTAATGTGCGTCCATGCGTGAATGGACGTGTGTGCATATTTAATTTTTAATAAATTCCGTACGCCTTTCCTTCATGCATGACCACATTTATGCTCCACTCCACAAATTAACTTTGTTTTCAATGGCACTTCAGAGCACAGACTTTCGAGTTTGGCCGGACCCTAGCCTTGTTTCACTAGCCAAGCACGCATTCAGTTAGCCATGGCCGATGCTCTCCAAATGGAGTGGTTCGCATAATTGGATAAGTTGAAAGAGCTTACCATAAGTAGCTCACAGGTGGCAGCATATTATCATCCAGCTGGAATTTAATACAAATTTTATTAAATAAACCAAAAAGTTTTTACATCTAAAGCGGAACTTGTTAGCTAGACAACAACAAAACACTTTAATTGAACAACAGCAAGGCTTAAGTAATTTAACTCCGTTGACCCGACCTTATTTTCAAGTCTTCATTTAATGGTCGCCGACTTCCTAAACACATACGAAGATTTTATAACAAGCATTAATTTTGGTTAATAACTTTATAAAGGAAACTAATGCACGAGCTGGTCCAAGCAGCACACATAAGCATATCAAACACTTATGTACGCATCCTCTTCCCCACACACATACGCACTCACAGACACATGGTGAATGATTTTTCGCACACACTGTTTGAGGCAACGCCTAAGACCAAGGACTAAGGACATAAGACAGTGGGCCTTCGAGCCGTTAGGCATAAAATAGAATTGAAATAACCATACGATAAGCTCAATTTGTGCGCAGCTTTAGTGGCGCATTAGCCATACATAAAGCAAAGATAGCCGCCATATAAACTGACTGTATCCAAGTGTATCTATGTGTATGTGTGTGTATGTGTGTGTGCGATGATGTGTGCGTCACTTCCGCTTGTAATTGTAGTTACAATGTCACAATCACTAGACCATATAAACGCAAGTAAACAAGTCCAGAGCAAGAGGCGAAGATGTCGACAGCACACACGCACAGGCATAGGCATAGGCATAGGCATAGGCATAAACAACTCACACACACACCCACCCACTCACCCACCCACTCGCCTTAGCTCTCGTCTAGCTTCCACTTGCCACTTTGTAAGTAGCCCTAGCCACACACACACACACACACACACACACACACACACACACACACATATGCACACGCACACACTTGTGCACTCTCAGCCACAGCATTGCCTTGGCAATATTTACAAGTCACTTGTTTTTATGCCTACATTAATTATGCGCGCTTTTGCCTTTTGGCCTGGTTTTCGGTAACTTTCTCGACTTGTCTTTGATTTTGATGCTTTTGCCACAATTCGTGGCAGGCTTTGGCTTTTGGTTACGCTTCGCTCTGCTCTGCTCTGCTCGGCTCTGCTCTGCTCTGTGGTTCTTGTTTGTTGTTGCTTTGTTCTATCTGCTTGTTGTTGTTGCTGTCGTTTCCGCTTTGCTGTTGGTTGTCATCGCAGTTCGGCGACAACCGCCTTCCTCACACTTGATCTGCTCATATTTTTTCTTATTTTAAAGCCCTGGCTTGCGGATTCTTCAATAAATTTTGGCACTCATGTCTGTGGTATGTGCTGGTGGCAACTTAATTGGATGCCGTTCAAGTTGCTGCCGCCGCTGCCGATGCTGCTGCCGATGCTGCTGGTGCTGGTGCTGGTGCTAGTGCTGCTCTCTGTGGCCATAAATGTCAGCCAGGTCGAGCTGCATTAACTGACCCAGTTGAGCTCTAGCCATGGCTTTGGACCCAAAAACTCTTCCCTTCCCTTTTCCCGCCGCCCATTTTGTGCGCCCGGAGTGCCTCTTAATGGGATTATTGCGCAGTGAAACGTATAATGCGTCAGCCTCGACACTCTCAGCGTTTTGCAGCTGCTTTGAGCAGTTCGTGGCAAGAAGTTGCAGCAGCTTCTGCTGCTTCTGCTGTTTTTGCTGCTGCCTGTGGCCTTGCTATCATGTGCACTTTTTGGCAGACACTGCGTATGCGTAATGTGTGCAACTGTCCCATATATAAACAGCTTTAGTGCTGCTTACAGATTCTCTTTAGTAACTCTCACACGCACACACACACACACACATACTCATTTATTATTAAGTCCTTATATAAATTCGTATTACTGCATTACCGCAATGGCTATTAAAACCTTGTTAGGATATGTGAAGTGCATTCAAGGAGAACTCTGCTTCAACATCAAATAAATTAACTGCCAGCATTCAATAATCGAGTCAAGTTATTTAATCAGAGATGCTCTAGATTAAAGATATTCTAGGTACTTGATAGGGCGTAATCAAACATCGATTGAAATCGTATATTCGACAATCTGTTTGATCCAATAGATTTATATTTTAATGTATTTCCGATCCTTCATTTGTGACCTTTCATCAATTTAATAAATTCTCAGTAATATTCAAGAATTTTCTTTTGCTTTCATCCCACTTTTGATGAATTTCACAAATCGCTCGGCACTTTTCCATGCTTCATTTCGTTTTTTCTGTTCTTCCACTTTGCATTTGCATTTCCACCGTCATGAACCATTAGGATGTTTTTTTTTTACATTTTCCAACTGCATTTGAATCAGGAAGAAGAAAATGCAGCTGTAGCTGCAAAAATTTTAACATATTTTGCTGTGAGAAATAAAGAAATTTATATTCTAATTTTTATTAAATTCTTCAGTTTAATGCGTTTTTATTTGGTTTCATTTCTTCTTATGCTTTTTACAATTTGCTTCATTAATATTCATTTTTAATTTAACTTAGAAAATTAATATTTTGCTTAACTTATGTGTTTGTGTGTGTGTGTGTGTGTGTGTGTGTATAGCTGTGTGGTTGAGTGTATTTGTGTGTGTGTGTGTGTTTGTTTAATGTGTTCTCTCTCAATTATTAATGCTCATTGTTGCTTAAATGTTTTGTTGCCTTTAATGGCGATTTATATATTCATTTATTCATAAACGTTTTTCATTACCTAATTCTAACTTAATACGTTATTTTTATTTATACAGCTAAAATAGTTTTGTAAATTATGGGCGTATTTTTAAAATGGTTTTTCGCACTTGCCTGCCAGCAAATTCATTGTTAAATATTTGTTCTTGTTTTTCTATCTTTTTTTTTTTGTTTTTGGTTTTTTTTTTTATGTTTTTGTATATTTGATTCAGTTTTACATTTGCTATGCTAAAATGTTTTCTTTTTGCTTTTGTTTTATTTTCTTTTTCGGTTTTCTGATTTTCATTTTAATTTTCGGTGCATTTTGCCAACTAACTCACTTGGTGAAATTAAAACTAAATAATTTGCTATATACGCAACTGTTAGTGTATGTGTATGTATATGTATGTGTTTGTCTGTGTCGGTGTATAATTTTTACAGCTAATGATTTACTATATTTTTATCATTTACAATATTCAGTAGTGTGCTTAAATGATTGCTTCTGCATTTTTCGACAGCTTTATGCAGTTATTCAATTTTCTATTGCTAATAATTTTTTTTTTTTAGTTCTTACAACGTTCGAAATTTGCTTTCCTTTTGCTCAACTTTTCACCTTCATCGTTATTCGTTTCAATCTTGAACTTTTATATTTACACGGAAAATATTTAAAATTGCAAGAGAACTTTTGTAAAACTTAAAAATAACTTAATTATGTACAAATGTTACAGTATGTTAACAAAATATTTTGAAACCTATTTGGATGATTGAAAATTTATGAGAGAAAAAGGAAAAGTATAGCTCTAATATTTCTCTTCGTAAGGCAGTATATTTTAATTATTATTATTCTTAGTAAAGAAAAAAAAACGTTATTGAATTTACATTAAGCAAAATTTAAATGCTTGCAATTATGTTTAAATCAATGATTTTTTTTTTTAGAATATTTGAAAACTTTTTAAAGCTTGTTTCTTATTTAATGCTTGAATCATTCTTTATCCCATTTTTAACACTTGCTGCATTCACCTCAACTTACTTTGTTTAAACTTTAAGTTATTTATTAAATTTAAACAGTTTGTTCTTATATGTGTATTTAATATTTGTATGGCTAATTATTTACGATATCTACTGCTCTGTTACCCGGAAATACCTGTGCTTTGTGTTTTCTAGTACACCTCATCAAATTGATATACGACTTGTCCAAGTAGACGCACACAACAACAATTTGTTTGTTCGCTGATTAAAGAAACAAACAACAACAAGAACAAAAGGAAAGGAAAGTATGTATGTCAAAGTCTTTGCTTAGTACGAAAAACAAATACAATAAATTATTTAAATGCAGCCTCGCGCTGCTGTGGCCCAAATTAAAATTTCATAAACTAGAGCAGAATGTGAAAAAGAATCCCAAACCCTTAATGCCACTCGCGATTTGGCCGGAACAGTCGGCACTCCAGCTATACGGCAGTTGGCTTCTGGCTAAGACTCAACAGCTCCGCATAGGCCACTTGAGCCCATTCCCCATTCCCCATTCCAGGTCCAGGTCGAAATCCTTTGTGTCATCGAGCAGGTGTCGCCATGGCACCGGCACAACAGCTACACACACGAAACACTTGAACCTGGAGTGTGCCGAGGTGCCATTGAAAGTGGGCGAGAGGCGTGTGGGAGAGTGGAGAGGGGAGAGGGAGAGGGGGAGAAGGGTCGTATGTGTGACATGTGGGCACAGGCGAGTCAATTGTCAGCTAACAACGTCGCCAAAAGCAACTCAATCGGCAAGCAAACAAACCCACAAAAAACCAGACACACACACAAAGACACACACACAGACACACATACTCACACAGACATACGAAACACAACTCAACACTGAGACAATAGTAGACATAGACTTGGGATTTCTTTTGCTGTGCCGCTCGCTTCTACAATTTTTGTGTCGGCCCTTTTTTTTATGGCCCGAACCAAGACGCTGAAAAGTTTATATTAAATGAAAAACTTTTTCAATTACATCAACGGAAATAAAATGCTGCCAGCTTGCCACTCGAGGCACGCATAGGCACGACGCAAAGCAAAAAAGGAGTCTGCCCCAACAACAACAGCAACAACAGCAACAACAATAACAACTGCCAAAGCTGAAGACGAAGCCAGTCACAAAGCTGAAGTCTTTTGTTTAGCAGCGCGTCTTTGTTTTTCGGCTTTATTAGGTTAGGCCGCCTCTTTGCCCTTTTGTTATACCCTAGAAATGGGGTATGGGAAACGGGGACAAACAAGTTTGTCAAAAACTTTGCCAGACTCAAAAAAAATATATATATATAAATAAAATATTGTGACCCACAATATCATAACGATACGATTTCAATTCGAATATTGGGCAGCAAATGAGTTTCTAATTGAACTATGAATCGATTTCGACCATCGAAACATTTTAATAAAGCAAAAGCAATAATGTTAAAAAGATTAAGAAGAATCAAATTATTTATGAAAAACAATCTTCAACAAACAGTTTCCATCAATTCCTAGTACTTTGTAATTATGGGAAATATATATTGCAAGGGCATTTTGAATTCGGTTTGTCGAAACTCTATTTTATATTCCTTAGCTTTAGGACTTGCCTTCAAATTGGGTTCTGTTTTGTGCCTTTGTTAGACTCGGCGACAAGTCTGATGTGTCAGTTTGTCAGTTTGTCGTGGACAAAGAAAACGGATATTTATATATGTATATATACACACATATATGTATGCATGTATGTAAGAGGACAAACTAAATCTATTTATGAACGAGTGTGTGTTTGTGTTTGTGTGTGTGTGCGTGTGCGTGGCTGTTTACAGAGCCACGGAATCGTCTAAGGCAGCATCCTGGCCGGCAGCAGCGCCGCGTTGTCAAATGTCGCTCGTCTCCTGGCCATCACCCACATAGCCCTCATCCGGACTGTCTGCCAACGGTCCATTCAGCTGCTTCAGCTTCGATGCATCCGCTGGCTCTGTTCCGGCGCCGCCGCCGCCGACGCCACCGCTGCTGCTGCTGCTGCTGCTGGGAGGACATTCCGCCTCTGCCATGGCCGCATTCGAGCCACTGGGAGATGCTTCGCTCTCGTCCAGCTCGGGTATCGTGGCGCTGCTCTCCAGCGTGGGTGCGGGCGTCGCAGCCGCTGTCGCTGTCGCTGCTGTTGCTGCTGCCAGCGCCGGCTGAGGCTGCGACTGCGACTGCGGCTGCGGCGGCTGGCTGAGGGCGTAGCGCAGTGGCTGCGCGTGATAGCCGGGCAGGCAGCTGGGCCACTGTTGAAAGGCTGGCATCGTTGCCAGATCGCTGCTCTTGTAGCCCTCGGGTGGCGAGGGGAACTGCTGCTGCAGCTGCAACTGTTGCTGCTGCTGCTGTTGTTGTTGCTGGGGATAACCCTCGGCTGTAAAGCGAACATTCGGTAGTTGATACTTCTCGTAGGCAACGGCTGGGGCACGTTGCACGAACTCCGCCTCCAGGCTGTAGCGCAAGCTGGCATTTTGTGCAGCTGCCGCAGCCGCAAAATGTTGCTGCTGCTGTTGTTGCTGCTGCTGCTGCTGCTTGTGGGCGCGGTTGTGGGGCAGCGTGCGATAAAAGTTCTGCTGCATCGGTTGCTGCTGTTGCTGCTGCTGCTGCGGCGCCGCTGCCACCTGCTGCACCAGATGCGCACTGCTGTAGTCGTAGGCGTAGCCATCCTGGCCCAAAAAGCAAACCGGATTCAAATGCACGTCCACCTGATGCGGCGATGTGGCAGCCGCTGCTGCTGCCGCCGCGGCGGCGGATGCCGAACTCAGCACCGACTTCAGTTGCATGCCACGTGGCAGGGTCGTCATGGCGGCAGCAAACCTCGAGCCCATGCCCAGCATCGTGTGCCCATGGGGCGTGGCAGCGGCCAGCTGATAGCAGCCCTCGTACTGGCCACAATCGCTGGCCGTCTCGTAGTCCGCAGCGCCGTCCAGGGAGACGGCGGTCTTCAGCTTGTGCTTGACGCTCTCCGCATCGTTGACCAGATCGGGATTCTTCTCCTGGTAGTTGCGCAGCGAGGCCGGCGGCGAGCAGTAGGCGGCGGCCAGCCCGTTGCTCAGCAGCAGCGGCGGCGAGCCGGCAGCGGCTGCAGCAGCCGCAGCGTTCATCATGTTCACATTCAGCTGCAGCTGCTGATGCTGCTGCTGCTGCTGCTGTTGCTGGTGCTGGTGCTGGTGCTGGTGCTGCTGGGCGTGGGCGTGACTGTGCGTGGTGGGCGTGGCATAGAGCAGCAGGTTCTGTTTCATTTGGCCGCCGAGTATGAGGCCGCCCGCGTTGCCAACTCCCACGCTGCCAGGACCGCCAGCTGTGCCGTTGCCGGCCTTGGTGGGCGTCAGATTGTCGCCGAGCAGGAGGCCAGCGCCTCCATTGAGGCTGTCCCCGTCGTTGAGTATCGAGGCGCACTTCATCATGCCGGTGTCCTGGCTGCTGTTGTTGGTCGAGTCGGTGGTGCCGGCAATGCTGGTCACCTGTTCGCATTTCTTGCGCTTCGCCGGCTCGGCGCCCCGCTTGCACTTCACCACAATCGTACAGAGGAGCACAACAAAAATGATGCCACCGCCGGCACTGCTGGCCACAATGTAGTTCATGTAGTCGCGCGGAAAGGACACCTCATTGACCACCGGCGGCTCCTTGATGATCACCCGCAGCGTATAATTGCTGAACGTGGTGCCGGCAATGTTTTGGCCCACGCACGAGAAGGTGCCGTTGTCCTCGGCGCCCACATTGTAGATGAAGATCTCGCTGCGTTTCTCCTCGGCGCCGCCGCCGCCGCTCTCATCGATGTAGTAGTACATGTGTAGATTGTCCAGAAGGCTGTCGTTGCTCATCACCTGGCCATTGAACAGCCACAAGACCTTCGGCTCCGGTATGGCGCGCACCAGGCAGGTGATGGACATGTTCCGGCCCTCGCTCACCTCCGTGTAGCTCGACTGTGGACTCACCTCCGGCAAGCAGGCAAGCTGCGTCCGCTGCAGTCCCTTGATCACCTGACCCTTGAGACGCGCCGGCTCCATGCACTTGGGCTCCTCCGCCAGAGGCGTATTGTGGCTGACCAGCCAGCCGTAGACGTCCAGCAGGCGGCAGTCGCAGTTCCAGCGATTGCTGTGCAGGCTGATTCCATGCAGAGATTTTGGCAGGATGTGCGCGCCTTGAATGAAGGCAATCCGATTGCCGTCGAGTCGCAGCCACTCCAGATTATCCATGCCCACGAAGGCCTCGTTCTCGATGCGCTCCACCTGGCAGTTGGACAGCTCGAGAGTGGTCAGAAAGGACAAATGCCTGAAGGCCGATGTCTTTAGCTCGCGAATGGGATTGCCACTGAGCGTGAGGCGCATCAGCGAGCTGTAGTCCTGGAAGGTTTCGCTGGGCACATGCTGGAGGGCATTCTCGCTGAGGTCCAGCTCCACCAGATTGGTCAAGCCCCGGAAGGCCTTCTCGTGAATGCGTATTAGCTGATTGCGCGACAGGTAGATCTTCTGCAGATTGAGGAGGTCCATGCGAAGGAAACGCTCGCTCTGCAGCACCTGCAATCCGTTGCCGCTAAAGTTGAGCACCTGTGTGCCCGGGTCCATGCCTTCCGGCAGCGTCGAGAGCTGCTGGCCGCCACACTCGACGGTCTGCTTGCCACCCTTCCATTTGCACACACACACACCCGGCGGACAGCCGAGGATGCACTGCAGCAGCAAACCCAACAGCAGCAGCAGCTGGGGTACTACTGATTGCAATGGGCGTGGCATTTTGCTATACAGTTTCTCTATGCTAGCTTTGTCTATGCTTTCGCTTCCTTTTCTTCTATATATATATATATATATATATATATGTATATATATGTATATGTATATTTTATTTTGTATTGTGTTTCTGTTAAGGTTATGCGACACTTGGTCACGTTTGCATGTCAAATTAGTAAATGAAGGTGACGTTTTTAGAGTTCCTCTTCCTCTTCCTCTTCCGCGTCACGCAAATATCATTAGCGACATCCAAGCGTAGTCGCTCTTATATAACGTTGATCTCGCTCAGCTACAGCTACAGCTACAGCTACTACTCAGCTTTAGCTACTCAGTCTCTGACTCAGTCTCGACTTGGCAGCGAATCACGTCGCCTACTCGAGTGTCGGGCAATAAAAGCGTTTCCCACTTGCCCGCTGCTGCTGCTTCTGCTGCTGCTGTTGCTGCTGCTGCTTCTTTTTCTGCTTGCCCGGCATTATAATCAGAGTGCGAGTGCTCATCATTGTGTCCACGTCCACGTTGCTGTCATTGCCACCCCCTCTATCTCTCTCTCTCTCTCTCTCTCTCTCACTCAATCTGTCTCTCTCTCTTTTACTATCTCTCCGTCTGTCTCTTTCTCTCTGTCTGTTTGCTGCTGTGTCTGCGTCTTTTGTATTAATTTCATAAAAATGCCAGTCGCTTGATTTTTGCTTGGCAGCGCCTGTAAGTAGGCAATGCTTTTGTTATTGCCGCCTCTTGGGTCCTGCGGCTTTGCTTTACTTTCACTCTACTCTACTATACTTTAGCGCTCTTCCTTTTCATTTCTAGCCTTTTGCGTTGTAGCCGTTGACTGAAAAGGTTTTTGTCCTTAATGAAATTATAACGCAATTCACTTGCTGCTCTTGTTGTTGTTGTTGCTGTTGTTGCTGTTGTCTCTGCGGCTTGTGCTGCTGCTGCGGCTATTGTTGTTATTCTTGTTGTTTTTGTTGTTGTCGATCCCTTGCCGCATGCTTCGCATTGTGTATGCGACACGTGTACAGATTTCTTTTTTAATGCTGTTGCCGCTGCCGCTTTTCTCGTTAGGCGCTGCAAGTAAATTGAAGCAAGTAAAATAAACGTTTAGTTTTTACAGCCTTTTAATTAAGTTAAAATATAATCTTAAAATATATCCTGCACTAAATTTATTTATGCCTTAACATAAATATTTCATTTAATTAAAGTGAATATATTCATTGCAATACTTATATCAATGATAATTAATATTTAGTAAACCATTTTATTCAAAGTAAAATTTAAAAAAAAATATCAAAAACCATCGAAGCTTAAAATAAACTTATGTATATATTTGTAACTGTAAAATAAATATAGTGAAATAATTATTTTAATGCTAAGAGCCATTCAATAAGCTATGAAAATGCTTGCGAAAAATGTTTTAAAAAAAACATGAAACTGTAACCAAATATTTTAGCCTTTTAAGTATTGATACACATCCGTCTACAAAAGATATAATAACTTTCGTAATATTCGATTGAATATTTAATGTATTCTTTAGTTTAATTCTGTTTTTAGCTTGCTTTATTTTTGATATTTCTGACATTGCTGTAATTACATTTTCTTTTTTCATTTAATCGCCAGATGAATACAAATATATATACACACACACACACACACACATGTATGTATTTAAATAAATGTGTATGCATTTGTGCATATGTATCTGCGTACTTCATTTCAGGTGATTTATTTTTAATAACTTTTCGCAGGCAGCTGGCAAATATTTCATCGCCTGCACTTGATTATTAATGTACTTTCATTTCGCAGTTTCGCAGATTGGGAGTACGTGTGTTTATGCATAATGAAAACGACGGATCGATTTCAACTTGAAAGTGAAATGGAAAAAGTAACCGTGGGATAAATCATTTTCATATCCTATCGCCGAATATGCAAATGCTTGAAAACGAATGAAATGAAAATGAAAATGAAAATCGCACAGCTGTGAAAACCAATTCCATGCAATTTGTTGCCTTTAATTGCATTTCGTGTTTTGTTAATGCCAAAGGCAAAGAAATGTACATAGATAACTGTTAATTTCGTATCTCATTGTGTTGATTACTTGCTCATTATGCCCTTTATATGATGTGATATATAGAGCTGGGCAAAAGGCGTGGCAATGGGCTTGTCATTAAATTATCTTGGCCTTTGGCGGACAACAACAACAAGCTGTCATTTATATTTGTCCAAATTAATCAAAGGACATTAAAATACCAAAAGACAAAGGACTAACAAAATGAGAGGCAAGCAACGCAAACCAAAATGTAAATAAGCAAAAGCACAGACAATCGAATGAAGATGACAGCTATAAATCATGCGACATATTGCACTGTAGCCAATTTAGGTAAATAACATATAAATTACACTGGAAATTGAGCCAAGTGCAAGTAGCCAGTCAGCCAGCCAGCCAGCTAGTCAGCCAGTCAGACAGTCAGACGCCGTGAAGGGAAATTGGTCGAAAAACAAGCTTCTCTTAGCAATTGTGTTATTCGATCCAGCGCATAAACGAGGAGAAGCAAAGAATTTCAGCAAGCCACGCGCTTCATTAGCTGCTCGACTGACTCACTGACTGACTGACTGACTCGTTTGTGCTGCCGGCTGGCGCCAATGCAAATGCGTAATGGATACTTGGCTATGCCATCATTTTGTTGGCTAACAAATTGACTTGATTTGCTTTTGCCATGGCAGCGCAGCGACTTTCACCTGAGCAGAGCCTTTTTCGACATTATTAATAACCAGGCATTAATCTTGGCCATGTCGTTGTCTATGCGCCGCAGCTGCTTTTGGCCTTTTAGCCAAATGTTTAGCGCTTAACTTGTAATTGTAGCTTTGATTCTCTTTTCCTGCCAGCCAGGTGAACGTGTTTGGTTTTATTTATCGCAACGAGGTTGGTGAAAAATTCATGAACTGTATAATTAATGAGTTATTATTATATATCAGAGCTTCTAGCAAACCACTTAGAAACAATTGTAATTGCCGGGTTGTTTGTGAAATTACGGCAATCAGTTTATAAGCAAATCGCTCGCTATTGAATAGCCGGAAAATCATATTTTTTAATGCACTTAAATAATTCAAGCGATTTAAATGGATATTGCATGCATTATTTTTATATTTTTTATTTATTATTTATTCTGAAAGGAGATTTCGTTTTTTTGTTTTTAATAAATGCGATTAAAAATATTTGCGATAGAAACAATTTGTGCACAAAATATGAATATATAAATTAATAGATATATCAGAAAAAGTAAAATTGAGCTTGAACAACTCCACAGTTGATTTTAAATTACTTTTCACAAACAAACATAAATGGAGCAAATGTTTAAATATGCATGAATTCGTGTTTGAAAATTGGTTGTGAATAAAAATAAGACAAGCATAAAAATATCAATTTGCGAATAAAGAAAAATATATATAAATATATTTTGTTGGGGTTTATGCAGCAGCAAAAGTACAAGTTGTTGCGTAATTCCAGGAAGGACATTTCTGAATGTTGCTAAAAGAAATTCTAATTTAATTTATGCTCGTACAAATACAACACATTTCTCATTTGGTTGCCTTGGCAGCAGTTTGTACACATTTTTGACATTTTCATTTGTCAGTTATGAAGACACGCAAACACACACACACACACACACACACACACACAGCTGTATATAAATGTGAGACAGATAGGACATTCAATACGGAAGTGTGCGTGGGTGGCTGTGTGCGTGCGTCCTACAAGGACGCTCGTGTGTTATATCCTTATCAGAAAATGATTTGACAGTCGAGAGCAACCGGCAGTTGAACTCTGTGTCGGTTTGTCGATAAAATCTTAAAAATTTCTTCTATTTTATGTTATTTAATAGACGGACGAATGAGACGGATGTTGAGTGAAGCCATCGGCAAATCGTACAGATTTGTACCTTTCAATCAGCCAGGCGGACAGACACTGAAGTGGAACTTTACCAGCTGCCTCTCTAATAAATAAACATTTCTTTCACTTTATACCATTTTATTCCATTTGATTTTATTTCATTTGATTTCGTTGATCCCATGACCCGTGTCTTTCCTGTGCATTGGCACGTCTTTTAAACTGCTGTCATTGAAAATAATTTCAATTTCATTTCAGTACAGAAAATCAATAGACATTCACACCAAATTCCCATTTGGCAGCAGACATAAGCAATTGTTCTTTTTTTTTTCTCATTTTTTTGTGCTCTCTCTCTCTCTCGTTCCCCTTTTGCATATTTTATTAGGCGTTAATAGGCGACACCTCGGGTTATACGCGGCGTATGCTTAATGCTTAAAAAGTGGTCGGGAACGACACGTGGCGCGTCTCTCTCCAGCCTGTGCTACAATTATTTTTTATTCAAAAGCTGCACCTGAGGCCTTCGTCCTCGACTTCAGACTAAGCACTTAATTTTCATTCGTTCTTATTGCGTTGGAGCAGCGCTTAAATAATGCCGCGTTCTTGTGGCTTTTATAGATTTGCGAGCTGCACAACCGGCTAAAGTGCTACCTAATACGCTTAAACTTAATTAAAAACTTATCAACAGCTGCGGTAAACAATTTGGCTGCCGTCTTCAGACGTTGCCTTTGGCAACCCAACCAAAAGGAAGCCCCACTTGCCAGCGACGACTTGAAACAAGCGCAGCTCAGCAAAAGCGAAAGAAGAAGAAGAAGAACTGCGGCAGCTTATCGGCTACAAAGACGTTAATAAATCATCTCAGAAAACTATTTTCAGTTAAATCAATTGCCTCTTAAAGCAATAAAAGCGGTCGAGAGTTACGCCTTTGGCCCTTGATTAAGTTACACATTTTTTTTCAATGTGTCAATCAATTTTAAAGTAACTCTGACTAAATGTATATGTGTATGTACATGTATACAAATACAATCAAAATAAAAGTTTTTTGAAGCAGATTGGCTTAAAGAAAGAGTCTGATATAGCAAATAATTTGAGGCGATTATGTAAGACTTGCTATTCAGACAGTACAATAAATGCTTAGTTTAACTTTATAAAAATAAAATTAATCCTCGTTAAAGTATCTAAATTTTGCCACTTATGTATTTTCTTTGATTAATTATAGACTTATAATCTGAATGAAACTGCAAAATTGTCCGGCATCAATTTTCATTGAAGGACTCTGTGAATAAGTATTAGTTAAGGTATATAAATATTTATTAAAGCCAACTTAAATTGGATTCAGAATTGCAAATGGCGTGGCCAAAGGTGTTCAGAGATGTGTGTGGCAAATGCCGCTCAAAGTGCCGTTGCAAACATGTCATAACATGTGCAAATTAAAATGTACATGACAACTTAAGCGGCGCTCCGGCGCTGCCTGCCGCCCCTCCCCACCACCACTCTTCCATCCAATCTGCGACTCCGGCAGCTAAAGCACAGCCAAGAGCACTTAATTTGGCATGTTGCCTGCTGCGCTGGCCCTGGCCAAGGTAGCGTGACAACAAAGCAACAACAGCAACACGAACAGCAACAAAAACTACTGTTAGAGCTACACAAACAAGCGCAGGTGCAGCCAGAGTGGCGGCAGGACAACTGGCAGGACAACTGGCAGGACAACCACAACGTGCATAAATTTTTTACTACCTCTACAAAACATAACCAAAAAAACCTCTAGACTAGAGTTCCCGACTAGGAGATGCCCTCAAGCCTGAGTCGAGTTGCTTTTCGGTTAAAAACATATTCCACAAATCAAGTATCCGTAATCAGAGCATACGTGAATCTAGCCAATAGGATATGCTTATAGACTTGCATCGCGATTAATAGATATCCAACAGGATCAAGTCCTGCTTGTTATGTAAAGATCTCGAATCTTTTAATCGAATCTGCTCATTACATTCAATTTGGTCAAAACAATATACCCTAAATGCTTATTCTCAATGAGTTCGAGCATAAGAAAAAACAAACGCAGCTACGGTAATAAAACTTCTATTTGTAGTACCTGCCACCCAGTAAAAACAAAAACAAAAACAAAAAAAAAAAGAAAAAAAATAAAAACAAAAACAAGCGGTGCAAATAAAATTACGCATGCAATGGCGAAATAATAAAATATACATAAAAAATAAGCTGCAGCAGAATCTGGCCGAAAAGCAAATCCAAATCCCACAAAAAAAAAAACATAAAATAAGGAAGCTTTTTTTTAACGGAGTGCGAGATGCTCTGTAAAAAAATGCTGCGAATATTTCGAAGTGTGATAAGTGAGATTTTATAGGTGAGATAATTTTAAAAGTGTTGAAAGAAACAGAGGAGAACTAATGTAATATTTCACTTTCAACAGCTTTGAGCAATTTTGTATATAAAATAGTTTAGAGATTTATTAAATTGAATTTTTATGAAAAAAAGCAAGTTAAGTAAACTTATAGTTTTAAAAAATACTATGCCAAAACAATCTTTTCTAGTGCTTAAGTTTTTTTATATCTTAAAAAGCTCATTTAGTAAATATTTATCAAGTATTAAGTGCTGTATTATACAGCTAAAATCAAAGTATGAAAAGCAATCGGAAAAACTAATAGCTTAATAAACTTTCATTTAATCAACAGCAAACATTAAATGAGCTTTAAAAGCTGCAAACGTAAAGCTTAATTTCAAAGCTCATTAAAGCCTTCCTTAATAGTACATAAATCTAAACGACAGCACTCTGAATATAAGTTTTTATCAATGATTAAATGTGCTTTAAAGCCTGCAAACGTAAAGCTCAAGTATAAAGCTCATTAGAGCTCATTAATAGTATATAAATCTAAAAAACTGAACTCTAGAATAAAGTTTTAATCAACACTACTCATAGTGCTAACTGCTGGAATACCCCTTACAGCAGTCACTGCAGGGTATGCCAACAAAACTGAAATAAAATGCCGCGTCTCGCATTCATTTTTATGTTAATTTCTGGCTGCTGCACACAAATATGAATTTGAATGCGCTGCGCAACAAGCATTTGAGCAAAGTGCAAAACACGTCGCGGGTTTCACTTAAAAAGATGTTTACAGCTCCTCGGCAGCAGCTGCTCCGCACTTTAAAAGTACCGCCCGCATCTGCTTAAAAGAAATCAGCTAATTTGTATTTTATGCTGTGCGAAACACCACGAAAAAAAAAAAAAAAAAGTAAATGTAAATACCAAAACAAAAATACTGAACAGAAATACATATTTTATTCCAGTGCACACACATTTACAGAGAAACGAGCAGAACCTCTAAAATTTTAATAGCTCACACATTATAAACGCAAATAAACGCCAAACGTTGTCGTCGAGGCAGCTGCCATTTTGTTTGCCACTTTCTCAAAGGCATTTGATGTGTGCCGAAGCGAGTGTAAGTCTGTGTGTGTGTGAGTGTATGCACACACTTTTATTTGCCTAGCAGCTTACGTTGTTAGAGAATGTAGCACTTAAAGCAAAAAGTTCTTTGCCAAGTTTGCCAGCGTCCGGCCTTGTAGTCCTTTGTGCTGGCTCCTGCAACTTAAAGGCACTAAAGTTGCACAAAATTAAGCATACTTTTAGGCACTCACCGCCTTATTATGATTATCATTAGTGCAAGCAAGCACCACGAGCCCAAGTAAATGTTGCTCTAATGTTGTTATCCATTTGCTCCGCACCTGCTACTCAAACTCACATTTTTGTTTTGTTGTTTGTTTTTTTTTTTTGTTTTTGTTGTGCTTGGCCCAAGGTGCGCCGCTCTAAAACTTTCTACATAGAGCACAACATAATATCAAAATCATGATATTGCAAAAAATAATAAGAAACTTTTTAATTGCTTTATAAGTTCGCCTTTGCCTGATATTCAAATTCCGTTTGGCCCGGCCAAAGCAGCTGTATTTGATTAACAAGTTGATTTTAAACGCCAGTTGGCTTTTCAAATATCAAAATATTTCATTTCAGATTTGTTTTTAATCAAATTTTGTGTGGTACAATAATAATAATATTTGGGCTTATCAACGTACTGAAAGACTCAGTTGTGCTTTCATATAAAACTTATTCTTAGTTATTATTATATAGCAAGAGAATTCAATTTCGATTAGATTATCATTCCGGCTTTTGAGTAAAATAAATTGTTTTCATTAGTTGGAAAATTAAATGAATTTAAATGCATAAATGCATTTAAAAAGTGCGCAAATCGTAAAGTAATTCCATACTTTTCAGAAGCTATAAATATTCGATGATAAAAAATTCAATGCATTTCTTGATTGTCATCTTTCGATAATCAACACAAGAAACATTAAGAAAAGTTTCTTTTAGAGCGAAAGTCTTTATGACAGCATTTTCCTCAGTGTGAAAATGCTTGGGAATAATCTTCAATGGTTTCAATTTTATTATCGCCGTCTAATGCTTAATTATGCGCAGGCTGATGATGTCTGATGGGTTTTTATTTTTATTTTCTTATGTATGTGTTTTTTTTTTTTCTTCCTTTTCTTTTTCTTTGGCGCATAAACATAACGCAGTTTATATTTTATTTATTTTATGTTGCCCCTTTTGCTGAAAACCAATCATAAAACCCTCTGCTAAAGCAGGCTGCCAAACGCTTTTATTACACACACACACACGCACATACATACACATAGACTCTCGTATGCGGCTGTGTAATTTGCCATAAAAAAATGGAGCAGAGCCTCATAAGTATTTGTGCAATTTCAGAGAAATTGTCAATTTGCGCCCCAAGCTCGTAAGTCTAAGCCAAACGACATCGCTTGCAGGATACGCAGGAGCTGGGGCAGGAAGAGCAAAGGACTCCCGCACGCAAATACGCGATGATATTTTTATAGCTCCTTCAGTATGAGAGTGTGTGTGTGTGTGTGTTGGAAAATCGACTGTTAACATTTAACGCTACAAATTTAACCGCATTTATGTATTTGGTTGACGGTCTCTATTTGATTTTCATTTAATTTGGCAAGCAGGCGACGCCACGCTCTTAAAAATTGGCATAACAATTACGTCGGAAACGGACAAAGTGCCGGCCGTGGCTGCCGGCAGTAGCTGGAGTCCCCGGTTCCGACTCCGGTCGGACTCCAGCTGCAATCTGCAGCGCTGACAATGAAACTTCAATGGCACATAATTGCTCTGCACATGGAAGACAACGGGCGGTGGGGGGGTAGGAAATTGTGAATTGTGTGTGCTGAAAGGATGAGCGGCAAAGGGAAAGGCGATGGGAGAGAGGTGGAAGGGGCAGCGGTTCGTCTATTGTGCACTAGTGCAACATATCCTTGCAACTAACGCTTCCGTTTCCGTGCTGTCAAGGCGACGACGCTTCGACTTTTGCTGCTTGTTGTTGCACTTATTGTTGCCCTTGTTGCCGTTGCATTTGTTGTTGTTGTTGTTGTTAGAGGCCACTTCTGGCCGCCTTTGTTGCCGCTTGTCGTGTGAATGAGTGCAATTAGCAGTGCCAGTTGCACTCGTTTGCTTGTTGCACATGCATGAGGCATGAGGCATGAGGCATAAGGCATGAGGCAGGGTCGAAGAGCAGGAGCAGGACCCCGGTTCGACGCTGATCTGTCGTAAGGACGGCATTAAAAATGAATTCCTCTGAGTCGCTGTGCACACAGACAGCTCTTGCAATTGTATTCGTGCATTGAATGGTAAAGCGATATATGGCTTAATACACATATATTGTCTGTCAAGTGAAATTGAATTTGTGTTGGGTTTTTTTTTTTTTTTTTGACATATTTATGTCTGGGAATTTTATTTGCAAAATCAAGCAAATATTTAGGGAATATTTTTAAGATCTTAAGTGGATTTTATTGTCTACTTTATATATAGATAGGTAAGTAGAGTATTAAAAGGTCACATATTCTATCGCTGTAGAGCAAATCTTGACTTCCAAAAGAAGGAATTATCATTAACGACAACCTTCTGTCTATTGTGAATTTTATGGAATAAATTCCTAATATACCTTTAATATAAATAGAATTGTTGCAAGTATAAATAAATAAAACGCTTTTATATGCATGAATCCTGAAGAATTCACAAAGACTTTGATAATATTTGATCTGCTTCAATATATTTGTTCAAATTTCAATTGTATTGAAATTTGTGCGCTTGAAAAAATGTTGATTAAAATAACATTTGCTGCCTTTGAAGTTGTTTTCTCTTTGGCCCGAAGACAAGATTCTTTTGGACAGCTTAAGCCATGAAAAATTTGTGTATTTATTTTTGAATGGTCGTTTATCATTTGGACCCGAATGAATTGTGCCTTTGTGTAAACATTTCGCAATGCAAATTTGTGGAATGATTTTCACTTACCTTTCGCTTGAACCGAAGCAGAAATCTAATTTGACTTTTGACCTTTTGGGATGACTTAATTTTGGTTCAATAGACCTCAGTGAAGCCTCGACGAATTGTATAACTAATTAAATTAGACAGAGTTTTGCAAATTTTATTTCACAGCCAGTTTATCAAATATTCAAGTGTTTCTCTAAGGTCAAAGGAAGTCTTATAGGCTGCTTGTAATACGGATTTATCTAAAACGCATTTAAGTCAGCATTCAATGCACTGCCTTCCGGCTTTAAAAACTGCACAGAATCAAGCTCCACCTTTCTCATTGCTCCATTCTCCATCTCCTTTTTATTTCTCTATATTTTTTATTGCGCTTTGCGCATGATAAGTGTTCGCTCAATTATTTTGCCATTGATAATTACTGTTGGTTCAGTGCAGCAATATCCTTTTAATGGATTCACTCTGCTCAGCTCTGCCATAAAATGCCATTTAGCCTGGTTGGCAACTACAATGGCCAATCTGCTGGCCATTTTTCTTGAAATCGATTTTCAACTGCCGCCTCAACCTTTGCCCCAGCATTTTTCTTCTCTACTTTCTATTTTTCATTTAACGATAACCTTTTTCTTTCTATGGCTCTCTAGTTAAAATAACTTAGCCTGCAGAAATCGTAAATCGTAAGGACGTTGAGTAGGAAACGGGGGATTAAAAAAGCGTTTATCGCAAAATGTGGGATAAAATTCACCACAGATATTTTTTAAGCTTAGACAAAGGTAAACAAAATAAACGCATTTTATTTTTTGATGAATTGAAATATTAAAGTCAATCTTAAAGTCAGTTTTAAGCCTGCGTAATTGCTATTTTTATATCTATAAGTACAAACATATGAACTATGGAAATATTTTTAACTTTCAAAAGAAAAACCATTTTGAATAGTAACAAAAGGTTTTGCTACGGCAAAAAAAAAAAGCACTTCAAAGTTATTTTTGCTTTATAAAAGGGGACTTTACTTTTCCGGCAGCAGGGTATTATCTTCTCACGTGTCAACCATTTACGTAACCCCCACTTGGGGTTCCGTATTCTCTCTTATGGCAAAGGCAACGCGTTTTTGCTTGTTCTATTGCCGTAACAAATCCATTTTACCTGTCAGCTTTAACGCGTAAGCAAATGTCAAAACGGCTGCTGGCTAGAGCAGAGCTCCGACCAAAGATACCTGCACACACACCCACACACACACACACCCACTCACTTTGTATCTAAGTACTTGTGCACATATGTATACACATACACACATATATGTATATATTTAGGTGGCTAGATATGCGCGTTGATATATTGCCAAGTCGCAATTAGAGCGCAGACCGCAGAATGAAACTCCGGCTGTCATGTAAACAAGCCGGGACGAGAACGACGAAACGTAGCTAAACAAAAATCCAAAAGCAGAGGAAGAGAAAGAGGAAATAGAATTTTTGTGCAAACAAAATCAAGCACAGGATGTGAAATACATTTGAAGCTTGCGGAATTACGGAATTACGGAATTACGGAATTGCGAGTTTTGTTTAACGAATCGAAGACGCGTTAAATTCAATCAAATCAAATCAAATTTCTTTGCCATCAGCTGATACGAAAAGCTGCAATCCGTATAATTTGTGTTCCGCTTCCATTTGCAATTCCCGTATTCTAGCCCGCGTCTAATTAAACGCATGTGCAATTCATTTGCAGACCCCGAGGCTCCGCCTTCCTGCCGGCCTGCCTGTTTATTTAATCTGCCACTAATTAGTTCGGTATTCCATACAACCAGGTCCGCCAACATGCGTGACAATCGCCTGGGGGCCACATCAAACGCCTGACTTTACATTCCGCTATTGGAGCACAATTTTTTTGTGACCGTTACTTTATCCCAAGAGACGCTCCTTTGTGCCCCTCGAAGACCTTTTTGTGTTCGCCTCGATTCTTCATTTTTTTTTTTTTTTTTTTTTGAATTCATATTACGTGAGCACAGAGCATTGCGAGATCAAAGCATTGTCTGCCCCGTCATTGGGGAGAAACTGTCATGTAACGGAATTTTCAAAAAGAAAACCCACTCATATGTTTTCCTCTTTTTACGGAATTGATTGACCTCGCATTTATAATTATACTAAAGCAAATAGCAAAATCTTTCAAATTCGTTCTGCAAAACAATTTACTTAAATTGTCTCGACTAAAAACTACCTCGTTATATTTAGCACAATGAAAATTAATAAAGTAAAAATATAATTTTTATAAAATATAATCTGATCAACTGTTTATATCAGCTGGAGAAGATTTTCGCTGTTAAATATTAATTTATATACTTAAAATACGAATTATATAATAATACAAAATAAATTTACAAAAATAAATAATAAATAATAATAATAAATAAATAAAGGAAAATATGATTGAGATAAAACAATCTCTCAGTTGTTTGTGAACTGAAGAGTTAACAAATATCGTTGGTAAATATTAAACAATACTCATATACACTTTCGCTCGAATACAATTTGAGTGCAACAAATGTTGTTGTTGTTGTTGTAATCATGCTCAGAGTTGTAACCTATTTAAGCGCTGTGCAACACTGAAGACCAGGTAAAGGGTAGAAAAAGTGCATTTAAGCTGAAACAAATGTAGGATTGTGTAATATAAGTGGAGAATGCAAACGTTGGGGATCTGATAATAACTATGGGAATTGTTATGTGTAAAATAATAATAAGAATGGAAATGAAAACAAACGCAAATGTGTAGCACAGTGTTGCAAGCGGGCAACCAACATTTTGTATAGTGAAAACCCCAAAACACATTTGAATAATGAGTCTGGAGGCAAGTAGTTTTATAGCTGCTATTGTTGCAGATGCTGTTGCCTCTTGTTGTTGCTGTTGCTATTGTTGCTGCTGTTGTTGTTGTTGTTGTTTGGCAGTATCCCTTAGCAACCAGCCTGCTGCTGTCTGCTTTCGCCTGCTTCCCAGCCTTTGGCTCTGTTTTTGGTCACTGACATTTTGGGATTTTGTTCGCAAATTTGAGTTTCAGCTTAAGCGTGCAGTTTGAGCCAGCAACAACAACAGCAGCAACAGCAACCACAATGGCATAGTCGAGACCAGCTGCTAAGTCAGATTAGCTTATGTTGCAGTCTGAACAAAAGTTTGCGACCCACTGCTAATTATGCCGCCCGGACCCAAAGACTGAGCACAAAACTGAACACAAAACTCGGTTAGTTAAGAGACAGACATAGCTGTAAAATTACTTTGGGTTCGACTGGCAGCTAATTTTTGGCAGCTGTCAGCAGCGCGCCACATAAATCCCTCAAAAGTCAACAGCATTTTGCCCAAGTGGCACATCAATTCGCGTGCTTGTCACCCACCACACACAAGTCACATTTACATCTACATACGCACACACACACAGAGCCACATATACATGCAAAGATGCTGAACGCACATCATATTGCAATCGTCAGTTGTGTCACCGCATGCAACGTCGCTTATCGCTCATCTCTGTAATGATTGCAACAGCTCCAACAGCTCCAGCAACCCCATCCGCTTGCCTCGCTCCCCAATTTCCAATCCCAATTCCATGTTATGCATTTTTCATAACGCAATTCGTGTTATTCACGCGACAAGTCAAAATCTGTCGCACCCTCATCCTATGCGACAACCAATGTCTGCTCTGCACAGTGGTTCGAAGCTCAATATTTTTCTCAAATTATAATTAATTTTTTCAATAGTTTGAATTATAAATGCAAATAAAATTGAATTATAATTACATTTCATATTTCTCTCTATTAATACTTTAAATACAACTTATTTGGGTTAAATGTTAAAATAAATTAATATAATAAATGAAAGTTTCAAAGCAAATGAGATATTTAGTTTTGACTCTTATTCATACCAATATTTGCTGTTATTTCCGGTATCTTAAATATTCCTGTTTCTATATGAAATGCATTTTATTTAGATTTATAAATTAAGAAATCACTATCATAAATTCAATACTATTTTCAGATAAAAATAGATAAACCCATACAATAAAATTGTTTATGTAAAAGAGAACATTTATTTTTTTTAATGATATCATAAACTATTTGATCATTAAAACCAAACATTCTTTTGACTTGTTTTTAAGTGTTTAGCCCACTGTGCATGTGCCATAAAAATTGTCACATTAATCATCATACAACATGTCGTTCGTGTTATTTCTGTATTTTGGTGCTGGCGCAGGAAAAATGAACTTAGTGTGAAAATCCAAGATCCAGCAGGCAATTAAATTGGATGCGCGCATCAATGCAGCAGATGCAGCATCACCAACAACAACATTTCCCCTTCGAGAACAAGTGCAGTCGCTATAAATCAAAGAGCAGAGACCCAAGACCCAAGACTCCAAATAGAATCCACTAAAACGGAACGGAACGTAACGATTAGGCAAAGTCTCTCGCATCGCCCCATTAAAAGTGCCTGCAAGGGGGGTTTATTTTTATCAGCCGTAGACTTCCCATTCCCGACTTTCACGGCTGCGAAGCGTGACATGCTAAATCGTCTGCGCCTTATTTAAAACAGCAGTAAATTAATTATATTTTTCACGCCGTTTGCTGGAAGTGCGCATTAATAAACAATTAAGACTTTTTAATTGTAGACTAGTTTATTCCCAAGAAAGAGGAAGAGTTAACTCCTCCAAGCCAAACCCAGAGGCTAAGGAATTTCATTATTGATCAAATTCCGTTTGGCATTTTTTCGGCCTTAACTCATAGGAAAACCAAACGGGAATTTGGCACAAACCTCAGACTTGAGTCTTAGGCCCAGCTGCTGCTTCCAGCTGCTGTCTCGTATTCATGGCTCACAGCTCGTTGGCACTTCAAGCGTACGGCATAAGCCGCTTATCTCTGTACCGGCTGGAAAGGAGCCGCCCCATAAAGCTCCTTGCCAATTCCAAGTACTCCTTCCGAATGCTCCAAATTAGTTGCTTTTCGCAACTAGATGTGTATGAAATGGTTACAAAAGGCTGATCAAATAGGTTTTGTTTCCCCTTAGTTGTGGCGAACACAGCCTATAATACTCTACAGCCTGTTCTTAACGGGAATTATAAGCCAAAAGTCATATATCATTGCATATATTTTAGAATAGTTCTTAAAATAAATGCATCCCAAATTCGATTTTATATTAAAATCTTCATATTCTCTAATTTTAATGCATTTACATACCTTCTAAGTGTGCCCTTCGTACAATAAAGAGCTGAAAAGAAAATAGTAAATGGTTAGATTTTGTATATAAAGTACATAAGTATATATAAATGTAATTAATAATATATGTGGAAACAGAAAAAAACGAAACATTCGTGTCTAGAAAATAGTTTTGCTGAATGCCAACAGCAAAGTTGATAAAAAGAATGCCACATTAAGCAGGCTTGAACGATGCTGATGTGTGTGTGAGTGTGGGAGTGAGTGGGAGTGTGTGAGTGTGAGTGGGTGTGCTAGTGAGCGGGTGACTGAGTGATGGGCCCGAGCAATGACAACAGCCAGACATTGAACACGAAAAAGGAAACTGGAGCGAAGACATTAGCCTGAAACGACAGCAACAAGATGCAAGATAGATACTCGGCTTATGGCTCTATTTTCCCGCTGTATCACGAACACAACAAAAACAAAAACAAAAATATAAGAAAAAAAAAATTAGAAATAAACCATGAAAAGAAGTAAACAACAAATGACAGGCTGTCGAGAAAGTATGCCAAAGGCGGCTCCGCAGAGGTGCGGAAAATGTCTGCGAGTGTGTGCGAGAGAGAAAACTTTGTGCTCATTTAAAGGAAGTTACAGCTCGCTTTTCTATATATTGAAAAGCGCTTTTCTGGCCCAAGGATAGTTGTGTCACATCTACACTTGCACGCACACACACACACAGTCTCACAAATACACACTCATTTGGCAGCTGTTCGTTCCGCGAGCTACTCGTCTATGCAATATGCAGAGAAGTTGGCTTAAATGGAGACTTTCATCATGGCCTCTGGCAGCTGGCAGGGCTTTTATTTTTCAGCTCCTCTACTAATATTACCAAGACTTGGCCAAATGCTTTTCGTGCCAATGTCTGAGCTTAAATATTTATGCAAGCGCGGCATTTGATGAGAAATATTTCGCAACTGCTCAAGTATTTTGCTTTTATTATTATTATTGAAGTAGGCAAAGGATCTCGTCCTGCTCATCCTGCTCCTCCTGCTGCATGTGGTAATGAAGCTGTGTTGTCGGCATTTTCCAGCTTGATTAGCTGCTATGCAACAGCTCGAAGATAAAGAAACTATTCAGGCTGCTAAAAGGAGTTATATAAAACTATTTTCTTTTGAATGCTAATAAAATGAAACTACATTCAAGAGAATTTCATTTATCTCGTTATTATAAATTAAAGCCATTATCCTTAATCAGTCGCAAACATTTTCTTGACCCAACTGCCAGTTGAGGGCTTTTAAGCATTTGACTCATTAATGTAATTTATAATTTTTATCCAATCTTTTTGGGCCACTTAGTTGCTTCGGTTCGCTGAAGCATTAATGCAAACATGTTCAGGGCTATAAGTCTGTAGAAATGTGCCCATGAGTCGGCATTACGTGGCCCATCTGAAAACTCAATTGCGCATGCAATGGCTCAAAGGGCTTAAATGCGTATAACATTCAATTTGCGTTAATGGCATTAAATAAAGTCACACACACACATCCACACACACGCACACACACACAGAGACACTATCGTTAGGGCCTGCAAAACATTATGTTACTCGGTTTCACCTTTGAAAACATTTTCATTGGCCGGCCACTTAAAAAAAAAAAAAGGTTTGTGTTTCCAGACTTAAGCCTCTGGGCAGGAATACAGATGAAGAGGAACTAACAACAACACCGGTATTCACCTGCGATGGCTGGTTTTTGCGATATTCTTAAATCGCATTAAAAATCATTGGCACATGCTGCACAGGTGTAGTGTGGTGGAGGGGGTGAGAAAACTACAACGCACGTAAAATAAACAACAACAGTTTCATTTTCAGTTTAAAGCCGGTAAAAACTTGCCAAAACAACACAAATTTACGGACAGCTCAGCCGTGTGCGCCCCCTGGGGGGCGTGGCTACAAATCAGGTAAAAAAAAAACCCGCTCTGGAGCCGGAGACTGCGGCGGTTGATACCAAAAAAGTTGTACTTTAGATAAAGTTGCTGCCGCTGGCTGTTTTTAGCAAACATTCGACATGCAATGCACGTACCCTGTACAACGCACACTCACACTCACACTCACACACACACACACACACACACACACACACACACACACACACATATAGAGAAGCAGCAGCGAGGACCTACACCTGGATAAAGTTGACTGTGATAGACGCATTCAATGCGCTTGTTTCTCGCTCTTGTCTTATTTTTATATATTTTTGTTGGCCTGATTTCTTGAGCTTCAGCACACAGTTTGCACAAACTTTGAGCGATTCGTTGTTTGTTCCATGTTTATACGAAAACAAGTAGTGCAACAACTGAACGAATACTAAATACCCTTGTGCCCAGAAAGCATATGGGAGCAATTGCTCTTAGCCAGAAAGAAAAGACTTGGAAATCAAGTATGTGTCTTCGTAATGGATACAAAAGTGTTACTTTAAATGTGTAACAGACTTTTTTTATCGAATTAGAATACCCTAAGCTAGAGTAAAATGTCCCTGTTAAGTTGGACAGGCATTCGACTGAAAATCTCCTGGGAAGGCGTCGAAGTGTGGCATACTTTTAGGCATTGGAGATGAATTTTGTGTTTTACTTGCATTTTGTTGTGTAAATTACTTGCACACACACACACACCCGTTCACACACACACAGAGTTAGTCACACACTTGCTGCCAAAGACAGTCAAATAAAATAAAGCACAAAAAGTTGGGCACTTGGAAACTGTGTTTCGTGTTCTCTAGTTTTTCTCTCTGTTTTCCCAGTCTCGCTGCAGTAATAATAATAAAGGGAATTGTTATTGTTTTCTATTAATTTGCTTTTGTTATTTGTGTTGCTGTTGCTCTGGTTGTTGTTGTTGTTGTTATTGTTGCTGTTGTTGATATTGTTGTTGTTGTAGTCTCCCGTAACATTTTCCAACTGCTACTCAACGATGTCTGCATTTGATTTGATTTGTTTTCTTTGCATATTTGGCTTGGCTGTGGGGAAATGCTTTTCAGCCTTTTCCCAGCTAAATGTGTTTCCTCTCTTCTAAATTGGTTTACTTTTCAATATTTGAAGTGCTTTTGCGTATCTCATATATCATCCGAAATTGAATAGCTCTCAAAATTAAGAAAATGAAAAAAAAATACCAGAATCATTTCTATAGTTTCCATTTGCTTGCAATAATGACCAGAAAATGTTTTTAATTAACGAACATTTTTGTAAGCCAACCTTTCTATGGATAAAAAGATAAACTCCAAATATTATGCAAGTAGAGAATAAAGTTGGAAGCTCCAAAACCCTCCAGTTTTACGCTCGACGATTGGCAAAACTAATTAAAGTGCTGGCCAACTTTTGATGAAGATTAATTTCAGTTTAATAACAGCGCAAAGTTGAAACAGAGAAGGGCAGCAGCTGCTTTGTTGAATAAATTTTAAACCCGTATTTTGCATAAAAATAAACAAAAGTCCACTCACAAAATTTCTAGCTGCGTGGCGCCATATTGTAGTAAACAAGGCCAATACAAACGCGCTTTGGACCAAATTTTAGTGGCCAACATCGAAGTCAACCAAATGTACTTGTTAGATAGTTGAATTGAAGGCTGAGCTGACTTTTTGAATAATTCTGGAAAATACTTTACTGTTATTTATAGTCTAACAATGAGAAAAATTCGAGTGTGTTTTCTTTCTAGCTGAAGCATCTGTCAATTCGACTCGCATTCGAACTTAAAGCAAAGCCCAGCACGCATCCAAAGGTAAGAAGAAGAAGTACTTTAGCTGATCCAAAGGAATCTACGCATTAAATGCAAGCCCAAAAGTAAGCCAAGACCAAATGTGGTTATAATGAAAACTAGCTCATCCCATTCACATTCACAGTCACATTCACATTCACATTTAGACTCACAGTCACATTCACATTCACATTCACATTGAGATTTAGATTCATATTTTCAATGGCCACTCTTGGCTCTTAGACAACTCGCACATTCGTCTTTTAGCCAAGGACGCTGGCAACCGCCTTCATTGCCAACACTTTTGTCGCGCTGGGACTAAAAACAGCAGCTAAACCAGAAGCCCATTACAACTACTTAAGGTATGTAAATAACGCGATGTGCGCTCAAAATAAGCCAAGGCAAATCATAAGCAGCCAGCGAATAGCTGCTCGCTAACCCCATTCTTATCGTCAACCCCAACACCTGCCACAAAACCAGCCACCCCCCACCCCCACGACCAACACCCACACAGAGCATTAGCATAATCGTTATGGTTATGCGCGACGTGTTCATAATGGCCAAAGGGAGGGGAATGGGGGAGGAAGGGAGGAAAAGAGTGGAAGCTGTGAGCTCTAAACCAGCGACACGCACATCTAAACTATGTTAAGTGCGCTGACATTGTGATATATAGTTTTTTCTACCCTAACTGTTTGAGCAGCTATAACAGCTAGATAGGGTTGAATAAGCTCACGATTTCTTAAGAATATTGTATTTATGTATACATAGATATCTATATATACATATATTTAAATAGATGCTAAATTTAATACATTCATTTACTAGAGTTATGCATGTAAGCTGATAGCTGTATTCTGTTTGCTGTATGCTGTATGCTGTATGCTGTATGCTGTATGCTGTATGCTGTATGCTGTATGCTGTATGCTCTATGCTGTATGCTCTATGCTGTATGCTGTTTGTTTAGACTGCATGCTGTATGCTGTATACTATAAATTGAGTTCAATTTCGGCACGCATATCCATGTGAAAATACTGTTAAGTTTATGCAATTTCTTGGTAACAATCTCTGGCAGTATGAAACCATAAGAAACAAATTTCTAACTGGAAAGGGTATTAAATTATGCGATGTGCATTAGTTTCCCCTCGACTAGCGTGTTTTTACTTTGGTTACCCACTGCACCTCAAGTGCGTGGTAGGTCTTAAAGTTCGGACCCGGCGTTGTGCTTGCTCAGGTGCGCATATTAAGTAGCCGCCACATGTGACGCTCTGTGCTTCTCTCTCTCCCTCTGTATGAGTGTGTGTTTGTGTGTGAATGAATGGGTGCCAGTGTATGTGTGTGTGTGGGGGGGTCTTGCGTTTTGGGGCATGCTATTAGCAGCGACCAAAATACAAGCACATGCACACACTCGGCACACACACGTACAAACATAATAAATAACCAGCAAAGAAACAACAACAACAACTCGATGGCAGCTTTAGACATCAAGAGCCTGGCCCACTAAGAGCTAAGAGGACAGCTAGAAAGAGTGACTGAGAGAGGGACTGAGAGGGTGACTGAGAGAGGAAGAGGGAGAGGGAGAGAGAGAGAGATCTCTGTGCGGCATGTTTAAGATTCAGCACGCATAACTTATAAAATAAAAATTAAAATTCCAATTGCAAACCTCAATAATAAAACACTTTTAAGTGCTGCCGCAGACATAGCCCAAACCCAAGTGCAAGTGCAAAAAAAAAAAAACAAAAAAAAAAAAGGTAGAGTCGAAACGTAGGCGCCAGGCCTCTCCGAACCTGTACAGCTGTGAGTGTGTGTGTTTGTCGGTGTGTGTGTGTGTGTGTGAGTATTTCAAGGATCCACACAAGTTTATTAAAAATTTCGCCAAAAGGCATCTATCAGTTATGAGGCGAACCCGCGCTGGCAGTGCGCGACTCATTTCAATGAGTTTTCGTGTTTTTGCTTGCCTTCTCTACCTCTCCCTCTCACTCTTTGTTTGGCCTCAAGCATTCCCTCTGCCACTCCCTCTTCTTTTCCCAGTCTGTGTGTTGTTTCTTGTGTGGCCGCCAGGACTTGTAATTGGCATTCCGTACGCTGGCCGAAATGAAAATGCTACGTGCTTTCATTTCACGTTACGGCTTTGGCAAAAGGGCAAAAACAATGCCCACTCGGATAAGTCAGCACACGGCCTGAACGTCCTGAATGTCCTGAACGGCGTGAACGGTCCATTGACCGCGGCCAGGCCAGGACCAAGCAGCAGATCCTGCAAAGCGTTGCTCAAAGTGAGTAAACTGCTGCTGTTTGTTTTTTTTTTTTTTAATTTTTCACTTGCTTGCCGTGCGCCACTTTTTAAAGTTGAAGTTAACAAAATCACAGGACCCCCACATCCTTAAGACGCAACACGTCTTGGCAGATGTCCCACGCAAGTGCCTCGATATAAAAGGGTGCGGCCCGCGGCTGTCCCGCAGCGAAAATCAATAGCCCACGCATATTGAGCGCCTCCCTTCCGCCGTATTGCGTAATGCATATTCAACGGAATATACACATACATATTCATTCTTCTCTTCTTTTATTTTTTGGCACGCCTGAAATTGACAGCCAGCAAATTTTGCTGTCAGCCTCATGTATCGTGCGTCTTTCGAATGGCATGCATTGTATTGCGGTTTCTTTTACTTTCACAATGTTATTTTTTTTTTATTTTCTTTCTTTTTTTTTTTTTTTCTGATGTGCCATAGGTGAAAAATAAGCCACATGTGCTCCTCTTTGAGATGCTATCAAAGGGCCAAGAAATTGTACACCCTGTTGTTGCCACGGAAGGATTTTGCAGACAGCTCTTTGAGTCGCTCTCCTAAATGCAAAAATAATATAAAAATAAAACTGTTTGAAAGCACTTCAAAAATGAAGATATTACAACTTGCTATACCCTGTTTTTTTTTTTTTAGAAATACATTTGGAATATAATTGCATTTGTTTGAATTAACTAAAATATATTGAATGCGAATAGTTCAAATTTTAATAAATAAATAACACAAAAATTATATTAATAAATATGCTTCTTCCTCAGCTTAGTTTTTTATGCAGGGTATGGCTTAGTCGGGCAAACCCACGCGCAACATACCATAACATTTATATTTATTTTGATTTCATGGTTTTTAAGTGAAATATATAAAAACAGCTTCATATCGCCCGCTTTTACTACCCTCCAAATTTCAAATATCTTGAGTGCCTAAAACACTTTTCCCTTCTCAAGAAATTTGGTTCTTCTGATTGTGCATTTATATTGGTTTTTAAAACACTTCTAAGGACTGTGCAACATATGAAAGAAAACCTATCTAACATAATATTTATATGAAATATGTCTAAATAGTCGATATGTAGGAATAATAATCAATAAAGTTTTCGCTTTTGTTTAACTTAAGCAATTCTTTAATTATGAAATATAGAATGGACATGATTTATGCATATTACTTTTACAACATGGCCAAATGTTCACATACTTCACAGCCCATTCATCAAATGGAGCCTACGGACTACTCCATTATTTTTTGGCAAGTTTGTCTTATTCTGTGTTGGATACCATCTATCATTCGGTACTGTCACAAACCTTTCACGCGCCCAATTTATAAGCAAGCAACAAGATACTTGTAAATTTTTGAACAATTTCTACCTAAATATGTGGGTGGAGAATTATTGTTGTGAGCACGAGGCGCTCCGTCGTAGTCATCAAATTTATGAGCACTCGTCGCACTAACTCATAAAAATGACATCTATAAAGGAACATTTTGGATCAAGGAAAAACACGAGACAACACTTTGCATGGGGGGCAAGCCTTCGGGCAGTGGGTGGGCGTGGCCATATTGTGGATATAAAGGTCACATCCAAGCCTGGATGCCTAATCCTCGACTTGTGCTCCTCGCAAATCCGACCACGCACTTAAGTATCGCTCTTCCGGCTGAAAGCTGCCTACACAAGCAAAAAGAACAAAACAAAGCTCCAGATCGCAGCTTGTCCGGGTACCAACAGTTATGTATTTACTCGACTAAGAACCCAATGATATATCATCCACAGTTTATCATCTCTATGACGCCAGCCTCAAATTATTATCCAGCAAATTTATTGCCAAACAATAAACGCGAAGTGCATGTGAGTGCGAGTATCTCTTGGTTGGCTCTTTACCAACAACCAATACCTACAACAACAACAACAACAACAGTAGCTACAAGAACATATACACTGACAGCCATTTTGACGGGCCGCAGCGACAACAAACAAAAACTCAACAAACAAAACAGACAGAAAAACAGACTTAGAGGGAGTGATAGAGAAAGAGATAAATAGTTAGAGACAGAGAGCGACAGTAAGAAGTAAAAACAGAAAACAAAGTACAAAGAACCCATTTGTAATAAAACGGTTGACATGTTTATACCCTGTAAACCAGGCAATAATAGTTGTTGGTTGATGAACTATGAAAATGTTTAAAATATTTAATAAATTGTATACTTCATTTAAAATAAATATATGATTATAAAGAGATAAAAACAGAAATAAAACGAATTCATTTTTTAAATTTAATACACAAAAAAATATTAAGATAAATATATAGTTTTATAAAAATGTAGTTACTTTTGTAAACCACTTTTTATTTCTTTGAAAATATATAAAATATTTTACATTATCAAATACACATACACAAATATTGCAAAACTTTTTTACAAAAAGGATGTCAAAGAGTTGGATTTATTTTTTTTTTTAATTATCTTTCAATCAACAAAATAATTGAAGCGAATAAATTGTTATTCTCCAGAAGCTTTTGCAGGGTATTTAATAAGTATGAATTGTCATTTTATTATTTTTGATACTGCACAGCAATAAACTTCAAACAAATGTATATATGTGTATATGTATATACCACACATATATATTTTATATATTCATGGCAATCTGGAGAGCTGTCACAGACTGCGTCGAAGTTGACGCGCGCACATTTTTTACTATTAGCCAAGGCAACAACCAAATCTACGTCGGGCAATCGGGTAGGCGGTTAGGCGGACAGTCGGGTAGGCGGGTAGCCAGGCAGGCAGGCAGGCAGGCAGTCAGGCAACTAATGCCAAAATCAAATTGCTCCTGTCCTGTCAAGTTTTTTACGTAACAATATCTTTTGATATTATTTTGCATAGCGAGACAAATAACAGAACTTTGCCAAATTGTCATCTGCTGTTGGCCTCGTTTCGCCTACCATATTCATATTCCATATAGCATACAGCATATAGCATATAGCATATAGAACAGAGACCATTCCCCAAATACCATATTCCCGAACAGTTTACGAGTATGTTTTACCCTTTGCCTAGGCTTTTATGACAAGCACTCACATCATGTTTTCCAAACGTTCCTCACATAGTTTGTCGGCTTGAGCATGAACATTTGCCTGGCAGCTGGGAAATGGGAAATGGGAAATGTGGCAAGGGGGGAAATGTAGAAATGGGGTAAGAGGCAACGGGGCGTCTGGTAGGTGGGCGGGACTGGGGAATGGGTCGGGGCCGAAATTGCCAAACATTTTGCGCATAAATGACAAATGCCTTTGATGGCATAAAATATGACTTTGAAAATTGTTTTGCAGCATATAAAAAGGCGTTGGCCCTGTTGACATCCGCATGGACATGTGGACCATTGTGAACCATTGTGAACCACTGCCCCCACCCCTTGCCTTGCCGCACACTTTTCCCACAACTTATGCGCCATGAGCGATGGAGGCCACTTGCGAAAATGTGTTGATGGATGTGAAATTTTTGGGATTGCAGTCCCAAACAAATGATATACGATTTATAAGCCCAAAGTAACAAATGCACTAACTGCACTGCAAGAGAGTGAGATAGAGAGAGAGAGATAGAGGGAGAGAAAGAGAGTTATTTTAGTCAAAAAATACTACATTTTGATAGCATTCGATTGAAACATGGAGAAAGCTTCTGCTTCCTTTTTGTTTGAAGTGTATTGAAAAGAAATGTAGAACAACTTACGATAAAGTTTGTTTCTAAAGGAAGTGCAGAAAATGGGAAAAAGTTTCAGAATATTGAGTTTTTTAAGTAAATGAAAATTAAAAGCAGAAAAGTTAGTACATAGATGAATTTTTGCAAAAGCAGATTATAAACAAAAAATTTTTGAAATATAATTCAAAGAATTAATTAAATAACATTTAAAATGAATTCATTGATGTGGAAATTGGATTTTCAAAAAATAATTATTTTCTTTTCTTTAAAACATTTAATATATTATATATGATTAAGCAAGTATCATGGCGAAATTAAAATAATAATAAATTAATAATTATGCACTACTGTAAGCATCGACCCGACTGTTTTTATAAAGTAAGAAAAATCGTATTATTCACTCTAAATATGTGTTTATACACAAAATAATATTCTGAATGCCTCCGAACATTGCCTCCGTACTTAAATAACTCCTGCTTGTATGTAATATGCAAACTGCTTAAATTATTAAAAAAGATTGCTGTGCAATCGCATTACCCATCTCCAGGAGTCGATTTGGCACTTTCGCGCATGTTTCGCATTAATTTTCTCCCGCCCACATGCGAAAAGCGCCGCCCACATCCGCTCCCCGCTCAATTGACTGACAATTGACTTGTCAGAGCATCAATTATAGCTGACAGCTCCTCATGCCTCTCACTCAGACGTTGCTGCTGGCCCCCCTAAAAAAGCCATTTGCATTTACAAAGCGAAGCAATAAGCCGAAATGTAAGTTTCCTGTTACGTTTAACCGCAGCTCCAAGCTTCAAGCTCCAGCCTATATGTTTCTACTTTTGCTCCTGCTACTGATTTCTCTCCTGCTGCTGCTGCTGCTGCCATCAACATGGAGCGTGTTTATTGAATTTAACAAACATTGCCAATAAATGCGCTTGTAAATGGATGCGTTAAATATTCAATGGCATAATGCTAATCATTTATTGGGCGCAAAATTCATTAGCAGCGCGTTACCAGGGCCAACTGTCACAAGCTGTCGCTCCCGTAAAAACCTCAAACTGAAATCCCGCAAAACCGACGGAGCTGCCGAAAAACCAGACAGCCGCCAAATGGAAAACTAAAACACACACACACACACCTACACACACGTATACAATCAAGCTGCCACGTGGCATGCGGCTGTTGCCCCACCGGCTGTTGGAAAGCAAACATTACAAAATTTTGATTGTATTTCCGTTTCGTATGCGAACAGCAACAAAAACGACAGCGAGACAGCAACAGGAAGTTGCGCTTATTTCCGTTTGTTTACCTTTACGCTGTACCTTGATTAAATGTCAGCCACTGGCAGGGGGCATTGGATTTGCGGTAATTTCACCGCCGTGCCACGCCTACGCCTCCCTTTGGCAATTTAATGCTAAAAATGCGCGCATAAAAGAGAAGAACAAAAATAAATAATTTACGCTTGTATATTTGTTTGTTTTTTTTGTTTTTTATTTCAGCAAAGCAACAAAATGTGCACACATTTAGCTAATCATTGGCAGTTGGCAGAAAGCTTTAGACTGGCTGCAAGTCCTCTTTTTGCTATCCTTAAACGGAAGAGCGGAAGAGCTAATGGAATACCAAAGAAGAAGCAACGAAGCTATGTGCCAAAGAATGGTTTGTGGATTGTATTTTTTAGCTTTCCTTATGGCAATAAGTCAAGGAAGTTGTATGAAAATGTTGTATGTCACTCGAGTGGGGTGTGCCCGACTCGGCGACACCCTGGACTCTGCTCCCCCTGCTTTACCCATATGTAAACACATATGAATGAACAGAGCTAAAGCTGACTCGACTATTGATCGGGAACAGAAATACATATATTTACTGTGTGTTCGTTAATTCTCATTTTCAATGGGTGCTTAAATAATATAAAATTGCATTCACTACAACTGCGGATCAATTAATCAAACCAACTGAAATGCAGGCTGTTGGCAACAAATTGACTTTATTGTCACTTAAATTGCATAACATATAAGTACATACGCACACAGACACACACACACATGCATGCATAAAAAATAAAATGAATGAATACAATAATATTCGTTATTTCAAGAGTTTCGCATTTCACTATATGAAAATGAATCAAACTTTTATGGAGCAAACAACTTGTGGTAACTTAATAGCTTTTGGTTGTTTCATTTAAGTCCTGTAAGATATTTATATGTCATAAAATTAAGTAGTTTTATTATGGTAAATATCCCTGTGGAATGCCGGATAATTGAAGTTAAGCCGAACAATGGCACCAACTCAATTTACACATAAAGCAGAAAACCGCAGTGAAAACAACAGCAGCATATGAAATATAAATACAACACTTGCGTTGACTTTATATCTACCTATATACCTCATATATATACCTCATATATACCTCGTATATATATATATATATATGTCATTATGTATGCATTTGTTATGAACAGCTTTTTATCACTTATGCTGTTACATGGAAATATTCTTAAAGTATATTTCGCTTGAAATTACATTTAACTGTTACATTGCTGCAGGCGCGTGGCTCTAATTAATGGCTTGTAATTTGTGCGGACGCGCCCAAAAAAGTATGCTACGAAAATTGTAGGTCACCGGGAAGATTCGTAGCTGCTGTTCATTGTTGCTGTTATTGTTGTTGCTGTTATTGTTGTTGTTGTTGGTACTGTTTGGCAATTGTCGCCGCCGAACAAAAATGTTTGTTGATTGTGTGTGTCGGCGCATGCTTTGGCATAATTTATGTTCGCCAAATTCTGTGCAATTTTTTATTTGCCTTCAAGTTGTATTTCTTTTGTTTTCCACAATTTCTGCTGGCCATGCATTAAGAGCAGCCATGTGCGATATTTACACACAGACTACAGATACTAATACATACACACACACACACACACACACACATACACATGCATATGCAGATTGTATTTATCGCGCAATTGGCTTTTAATATTTCGTATTAGCAAGTGACGCGAATTTTGTTTGACCATAATTTATTTATGCTTGTTGCCAGCAAAATGAACGCAATTCCAGTGTTGGATAATTTATGGCTGAAATATGCAGCTGCTTCAATTGCAGACACTCTCCGAATTATTTATTTATGCTGCATGCATTTTTGAATTCAAATCCCGTACATTCGTTGGATTCTTTTATTGTCAGACGCACATTTTTTTGGCATTTTAGAACGGCTGCAATCATATTTGATACTAAAAGCCACTCAAATCATTTAAGCCACTTTGCACTGGCTCTAAACCTTTTTGGCAACATCCGTTATAAATACTAAAAAGTTTAACTTTTGGCAGCAGCTTAATCGTTAAATCAGCTACGTTAACATACATAGTTTACGTACATATATACATATATATAAATTTATACATATGTATGTATATATAAATATATGTGTGTGTGTGTGTATTAACATGCACATAAATGCTCATTGAAGCGTTTCATAATGGAAAAATAGATGTGTGTATCTGGCAGCCAACACATTTGCCTCAGCATCAGCTCATTTTCGCATTAAAGGACGCCAATGTGGCGCGTTGGCAAAATGCCAAAAATGAGCTCCACCCCCCACACACACACACAGAAAGAGAGACTCCGTATAGAGCCATTTCTATATAGCATAGAATAAATGTATGCTGCTAGCACTAGAGACCAACAAAATTATCACTAATATGAAGGCGCATCGGAGGCAGAGGATAACTAGAATGTGTGTGTGTATGTGTGTGTGTGTGCTAGGCGTGGCAAATAAACACATCAGCTAAAATGCTTTTTACTTAAATTAACAACACCGAACAGCTTGCTTCGATTTAAGGCTAAGCGGTCTTCCAACTAACGCCAACTCATTAACTTAAGTATGTGTGTATGTGTGTGTGTGTGTGTGTGTGCAGATTTGGCTGCTTGCAAAGCGCATTGACTGGGAAAATGGCAAGCGGAAAATCAATGAAATACAAGTTAGTAAATGAACGAGATCCCAAAAAAACAGAGAAAAAAAAGAAGAGATATAAAAAGGTCGAAATTGATATGCTCTGCAGGATTAACGGTAAGTCTCACGAAATCTAGAAGAAGAAGAAAATGACGATTACAAGACAATTGACAGGCAACTTAACAAAAAAAAGAAAAAATAAATAAATAAACATATAAGCAATTCTCTAACATAATCTTATGTAAGAGGCTTCTATCAAATATATTATTCAATATAATTGGAATTTTTTTTTTGTATATAGAAAATCTCTACATTATTTTCTTCTTCAAATTAAAGTTAGTTTCATTTTTCATTTCAGGTTTTTTTTTTTCATTTTGTAATTGCGTTTAGACTTAAGCCTCAACAAAACTAATCTGTTTAATGGACTACATTTTCGAAATCTTGTTAGTTCTGGTAAATGTGATTAAAAGCAATCGAAAAAAGGTTTTCATTGATTGCAGAGAATGAAATTTTACAAAAATTGGCTCCGAACTACAAGAAATGCAGCACATAGAAAATGAAATAAAGCAATTGAGAATGCTTTGCCCTGATTTGTTATTTATAAAGTATGCAAAGTATACAATATGCTTATTGCAGACGGGCTTTACTCGACGGTTATGTAATGGAAACATAGCCATTGAGAGCGAGTACCCTTTATCGCCAGGGTATAAAAATTCGAATGCTGCCTGCGTGCCTCATACTAACGGGTATGGCATACTTAAGCAATCGGAGCAAATGTTTTATCGTCACTTTGCCACACACTTACACACACACACTCATAGAAATTCCCACATATATGTACATGCTTGTGTATGTATGCTTGGCATACAAAATGGCGCCAGAGCCCTTTTGCCTTTGTATTGGGCCGTAGCGTTGCGTTTGCCTCAGCATCTTTTGCCTCAATCTCAATCGTCTCGAATGGCCATCAATGAAAAGCCGAGGAGGCAGAGGCTCAAAGGACGCTACGTTAAAGAAAAACGGCATATCATGCTGTTAAGGCAAAATATTAAAGATAAACTTTGTGTGCGTCTGTGTGCGTGGGTGTGTGTGTGTGTGTGTGTGTGTGTGTGTGTGTGTGTGTGTGTGTGTGTGTGTGTGAGTGTAAATCAAGAGAGAGGAAGGGAGAGAGAGAGAAAACACGGTTGTACTGTATTGTTAATTTAATTGGATAGTGCGCGGATCATAAATGCGTCAATTATATGGTTATATAATTTACGCTGCCTGGCAACCGGTTCAATGGGCTCTAAATAATACGCCGGAGGCTCTCGCAAAACAAACAAATAAATTCTATGGAAAAGAGCAAAAACTTTTCCACAAACACAAACACAAACAGATACAAAAACACAAATGTCGAAAGTTTACAATGCGCAAGCGAAGCCTAAAGCTAAACAAAATTGAAGACGCCGACGGGCAACGTAAACGGAAACCGAATGAAGGAATGGGTCGGGGTTTGAGTCTGGAACTGGGTTTCTGTCTGGATTTGAGGCTGACAATAGTCAAAGTCAAAGCCTCGATGGCAACAAAAGGCTCAATGGCAGCGCCCTCTTCTAAATTGCCACAAAATTTATTAATATTGTTTTATATAAACAGCAAATTCGCGAATATAGACGCAGACTGCCTGGCTCGAGCAAAGGGGGCGTTGGGCGTGGCAGCCAGTTGACAGAACCCTCTGCCATAAATCGAGCAAAAGCTTCAGCTTTGCTAAGTGTTTGTCTCCCGCTGCAATCAGACATCAATATAGAAAAAGATCACATTTTAAAAGAATTTTCGTAGAAATAAGAGCTCTAAATATAAGCATTTTACAACACTGGCAGACAATTTTGCCATTTGCCATTTGACATTTGACATTCCTATTTGTATTATACAAATTCATTCGATTTCTTATAAATATTTTGTATGGTAAATCTAATGCAATAATAAATAAATAAGTAAGATTTATTCGATTAGCAGACACTCATTATTTGGCTAATATTTATATACATACATATAACATACTTGTATGGCTATCAAACCCGTTCTCCACACATTCCTATGCATATGTTATGCCCTATTTCCCTCTTTCCTACTTGCTTTGTAACTAAATATTTGTAATATTCACAGTAATTATAATATAATTGAGTGTAAATTCTATATTATATCTATATTTCTATTTAATTGACATAAATAAATTTCAAAGAAAAATATTGAATATAATAATTAAATGAATATCAATTTAATTTTGTTACTTTTGTAAGGTACTTTAATTGACAGGCAGATATTTTTTGGTAAGTTAAATAAATAAATGCAATAAAGCAAATATTGTTGAAATGAAACAAAAATAGTATAACCAATTAAAGAAAAGTTATGTTTATATTTATATGCATTAAAACCACTTCTTTTTTCGCACATATTTTAAAAATAGTTTTTGTTGTGGAACGCCAGATGCTGCAATGATATTTATTCATTGAAATGATTGATGAATAACTAATAATACACATATATATATATATATAAATTATATGTATATACATTTCAATTTAATAAAATGCAATGCTGTATCATTCTTGATTTCTTATTTGCATTCGCTGCCGGACATACTGAAACACTCAAAGCGATTTAAATTTATATTTATTGTTTCCGCTTGGCATCAGTTGAATGCAATGAGCGAATGTCCTTCTGTCCGTCTGCTGTCCATCAGCATGCGAATGTAAATAAAATAAGTAACAAATTGCATTTTTAACATTAAATCAATTCAGTTTGACTTGGCCACAAAAACGGGCCCTAAAGCGAAAAAATGAGTTCAGCAGGATACGCATATGGGATATGAAATGTTGATCAACTTATATGGTATTTAATTAAAGACGACAGAGAATGCATAATGATTGGTTCTGGGCGGCTTAGTGAACTAAAGTAAATGAAATGTCATGGGATATGCCGAACTCAATGACTGAAGGACTGAAGGGCTCAAGGACTCAAGGACTTGGCCCGCAGAAGCCACAGCAATGAAAATTGCCTTTAAACTGGCGACACAAAGCGAACAGCAATAAAAGCTGTGGGGTTGTTCCGACTGCGAGTGTGTATGTTTGTGTGTGTGTGTGTGTGTGTGTGTGTGTGTGTGTGTGTGTGTGGGTGTGGATAAGGAGGGTGTATGTCGACTATGAGCTACAGGAAATTTACATATTTTAAATAACTTGTGGGGCACACTAAAGAGACTGAGGGTTGACAATGGCGACGCCAAGACAACTCCAATTTATTTGCAATTTGTAGGAAATTTATATCAAAGGCACACACCAACACACACACATAGGAATACAAGCAGACTCCATCCACCAATAATTGCACTCATAAAATGTGAACAGCTCAGCGCCTCGATATTTATGCATATCTAACTGCACACAGACAAACAAACAAACAGACAAACAGACAAACAAACAAACAAACAAATTATGTACTCATTTGAATACACATTCAAATGCGAATCACGTTGACAAAAATTCATTGAAGCGTGCCACACACATACGCAGCGGAAGACACACCCAATGCCCAATTCGAGCTACCTTGACTTTCGAACTGTGTCTCAGTCATCCAATCAAGCAGCATAGAGTCACGGCTCCATAAACACATGTGTGTGTGTCTGTCTATGGGCGTGTGTGTGCGTGTGCTTGTAACAAGGACACAACTTATTTTGGCATACACACAGGCAAAGCCGATACCCAGTTAATCTATCAGGACATGGCACAATGTGTAGAAAATTAAATGTGCGCACCCAACAGAGGGGCAGCCAGTCATGTGTGCGGTTGTCCTTCGAGCACTGCTTATGTGTGTGTGTGTGTGTGTGTGCGTATGTGGTAGTGTGTGTAATGTAAATGCAAACTAAATACACAACAGGCGGAGCATTAAGTCGATTGCTTCAAGGACCTTAGCACGCGCTCTAACAGAGTTTCTGCCAGCAACAGCTCCAGTTCCTGCTCCAGCTCCAGCACCAGCTTCAGCTCTAGCTGCTTCTCCACCTCTAACTCCTCCTCCTGATCCAGCTCCAGCTCCTACTCCAGCTCCAGCTCTAGCTTCAGCTTTTGCTTGGCGCTTTGTCACTACCTTCTGACATTCACTTCTCCTTCTCCCCATGTGTTGTCTGCAGCTACCACTCACTTAATTCTCGCTTTTGCTGCCACTTGAAGTGTAAATGAGTGGCTCAAACCCCACCCCCCTCCACCAACAAAAAACAGCCTAAACATCCTATGTGTCTATGTGTGCGTGTATGTGTGTGTGTGTGTGTGTGTGTGTGTAAACGCTGAGGCTGCTTTTTAATAAGCAATTTACTTTTAGCTTAACAACGCTCAAGTGCCGCCGTCTGTAATGAAATACGCGAACGGGCCTAAGCAGACAGCTTACACACACACACACGCACACACACACACTCACACACACGCACACACACACTTATGTGTGTATACATACACACATTTACAGTCCTTTAGAGGCAGCACTTGCAATGATTTTTCTCTCGCGCTGTTTGCCAACGATAATTAATTTTTTGGCCCAAGTTAAGACCTTCAGTTTTTTTATTCATTAAAAATAAATTAAAATGTTTCTATTTACTTATAAATGCGACATACTTCTTAACCTTAGCAACCAGCTTAATGTCTCTTCTTCTTCTTCTTTTTTGTTGTTGTTCTTGTTCTTTTTCTTCACTCGCAACAAAAAGTCTTTTGCAAATTACTCACAAGTACTTAATTCAACATTTTTTTTTATATCAATCTTTGAAGCAGTGTCTTAAAACAATTTTTCTTTGGTAATGAAAATTTTATCAAGATTCTGTGCTGAAATTTAATTTTGCTGCTTATAATAATAAACCTAATTAAAATGTGTTTTTAATCTAATATATTATTATATAATATTTTTAAATTGGATAACTGTGCTAAATGAAAAGTTGTTTCTGTGGACATTTTCCTACAATTTTATAACATTTTAACGAAACATTTTCATAGGAAATTCACTTTTTGACAGCTCACACGCTGTTTCCAAGAATCGCCCATAGGAAAACTTCACAGTTATGTTAAATTTTCCTAATTGGTTGTTATTTTTTTAATTCTGCTTCACATAACATACAAAAATAGGGAGTAAACGAGATTTGTAAAAATAAATGATATATTTCGAGCAAAATAAAAATAGTTTAAGGCATTTACTTATAAATTTTATTCCATCGAAACTCAAAATTAAAGCCACGGTTATTATATCAGATTTGAAATGAATTTTCCAGGCAACAAATTCTCTACATATATTTTTCATTACTTTCAAAATTCAATAGTAACGAACCCCATTAATAATGGAATCCCTTTTAATTTCCTATTTTTGAAGTTTGGTTGCCTCTAACTTTTACAAATTATTTCCGATTTTGAAAAGTTATGTATTTTTGAGCTCGTATTAATCAGCAGTAACGATTTGAACTCAAAAATTCAAAGTCTAAATTTTGACCATTTTTGAAAAAATTACAAGGGGTGACTTCACAGTTTTTGGCAAAATGGGCTTGGAAATAGATTCTATATTTATTGATTCCATTCCATTCTACCGATTTCGCTGAGAGAAAAATAGTATTGGTTTTCTAAATCGGTCTTTATTTAGCCGAGATATAACAATTTGAAGACGGTAAATAACCTCTTTTCGCCTCCTGGGTGTATTAAAACGTCGATTTCGAAAACTAGAAAAGGTAAAGGCTTGAAATATTTAACAAATATTCTTAAACATCATGCCCAGAGTAGATTAATAATTGTTTTTTTAATATATTTAGTCATTTTCATAACATCGAGAAAAATCCCTTTGATTTTGTTCTTCCAATTGTTCAACATACAAACAAATTTACTTTTCTTGCCTACTTTCATGTTTATATTGACTATAACTTTTCCAAATTTTGTCCGATTCTTTAAAGTTATGTCTTTTTAAGCTCGTATTAATCAGCAATAACGATTGGTCCCCAAAAATTAAAAATCTAAATTTTGACCATTTTTGAAAAAATTACAAGGGACGTGACATCACAATTTTTGCCAAATAGGCTTGGAAATAGATTCTATATTTCTTTACTCCATTCTTTTCTGCCGAGTTTTCTGAGAGAAAAAATGTATTACTTATCAAAATCGGACTTTATTTAGCCGAGTTGTAACAATTTGAAGTTCCAGACTGGGTGTATTAAGATGTCGATTTTGAAAACTGGAAAACCAATTGTCTTGAAATTTTTAATATAAATTATAGAAAATACGGCGCATTACTTTTGAATATTTAACTCCATATCCTAAATATCTTAGATAAATATATTTATATACTTATTTCCCTATTTTTTTTAAATGCATTGAATGTAAATATCTTGAAAATCGAAATGTTTAAAGGCTAAACATTCTCCCTATTCACTTTCACTCTCAAAGGTGGAACAAAGCTGTAATAGTGAACCGTCGTCTACAATAAAGTCTCACAGCTGTTGCTTTACTTAGAGAGCACAGAATATCCCGAACATTGTGACTGTGACTGTGACTGTAAGTGATTCAACTAACAATCCTTATTGTAATGTCCTTTTAGTTGGCAGGACATGCCGCTAGGCCAGCTTAAAAGTGTATCAAAGTGAAAGAACTTGGTTGCAAATCATTTTAAGTTGCTTTTTATTGCCGCTGTCTTTTAATGGCTTTAATAAAATGTGGCCACATTTGAGCACCTGCTGTTGCCCCGGCTTGTTTTTTATTTTATTGACAGAATGGACTGAGGGTGGGTGGAAGAGTGGGATGAAAAGAGATTTGGTCCAGTTGCTTTCAGGCTGTTGTCAGGAGCGTTGACAAAAAGTGTACTTCATTTTTATATAGCCACAATTGCGGCGTTAACATGGCAGCCATGTTTAAGCTGTTCATAAATCAAATTGGTTTTTATTGTGCCGGCCATTTGTCAGCGTACCTTTTACATGGTCAACGCGCTTTTTGCGACAATTTCCATTGCGCGTTGATTAAATAAACCAAAATCGAAATTCTGTTTGTGCCGCTGCCGAGGCGCAAGTATATAAATATTATTTGTAAATCTCAATGAAATATGGCCAGATAACTTTGACGAACGGAACAGCACATATGCACACAAAATGTTCATAAATAAATGAATGACTTAAATGGCCAAATGCGAAGCCAGGTGAAAGGCAAACAGACAAACAGATAAAGAGACAGTCATTTATGCCAGGCCCAAATAAAAGCCCACATGAAATGCATGCAAAAAAAAAAAAAAAAAAATTAAAAGTTACTTCAAAGCAACGTCCTGCCTACCTCGTCCTGCTCTCTGATTTCCATATTTAATGCCATTTGCATAAGGCACAAATAACAAACGTTCGCCTCCTTTTCCAAATGAATGCGAATGCTAAAAGGTTTCGATCGAGATGTTTTACAAGCCCGAATGCATTAACATAAATTAAGAATAATATGAAGTATTTAAATTAGATAGAAGTAAATTTGCTTTGTTTTCTAATTGAAATTATAAAATATACGAAGCATAAATATAAAATAAAATCATATTCATAAATATAATTAATTAAAAGTGTAAATGAATGTAAGAAACTTCCTCACAATATGAAAAACTTTTGCAAAATATATAATATTAAGAAATTCATAATTAAAAATATTTAACTTAAAATAAAAGTAAAAGTTCGTAACTTTTCCCGCCCGACATTTTAATAAGCATTGTAACTTATTTAGTGGGTATCTTTTGCATGATCATTATGAACATTTGGTATTTTGAATAACCGTTAGGAACTTTTTGGGACATACCTTTATCAGTTTAATCAGACCTGAGCCCGTTGTCCTTTAAAAACCTGCAATGAAAAAATGCAAAACAACAAAAAAGGTTTTCATATTAGAAATGTTGAAAACTTTTTGGTTTTCGCTGCTTCGTAAAAAAGAGAGAGAAAAAATTGTCGTCGAGCTTAAATTTCGTTGGCAAAGTAAAATGAACAATATGCAAATATGTCCTCGGGATGCTAACGGAATTTAAATTTGTAGCTAAGCCCTAAAATATGCCAGTCTGACCCTTTGTATGACGTATATTTTGGACAAGGACACGGCGTCAAAAAACAATAAAATTAAATATTCTATTTAATGGCCTTTGTTGTAGCCCTAACTGAGAGGCCAGAACTAACAAATATTCTTTCCGTTGTGGCCTTTTAAAAATGTAAGTTTCTAGAAGTATATTATTTTTTTTTACTTTCCACCAGAAACTTGGCAAGCTAATCGACTCGCCTCGTGACTCAATGTCAGGTATTAAATTTCACACGAAATATCTTTAAAAAAATATATAAGAAAAAAAAAACAGAGTAGCAAATTGCATTCACATTATATCAATTTTATTGCCGTCCCCGTAACCGGGAGCAATGATTCTCGTATCCTCGCCAACAGGAACCAAATAAAATGTATACAAAAAAAAAAAAAAAGATTTTATTGACGGTCTCAAAAACGTTTGCCCTTTTATTCTAATTTCTGGTCCCGGCTCGTTGTTTAGGCTTATCTCTTGCCTACATGCATAAAAAAAAAAAAGGAAGAAAAAACCGGATTCCAGCGAAACGCAATTTTTTGTTTCATATAAATTAAGCAGATTATTCGAGTCAGATAGGAAAGAGACTGCGAGTGAGTGTATGTGCGTGTGTGTGTGTGCGTGTGTGTGTGTGTGTGTGCGTGCGGGTGTGTGGCAAACCAGATTGGAAAATCAAGAAAGTAACTTTAAAAAGGCACTCGAAGCACAGATCGTTGAAAAGGCGATGACACAAATAATACCTCAATTAAGCTCGAAAAAAAAATGAAAGAATGTAACAAAAAATTGTTGCTTGGCCAGCAATTCGAAAATTGTGTAAGGGGCGCAAAACATAATGGAAAACAAGCAACATTTTTTTTTTTCTCTTGCTGCCCAACCACAATATTCGACTCAATAGATATTTAATACTCAGCAATTTCTACACACAACAAAAAAGAGGAAGAAAAAGATGAAAATCAGTAACAACAAAAAATATGGAAAATACCGCAAAAGCGGCCGCGTTTGCAAACAGTGCGTCGAACTTTTCCTGCTGCTGCGGATCGAAGGTCGTAATGAGTGGCTATATACATACATATATATAGATATATATATATAGAGGGTTCTGGTGCTGCTTACATAATATTTGCATGTATATTTTGTACATATTTTATAATGGTTTTCTTCTTCTTCTGCATCATTCTTTTTTTTCGGCAAACTTTTAAAGGCGACGCCGTTTTACAACTCACTTGCGAGCGAGTGGCTTGGTGTGTGGGTGGGTGGGTTTTGTGGGTGGTTGGGTGGTGCTGCACTGTGGTTGGCTGCGCTGTTTTGGCTGGCTTAACTGCCAACTCCTGCCAGCTGTGCGGCGCTGTATTTGGCCCTCACAGCATAATTGCGCTGCCGCCGAAGCCAAATGAAAAACGCCTCGCAATATTGAAGCTGCGAACTTTTCAAGTGTAAGAAATTTAATTTCCAAATGTAGGTTTAACGAACGGAAATTGCTTTCGCTGCCTCCAAATGGCGAAAGGAGAATGGGGAATGTAGTAAGCTCTTGCTATGTATTGTTTTCTCTCTCTCTCTCTCTCTGCAGAGGCGTGAGTTGTGTGCAAAAACAAAACAAACAACAAGAGCTGGAAAAAAATGTGAATATAAATTCAGCTTTTTGCTGCTTGTTTTCATTTTGCAATTTGTTTGCTTAACTTTCTGATTGAGCTGGTGGCTCATTGCGGCGCATTACGTCAAAGAAAATGAAATTATTTAATGTTTTACATTTGTTCGAAATAACCTCACCCCTGACCCCGTTTCATTTGCTTTTTTTTTTTTATTTTTCACTCTCTCCTCCAGCATTTTTTTTTTCTTGCTGTGGCGCGTAATTGCGACTGATTTGTTTGGCATTTTGCACGGCCATTTATTTTCGTCATGGTCAGCTCTTGAGGCTCACCAACCAGGATGTGGCCAGCAGGCAAAGCAATTGGTATGGGCAGGGGAATGCGGCTCGCAGCGTTGATTGAGCCCGTTGGGAGTTCAGCTGGCAGAGCAGCAAATGGACAAAAGTTTCACAATACAAACACAATTTTGTAATTCTTTTTTAATGTGAAATACTTAAAATGTTACCGAAAATTGAAGGTCAGCATTTTTAAATGAATGTTGTGGCTCCTAAAACTAGTTAACAGTTATTTGAATTCAGCAATAGTTCATGAAATTTAATTTGAATTGGCCATAAAAAGTTGGCCAAGCTACAGATACTTTTCATTAATACACAGAATATCTAAATTACTTTAAATTAACTTGTTTTCCATATTAAACATTAAATTAATTTATATTTATAAATGCGAAAAATTTGGAATCTTCTTAAATTAGTTGTTTTTTATACTAATGTATACAAATTTAATGTTTAAAATCTTTTAAACTTAATATTTGGTACTTAAATTTATAGATTATAAATTTATGGATATTTATTAATTTTTTTTTTTTTTTGTTTTTATTAATTGTTTTATAAATAAAATCAATTGTATTTAAGCAATGAAATTTATTTACAATAAGCTGTTTTATCAACAATTGAATTCAATTCGTCTGCAACTTTAATTGTGTTTCGATAAATATGTAAATGTACTTAAAACAATTCACTTTGTCTGAGGCAATTAATTTTATGCCGTTTTGCATGTGCGCCTTAATTGTATTCAAGCTGCAACCGTTTCGTTTAAACTTAATGAGCCAGATTTAAAATATTTAAGCCTTCATTACTTGCAAAAAACAAAAAAAAAAACAAAGAAGGAAATAACAAACATATTTAAATATATTTTAATGCATTTTTAAAGCGTACAATTAACCGATGGAAATTGCCATTTAAGCCTATTATGAAAATGCAACATTCCATTTAACGATTCGTGGCCAAATAGTTGGCCACATCGCTGACAAATTTGCAGTGCACTTATTGGCCAATTACGAAAGCCAACCAGCTGTCAAGGTTAAGCCAAAGCACTTTGCAGCCACTTTTGGCTTATTAAGCGTTCGACCTTTGCGCTGCAGCTTTCACAGAATGCAAAAGGCCAAAAAGTGGCTAAATTTATGGCTGCTCCATTAGCCAATGTCTGAATATATCCGCGCAAGTTTAACATCAATTGCACTTTCCACACAGAAAAGTTGGCCAAAAACTTTCCCAAATATTGCAGCCTGAGTTGAAAAGAGAATAATCGTTGGCAGCGATAAAACCCAACGAAAGAAGAGGCTTATATAAAAACATTAATAACATTAACCCCCCCACAAAACAAACTAATCAAACTTTGGTCAGCAACAAAACTGACAACACCAACAACAACAACAAAACAAATTGCTTCATTTTCTAATGCTATTTCCACTACTACTACTACTGCTGCTGCTGCTGTTGCTGCTGCTGCTGCTGCCTGTTCCTTGATATTTTAGAATATTAACCCAGAAAACGTGCTGGAAAAAAAATCGAAAATCAATTTTGGTTAATGGGCCCGGGCAAGTTTTCTCTTGGCTCGCAGCCTCGCTGCCTGTGGCACGCACACATGTGCCAGCCACACCGCCACGCCCCCCATTCCCCATTTCAAATGTAAGTTGGTAAATCTGAGTGCGTTGGTAGCCGGTGCTCCTGCTGCTTTTCCATAGCATATTTTTGCATAGTATATGTAGTTTATGCAAACATTTTTGCCCGCCCGCATAAATTATGGCGTTTCTCAACACTTTGCAACACTGCGAACACTGTCTGGGCCATAAAATTAGACCGCATATAAAAGGGTGTGGCCCAGAAAGTGGCCCGACAATTCCCGTTTATTCTGCATGTCATTTGTGCCCCAAAAAAAAAAAAAAAAGGACATGAAAAAAAATCTGCTTGGGACACACGAATACAAAAAAAAACGAACTTTCTTATGTGGGAGTATTTTAATATGTACGTATTTATATAAGTGGCTATATATATATATATATATATATATATAGCACAGTATATAGTATTCAAATCTCAGCTGTTTGCATATCGCTGAGTACCAGCTTTTACTAACATATTAATCTATCTGGCATAAATATTATTATAAGTACTTAAAAAAAACCTTTTTATAGAAATATTTTGCTGCACTTATATTATTTTTTATTCTAGTTATTATTAATAAATATATTTGTTCATAGTATTTCCTTTTTTTTTTTTTGTATTACTATCAACAAGAATTCTTTTTAATTTTAGAGTTATTTTTTATTATTCTATTTTTAGTCAAATGTCTATCTTTTAAATATTTTTTTTATTGATCAAGAAAACTTTTCATATAAATTTGTGTTCTAAAAGAAAAAAGTTTACAAAGTTTTATTATTATGTAATTAAATTTTATTTATTCACATGAATAAAACTCAAAATATGAATTTAAAATTTTATTTTTTAAGTATTCAAATGGTTTTCGTTGTTCTATCGAAATTTTCCAAAGGCTTTTGTTTGCTTTTTAAATTTATGTCCTTCGCAATTAAAAAATTGACAAAGAGGATGAATGAATATTAAGGATAGACAAAATGTTCTCCACTGTTTTGTTACGAACAACATATTAGGGCAATTTTCTAGAATGTAAAGTTTACGACCATTTGGAAACCTTTAAACTTTGTAAGAAGATTTTTATTTTGTTTAACTGAAAAGTTTTTTCTGCTTTATAAATACATTAAAATCACGTTTCTTTAGGATATTAAATGAGATTTTGCTAGATTGATTGCTAACGATTAGCGATCTATCGGCTATCGATTTTTTATGTGCTAAAATAAGTGTTGGAGAACACGAATACAAATATTTTATAATTAATCTCGTTAGGTCTCGACAGTTATCCACATAAATAGGCAATTAATCAATCAGCGAGGATCTGGGATCCAACTTGCAGAGATCAAACTTAATCAAAGGAGATAACTAGTTAACTAACTTAAAAAGAATAGCTGATAATTTAACACTAAATCTCATAAAAATAAACATTTCATTTTGTGTACATCGCATAAATAATTTCTATTTCTCTTTTATAAGAGACATTCGTGTTTACAGCATATCTGCCAGTCGAGCACACTCGAACAAAAAGAGCTCTTAAACAAAAAGCCATTCACAATTGATGTAATTTTAGCATTGCAAAATGTTTGCAATTGTTAACATGGCTAACCGAGCGGCTGGGCTGTTCCCATCAAAGTTTTGACTCCTTGCTCTTGTGGCTGACGCCATTTCCGGCGTAGTTTTCGCCATATTCGCATAAATATGCAGAGTTTCCGCATATCAGCCAACAGTGGGGCCTGCTTCAGTTACCGCTCATTCACCTGGGCACACACCTTGGAGAGAGACACTTCTCTCCGTCTCTCCCACTCTCTCTCTCACTCTCTCTCTTTCACATTCGAGGTTTGTCTTTTAGCCACATTCTGTGTTGATTTTATTGTACAAAGTACATTTACCAACAGCGCCCACTGAGCTGTGAACGGCGTGTCGTCATTATCATTGCCATTAACATTAGCATCATCATCATCATTATCATCATCATCATCATCATCAGCATCAGCATCAGAATCATCATCAGCTTTGTCAGCATCAACATCCATGAGCCTTGTGTGTGTTTTCATATGGGAACTAAATGTCTGCCCCATAGACAGGCGACAAGGATGGGACGCCATTTTGTTATTGTTATTGTTGTTGTTGTTGTTGTTTTGGTTTCCTTTTTAACGTGCGCCTCACATGTTATTTACTTAACAATTTACTGAATAATTTAAATAGGCTGCTGCTCTTATTGTCGTTGTTATTGTTGTTGTTGTTGCAGTTTTTGTTGTTGCTGCTATTACACTTCCTGTTTACCTTTTCCCCCACGCTGAGTTATGAACGTGTGCTTTTTCGCCTTCGCATTTCTGTGACTTTTCATGGGTGATAGTTGTCCACCCACATAATTTCACTATCTGTATGTGTGTGTGTGAGTGTGCATGGGTGTCTCACTCTATGTGCTTGGGTGTGTGTGTGTGTGTGTGTGCGCTGACTGCTCTCTGTGTTGATAATGTGCATAATAAGCCTTAATTAATGTTAAATAATGAATTTTCTCATTTACACGCCAGCCGATGGAGGAAAAGCCGTTGCCCCGGGAAAGCTGCCAGCCGCTTTTCTTGTTATGCGCATAAGTTTTCAGGTTTTCAGGTTTTCAGTGGGCTTTCCAAAATATTTACAGGTGGAAAAAGGCACTTCAGCTATCCCCACAAGCCACCCACCCAACTGCCGAACCGCTGAGCCACTCAACCACCCGCAACCCGCTTTTGTTGTGGTTTACTCCAGCTTAAAATTCGAAAACATTTTCAACTTCTTTTTTATTATTTCTTTCTGTTTTTGTTTTTTTGTTTTTTTTTTTTTTTGTTTAATGTGTTTGGCTTGTTGTTAATTAAAATTACTACGAAAAGGGTTTGTTTGCCTTTTTTTTTATTGGTCGTAGGGGCTGATTTAAATTGGTTGGAGGGTAAACGGAGGGTAAAATTCATTTAACTGGAGTTAGGTCGGAAAATATGTTCGTACCTCAATCCCAAATTTTATTTGCAAAACTATCAATTAGAACGAGCGAAAACGGGGTAGAGAGGAAGGACTAAACGCTAAAAATACATTTATATTAAGCTTAATTAATCGCCTAATTAAATGCAAATAGCTGAACGAGCTTTTCATAAAAATCATTTTGATTGAATATGGAAATTTATATTGTGTGAGGCTTTAGACTAAAATAATATTTACTTATTCTATTTTTAATAACACTCCAAAAGTCAAATCTAATATATGTATGTAGCATAGAGCTTAGTTTAAAACTAAGTTTTATATTTTATAATTCGTTTACTTAGGTTTTCATTAAAATTATAGTTAGTAAGCAAAATGGGTTAGAATAAATTAACAGGGTAGCCTTTAAGGATAGTTCTTTCTTGTAGAATAATCTGTGAGATCTTTATGTCTTAGAATAATCTTTATTGGTTAGAATAAATTAACAGATCTATCCTTTAAGGATAGGTCTTTCTTGTAGAACAATCTGCGAGATTTTTATTTTTTATTTCTTTTCTTACTCTCTATAAGTAGTTATATTACTTTAATATCCCATAGAAAGGCTAAATCTACAATTTAAATTTCGTTAAGAGGCACAAAACTACAATTGAGTTGAGAGTATCCGACTAGCACATCTCCTGCAGTCTTATAAATACTTAACTCCATTTTCATTTATAATATATCAATTTGTTAAATCAAGATTGGCATCTTCTCTTCTTCCTCATCAGAAAATGTCCGAGTATGATCAACGAATACAAATATAGGGTATACTTTTCCAGTTATAGAATGGTTATAAAAAAAAGGAATTAATCCATCAGTTTCTATGCTTTATATTCCGTTTATGTCTTCTAGTTTAAAAGGCAACATACTAAAGAACCACTTAAATTTAAGATAAACGATATATGGATGATGGATGCTATATCTTTTGATAACAAATCAAGTGTTATTTAGCCGCTGCTTAAACTAAAATTTATGATTATTTGACTTGATTTGCTTTCAGCAAACTTTTCTCCAACAGTTCAAAGTTGAATAAACTACAAAAATATGTTTTCGATAAACCCCCAAAAAAGCAAATAGTAATTCCCATTTACGACCATTCGAGACAATTAGACAAACCAAATGCCGCACAAATACAAATACAAGCACGAGTGCAAATACGCACACACAAATATAAATACAGATATAGAAATAGACGTACATGTAGATGGAGATGTAGATGGAGATGTAGATGTAGATATAGCTGCAGGATATAGATATAGATTGCGAGGGCGAGGGACAAACTTGTAACATAAAAAGTTCAAAACTCTCGCAAATGCGAGCAATATTGTTCATTTGTTCACTTGTTCAGTCGTTCAGTTGTTCAGTCGTTCAATTTTATGCACCCAGACGACAGACAAAAAGGGAGCATTAGGATTAATGTTTGGTGGAAATTAGAAATAACATACCCTAGCAAAATGAGTGTCGAAAACTTTTATTCGATGCGCTTGTTGTCGTTAAAGTTGTATTGTTGTTGTTTCAGTTGTTGTTCGAGTTGTTGCTGTTGTTGTTTTTGATCCAGTTTGTTGCTGTCACATTTGCGACTGGCGAAAATCAATGCGCAAATATTTTATCCTTTTTATATGGCTGCAGACGCGCACAGTCGCATACACACACACGCACACAGTCGCACACACACATGGGTGGGCAATGAAAAAAAGTGAGCGACAGCCGCCACAAAAAAGGGAGAAAAACGGAAAAACTCGAGGAAAATGTTGCTTAGCTCAACGCTTTTGTAGTTGATTAGCCGGCGGACTACTATATATGCATACATACAGAGAAGTATGTATATATGTAGGTATATATCTTACTTTATATGAGCTTCGGTTTTATTGGTTTCTGTTTTTCGCACTTTTTAGATTTATCTTCTTCTTCTGCTTTTTTGCTGACACACGAGCTGAAGTTTAATTGAAGTTTTCTATTTCAGTTTTTTTCTTTTTTTTTTTTGGTTTTTTGCTTTGTTTTTTTTTTCACGTTATTTTAGTTTAGTTAATTGTATTTCCGTTTCTGTTTTACTTTCCGTTTCGCTTGCGTTTTTATTTGTATTTGTTTTGGTTGCAATGCTGTTTTTTGTTCCACTCGGAATTCACTTGAACGCTGCTTCTGGGTGGCCACAGATGCTGAGTGCCATGTCAATCAAAATCAATCAAATTTCGTTACACTTGTCAACCTCCTTTCCACTTACTCGCTCGTTAGCATTTACACATGTTCCGTCTTGTCGTCGCAGTCCTTGTTTTTGTTGTTTGTTGTTGCTGTTGTTGTTGTTGTCGTCGCGCTGTTAGCTCAATTTGGGAGCTACAAGAATTCACGTGCTAAATTCGTTCCCCCCACGGAAGTTTCTTACAAATTTACGGCACGGCGTACTCGTACTTGGATGCCCGGCATTTACAGCAATCGCGCGTACCGTTTAACAGTTAGCACGTGTCTTTCGCCACTTTTGCAACACTTTAAAAAGCAAATTCATTCATTCACCTCACTCCACTTTGTTGTTGTGTTTATTGTAAATTTGTATTTGATTTGCCAGCGGTTTGACCCAGTGGTTAACTTTGTTGTTTTGCTTTTTGCACTGTTGAACAGTTGCCTGATGCCTGATGCACTTGGTAACGGTAAGTGCAACGGGAATTCGAAAACTTTGAACGCGACGCCAACACCCCGTCCGTCTGCGTGAATGGGGCCACGCTGTGTCTATCGCTAACGGCGTACGCTATGAGACTGCTTGGCCGCAACGCTCCGACGACTTTCAGCAGTCATTCGACTGCCCGGCAGAGCCTCAGAAGCATTGTCGTCGTCGTCGTCGTCGTTGGCATCAGCTTCGGCATCGGCATCGTCATCGGGTTCGTTGTATGGCTCGACTTCGCGTCTCGGCAACTGTTATACGTTCAGGCGCACGCACACTTAACAGCTGGCTGCGACGCCAGAGAGCGGCAGAACGGGAGAACGGAAGCGACGCTCGGCGAGAGAGCGAGAGCGAGCTTCCGTGCATTTGGTCCATGAGCCAAAGAGTTTCTGTTTGGTTCGGCTTTTATTTTTATTTTTTGATTTTGATTTTTATTTTTAGTGCTTTGCGGTATGTGATTTATATGTCGCCGTAAAAATGCATAATAAATGCGGGTTATCAAATTAAAATTAAGCAACTAAATAAAGAAAGCGCCGCAGCCAAAAGTAATAGCGGGATAAATGGAGCACAAATAACATTAATTTATTTAATATACCAGGCTTTTTGTATTTACACAAATTTATTGGACTTGGGTATTATAATTTTATGATTTATGTTAGGAACAGAGTAAAATACTGAGCTGAACATTGACTCAAGTTTGCACTTAATATTTAATACAAAATATCGTATTTTTAGAATAAATCTAATAAAAACAAAAAAAATTAAACAATGTAAACTGTTAAATATTAAATATTAAAATCAGTTTTTAAAATGGAATTTAGATTTATTTATTGTAAATAAAATCTAAAGACTTCAACACATAAGTATCATAAAAAATAATATAGATTTATTATCAGTAATAAATTAAATACAAAAAAAATAAAATAAAATCTCTATTTTAAATGCTATTTATGATGTGGCGAATGTAAAAACAACTCACACCATGAATAGGATGAATAACGGCTCACAATGTTTAACTTCCTGAATTGGGGTTTCATAACTCAAGTGTTCCTCCCGCCTTCATCTTATACGCTTAGCTAAAACCCAGTTATCACTAGCTTCTCACTTTCCACTCAGCATGTGCGCGTGTGTATTTGTGTATGGTTCCAGTCTTGATAAGCACTATCAAAGGCTTTTTGTTTACATATTATGTTGCCCGCACACACACACACACACACAGACGCATGAATTGAACTGTTAACGGAAATTATAAGAGCCAGCTGTACCCAGTATAACTGGGCATTGTCCCATTATAAGTGCAGCTGGTGTGCGGCTGTATAACAGCTATCAACTGTATAACAGCTGTCAGCTAACGGGTTGATGCTCTCACTCAGCAGCGAGTCGGCGCTCTGTTTGAATAGTGCAAACTCAACACACAGCTGACTGTGGTGGCAAACTCACCACAAGTGCACGGCTCGAAAAACTTGAGCTGCAGCCAAGTCCTGGCCAGGACTCCAAGCCACAAGCTAGCTAAGGAGCACAAATACTGCAGGTCAAAAATATTGATTTCGATACAATTCGATTCCGTTTTCGATTCGATTGTTTGTCTGCTTGCTGAGTGGGTGGCTAAGTGGGTGGCTTAGTGGGTGGGTGGGTGGTTGGTTGGTTGGTCGGTTGGTTGGTTGTTTGTCTTAGCTTGGCTTTTCTTTCGGCGACTCGCCCACCCACCAGCCCTACGCCATATATTGCTTTACAAGCAGCGTCTGTCTGCGCCCGTCCTTTGCGGTTGCTTTTTTAAATTTCGTGTTGCCTTCGACAAAATACAACGAAAAAATAAAAATAAAAATAAAAATAAAAATTCAAAAAAAAAGGCAGAAAAAAAGCGAAGCAAATAACCAATGAAGCAGATAGTAATGTTTATTGTTATTCTTGGCAGCCGCCCCTGCGGCCATTCAAATCAATTCGTTGGCCGCGCAGCAGCTTCTTATTTTTTGCCTCAATTTTTTTCCGTATCCTTATTTCAATTTCTTCACAAAGCCAGCGAAAAACAAGCCAAGCATTGCATATTATTAATGTTAATGTTAAATATGCAGGGGATAAGTAAAGTGACATGCCAACTACCTCTCCCTCCCCCTCTCTCTCTCTACCTCTCCCACTTTCTCTCTCTCAATCTTTCTCTTTTTCTCTGTGTGTTAATCAGGGAACTTTAACTGTGCGGTGGCATTAAGTATACGCACCGTGCTGCTAACTAGCGCATAGTGCACGCTTTTGCCTTCCTGCTGCATATTTGAGGCGAATTAAAACTATTTAAGTTTTTAATGCCCCAACAGCAATGATCTTGTGCACGGCATATAAATTACGGCGTATGCCCCGCTCTACGGCACAACTTCAAAGGCCTCGCACGTCGTTGTCAACGCCAAGGATGCGGATAAGAACGTGCCGCAGGATGAGCAACGGGCTAGCGGGTGTATCGGTTCCTGCAAAGACGTTGAGCACTTTGCCAAAGTTTTTGCCTGGCTCGTTGGCAATTTTTTACTTTGTTGCTTTATAGGGATTTATGTTTAATCGGTCAAAGGTTGCGCGCACACACGCAGCAATGTTAAAAGCTCTTTTGTTTCAAACACTCACCGAGTGTATGTTTGTGTATGTATTTGTGTGTATGCGTGTGTGTGAGGGAGAGGAAGGAGGCAGTGAATGTGTTAGACAGAGAGGACGGCGCTCTTGCATTGCTAACGTGGCTGAGAAATGATTTTGGCCCCTGCATATCTCGACGGAAGTGTGAAATGTTGATAAACATTTACCAGAGACTTATATGGATTGCCAGCAGCTCTTTCCGCGGGAGGTCCTTACGACAAGCGTGAGCAGATGAGCAGAAACCAGATATTATCTAGTGCTATATGCTCGAACTTCAGTTACAGCTTTTAGTAGTAAAATTCTTCACATATTGAAACTGAAGTTAAGTAAACTCTTAATATGTGGGTAGGTTATCATTTTTATTTTCATTACCATTATCATTATCATTATCATTATCATTATCATTATCATTATCATTATCATTATCATTATCATTATCATTATCATTATCATTATCATTATCATTATCATTATCGTTATCATTGTCATTATCATTATCATTAGCATTATCATTATCATTATCATTATCATTATCATTGTCATTATCATTATCATTAGCATTATCATTATCATTACCATTATCATTACCATTATCATTATCATTATCATTACCATTATCATTATCATTACCATTATCATTATCATAAACAAAATTATAATCATTATCATTATCATTATCATTATCATAATCATTATAATTTTCATTATCATTATCATTATCATTATCATTATCATAATCAAAATCATTATTACTATCAATTTTACTATAATTAGCATTAGTATTATTTTTATTTTAATCATTATCATTATCAATAAATTGTCATTATCACTATCATTACTATTATAGTCATTACTATTATAGTTATAATCATCATTATCATAATTATTTTTTTTATTGTCATTATTTGTAGGTAATATTACTGTTCTTTCAATCCGGAAATTGAATCACAGTTCAACTGTTTTATTCATATAAAAAATGTTTCCCTTTTTGATTGCTTCCTTAATCCAGATGTTCGTTTTAAACAGTTAAAGAGTTTTTACATTATCGAATCCCTTTAAATATTTGATTTCCAGGCAACGATGATTTGCAAAGTCAACAGTTTTTTTGTTGCCAAAGTTCTTCGTTGGCCAAGTTTCTTGACCCTCTGCCGTATAGACTGAGCTTCTTCAAATACACGAACTTTACGTGGACTTTAATTAGCCGAGTTACGATTGGGTTGAAGTCGAGTGCACGAGAGCGAAGTTCACAATGAAAACAAGCTAATTGAAGACACACGGAGTCAGGGATACCGTTAGCTGCTATATCCACAATATATATACGAGATGTCCTGCTGTAACTGTAACTGTGATCTGCTGGAAGGTAACTCGACATTGATTGCGCTGGTCGGAGCGACAAAATATGCACGTGTAACAAAGCGTCGCATTGAATTTGGCGCAGTCCTTTGACTGGAGTCTAGACAATTGCAGGAGGGCGAAGAAGAAGCAGACTATGTGTCTTCCATTTTGCAAGGACTTTTTTTTTTTTAGTTGGCGCCGCGGCAAAGTCTCCTGTTTCTTGTTGCTTTTTAGTCCTTGACGCAGCTGGAATTTTAATTTCCGCACGTGGCCAAAATGCCAAAGAAGTTGGCTGAGAATCTGCCGAGAAATTCTCTACCTGTATGTGTGTGTGTATGTGTGTGTGTCTGTGTGAGAGGAAGCTATTTTGAATTAATCACAAGTGCGTCTCGATTTGTGGGCGTTGTACCTTTAATTACCTGTGCCCCACTCCAATTCAAGACAAATAATTTCGACCTTGTCGCAATGATTCATTGGCATTCGGTTTGGCTTTGGCTTTGGCCACAACTAATACAAAACCAATGCTATTCTTCTTCTTCCCCTTCTGTTTGTTGTTACTGTAGTACAGTCTGCACTGCTGCGCTTGCACTTCAAATATTTGCACAAATATTTGCCAACTCTTTCCAGTTGTTAACATTATTGTTCGACAACTTTTTATGTGAAATATATTTTTGCGCCCCTTTTTGGTATTTCTGCTTTTTTATTTTTTTTATTATTTTTTTTTGTTTTTATTTGGTCTATTGGCAGGCAGCCATAGCGTAAAGCCTTTTCTGTTTTTTACCCCATTTATTTAGGGCTTTTGTTTCGACTCGCAATCTAAATTTCTATTACCAAACTTTTCATGCGCTATTTACAAGGCCGACAGCTGAATGAGGGAAGGCTCATCGATAACGGAGTCTGAAAACTATTTTTGTTGCAACAACTATGCATAATAGAGAACATAGCTGTATGCATATATACCGCTATTACTTTCACAGATATAAATGTATGTGTCATAGAGAGGGTATTTGTTAGCCACATTGTTCGCATTTAAGAATTTTCATCTTATTAATACTTAAAATGCGCTGCGTTGTCAGCCTGAGATTTGTCTGGCTGCAGCCAAATGGGAAAACTGTTCGCTCAGCTTTTCCGATTTTTCGATTTTCTGGCACCGTTTGCATGTCAAATGGCCGCAGATTGCAAAATAAAAGAACTACTTGATGGGTGAGTCGAACCTGCCGAAATTAATAGCGCGATTTTTTTTAAAGGCTTTCAAGCTATGATAATAAAGGTGTATAAAAAGTAAAGAATTAACTATTTAACTGTATTTAGCTATTGAGGTGCACAAATACAGCTGTTTTAAAATAATAAAAAGTAAACAAAAATAAGAACTCTTCGTTCTCCCCGACGGGGAATTGAACCCCGGTCTCCCGCGTGACAGGCGGGGATACTAACCACTATACTATCGAGGACGTTGAATTTAGTCTGTCAAATGCCGTATTAGTACTCGAATTCTAATGGAGATCACAAAGTAAATGCAAATTGTATCGAATTTAATTTTATTTCTGTTAATTATTCATTAATGGAAGTTCGAGCTCGAATCCCGTGATGAGTTTTTGACTATAAGTTTTAAATCAGTTTTTATTGAAAATGGACTTTTTCTAGTTAATCCTTTTTATAATAATTTTTTTTATATATATCATATGTATTTATTTGTAAATACAATTTCAATTTATTATTGTAAATATTATTGATACTGAACACCAAAAGTTAATATAGCTTTTTATGTCTGCCACGCCTCTTTCTGCCTATTATATACTATCATAAAATACCTTTATATCACATTTATATCATATGTGAGAAAAAAACATATTTGCACTCCACCTATCTTTAATGGGCTCCCTTTAAGGGCATAAAAAAGTAACTGTATAATACCTTTGAAACAGAAGTTAATTCAAATTTGACGTATTGACAGCTGCTCCTCCGGCCATTCAATGTTTATTTTTCTTACATTTCCGCAATTCATTTTGTAATTCGAATTTTAAAGCAAAGCAATATGCATAAAAATGTGCATTTCATCAGATTTGCAATTACAATCACGACTGCGTTGCATATTTCTTATATATATGTATATAATATATATATTCAGTGTAAAAAACATAAATATTTTTTATGAAAATTAAGTTACGTTTCATATATTCAACTTAAATGAAAACCCGCATTTTGTTTGCACTCTGATAATATTATAAAACAGTTGGATATGAAAATCAACAAGATAATATTTAAATGTAAGTTGCACCGATTTGAGAAGCGGGAATTAAATTTATATAAGAGATCATCACAAGGAATATCAAAAAAAAGATATTTAAAGCCATATCATAAATTTATTTAATACTTAACTGATTTATATATATATATACATATATATCTTTCTCTTAACGTGATATTTAGATGCATAATAATCTGCATCAAGTGCGTAGTTATGAAGACATTTCCACATATGCAATTGGCTGCACTTTGGAATCCAAGCTTGTTGCTGATCTCTCTGCGAGCCACTTTTCATGCCGCTTGAAGTGTGCAATTAGCCAACCTTTTTGCTGGCTAAAAGGAGAGGGGCAAAAAATGTACAAACAACTGCAAAGTTAACTGGCTGAGGCAGAAATAAAATTGCAGCTAATTGCGAGCAATTGAGAAACTGCAACAGCAAAAGTGCAACTTAGAACTTTTTGTTGTTGTAGTAGGCAACAATAAATGCTGCAAAAACATTTGAATTTTGCCCTCCATTTAAAGCACATGAGGCCACATATATATATATATAGATATAGATATAGATAAATATATATGGTCGTAGATATAATTTGAAGATTTTCACAAGTGGGCCACAACTGCCAAAAAGACATGAAGGTTAATTGCGTTGCTCCATGGTCCAAAACCAGAATTTCTATCTGCATCTGCATTTGAGTATCTGTGTGCGTGCGTGTGTGTGTGTGTGTTGCAAAATAAATTACATTTGTGCTGGCTGCCAAGAAAATTGAAAAATTCTGCATGGCTGGCAAACGTTTTGGCCTGCAGTCACAGTTTGCAGTCGCAGTCGCAGTCGCTGTCGCAGTCGCAGTCGCAGTCACGGTTGCATTTAGTATTAAAAACTGCGCATATACCAGCACTTAAATACACACTCACACACATGCATAATAAATGTGCAGTTAGGTAAACTTATGCATATGCAATTGCTTTAAAAACAACGGGGAGTCCTTTTTCACCAACTATTTACACACTTACACACACACATACAAACTCACACACACACACACACACACACACACATTTGTATGCATTTTCTATAGACTTTCAAAACAATTTATAAAATTTTGCAAATTTCTACAATTAATACAATTTCAGCTGCATGTACGTATCCTTTTAGAGTTTATTCTTAGACGAAAAAAAAAAATTGTAGAAAATGCAATTGCAAAAATAGTTGATATCTGCGTATGAAATAAAATTCTCTTAAATTTATTCGATTAAATCATTTAAGCAACTGCTTCTTTTTACATTTAAGAAGAAGAAATTCGTGTTCATAAAGAAAACTTTTGCATTTACTCATTGAAATGAATTAAAAGTGTATTTAATAGACAGCTATTTATTTATGAAGCATATTTTTTTATATTATATAATTTCTAAAGTGTTGTTAAATAAAAAATTATTTGATAAATTTAATTGGAGTGTTGAGAATGAAACATAAATCAAAATTTTACTCACATGGAATGCTATCAATTGGATATTAATTAAATTTAAAATTTTTATGTTTTTTCCTTGATTTATTGGCAATATTTTAAGACAACAAATAAACAAATAAATATTCTTCTTAGATTGAGATTCATTTGCTCAATTGCTTATTTTTAATTATCCTTTTAGCAAAGTTTTACATATACATATATATATTTTTTTAATATTATTTATAATAATTACTTCCAATCAGTAAACTCTACTTTATAATGTTTAAAACATTAAGATATAGTTTTTCTTTTGTCAATCAAAATATTTCTACAAATTCATTTTAAATTAATTATGCAAGTTTTATTATTTTCTATTATACTTATCTTATATTAAATAAAGATATAAGATAAGGTACAAAATTTGTTAATTAATTTCATAATTTTAAAATAATAATGTGTGCAACATTTTAAAATTAGAGTGTTTAGCTAAAGACTTATCTTATAAATTTATATTATATTGATAGTTCAATTTTTATTACATTTTAAATTATTCTACAAATCAAAAATGTTTCTAATTTAATTTAGATATATTCCGTTTAATTCCTTTGCAATACAAATCTCCGCAGCATCTAAAAAATTAATGTACAATTTTTCTTTTATGAATTAAAATATCTCTATAAACCGATAAACTCTATAGCTAATGCACTTTAACAGTAAATCAAATGAACTCTGCATTTGTAAGCATTGACTTTCGTCTCACCGAGGGATCACTGTGGAAGACACCGAAGTGGCAGGGTTGTGTGGCCACATGCCACATGCCACATGTTGCAGCATTATGTGTTTTGGCAGAATGAAATGCATTGTTTTTTAAGACCCCATTCGCATGCCACACATAAATTATACTTAACAGATAATTTTTGGGGTTCTTGCTACTCAAAGCTACTCACAGACCCTTCGAGTTTTCAATGCAGGTTGCAGGTTGCAGGTTGCAGCTAGCTGGTTGCAGCTTGCAGGTTGCACGTCCAACTATTCTGCACTTTGCACTTTGCACTGGGCGGCAAAGTTTTTATGCCACTTTTATCTGGGAACGCGTAAATATTCGTTAAAAGTTGAAATTTAATTTTATGCCCTGGGGCAAGTTGCTGCTGCCGCATCTTTGCTGCAACTCTGGCTGCCATTTCGTCAAGTGCAACGCCAAAAAAAAAAAAAAATCAACAACAACAACAACAAAGAAGAAACGCAGTAGCAGCAGATAAAGATGCAGCAGCCAAATAAATTTCGCGCGCACCTTGACGCCGTTTTTCCCCCCTCCCCCCAACAATGGAAAGCGGACGCATCTGTTTTTCACGCTGCTTGTTAGCAGCCAAATTTATGTCTTAACATAAATAAAGCTTTTTCTAAATAGTTTTCGCTTTACGTGTACTGCGTTACATATAAGAGCGTCAAGGATTGGATTAGTTCGTCCAACCGGCGGATCTTCATTTGGTTGGCCAGTGCTGAATTATAAAAGCGCAAGGATTCATTTCGGGACACGCAATTGAGTTCCAGATTGCCTCGTTTAGATAATTTCCCCTTAGATAAATTCACAGCGTCTGTAATGGCATTTAATATTTATTATTATTATTAATCCGCATGCGCCGGCATCGTATTTGGAATTCCACTTCCTGCTTCCATTGTTGCTCGACTCGTCCTTTGTTAACTTCTGCCTGGGTCAAATCACCCCTCTCCCCCTCACCCAACTCCCTCTCTCTCTCTCTCTCTTTCTCTCTCTGCCATTCAGTTGTTTTGGGCAGTTCAATGACTTCATCTTCCGCTTTGGCCAGACTGCGGCAAAATAACATTTTATTATTGATGTCTTTATGTTGTTTATGTGTCAACAACAAGCGAATTCGCATAAGCACAAATTTCATTAAGTACACAATAAAAATTGCTAAGCCCTATAATAGCCAGCTCTCATATTAACAAACCAAACCAGTCAAAAAAAAAAAAAAAATAAATAATAATAATAAAAATACTGCTCGGAACTTTAGTTCAGACTTTAATACCACTCGGAATGTAGGCCGAAAGCCAAAGTTTTCCTGTTGTATGTGTATGTGTATGTGTGTGTGTATGTGTGTGTGTGTGTGTGTGTGTGTGTGTGTGGCTATTTGGCCAACAATCGTTTGTACAGCTCACAACTACTTAGTTGTATTACGGTACTTTCTGCTGTTAAGCTACAAGAATTCTTTTGCATTCAAAGATGAAAGTTTTCATCGCAATCCATGAGATACTTGCGAAGCCAAAAGCCGCGCAAGAATTAAACTTTAATTCGCATGTGGAAGTCAAATTGTGGAACAGCCAAATTCCTTGGTAGAAACAACAGTAAAAATAACCTCGATAAAGAAATTTCACTTGCGTCAAATATGTTGCGAAATATCTCTCGTATATATACATATACATATCTTATATACATATATTTCACGGGATATTTAACGGAATTTAACAACATTCTTAAACATCACACTGAGATCAAAGCGAAGTGTCAGATTCTTTGAGCTTGTCTTAAAAAACTTAAGTATATTAAATCACGTAAGATTTAAGAATTATCTAGATACAGCCTATATACAACATATATATATTTATAATTTAATTATATAATATAAATCAAGTAATATGCCTTATCGATATTTACAAATAAATTTAATATTCTAAAAAAAAAAAAGAGTTTATATATGGAAAAATATATTTTTCTTATTATCTAGCTTTTGTACAGACTCAACAAGTTGTTCATATAAAGAAAATAGATATATGTATAAGCAATAAAGCATTATGCCTTAAGCTATTCTTCTATCTCTTATAAATTTGTTATCTTCATGTTCAAATCTTGAATTATGTTTTATATAGTTAACCAACTTATAATCAATGTATAACGATTACTATCGATAACCATGAACTCTAAAAATCGTCCTTGCATATATTTGATATAAATATAAATAGATTTAAATTAAGGAAAACTATTTTAATAAATATATAATTTAAGCAAAGGCGTTTTTTATATTTTATCTAGTTGTCCCACTTCATAAACAAACTATTCAGCTAACAGTCGCATATAATAATCGAATATCGAACCCAATAAAAATCTACTTTGCATATATTTGATATAAATATTGATACATTAAACTAGATTATTGGCAACTATACATATATACATATATATTTTCAGCAAATAGGTTTTGAATATTTATTTTAATTTTTTTTCAATTTGTTACTTAGTTGACCCTCTTTATAATCCAGCTAATCAACTGACAGTCGAACATAATAATAATCGAATATTCTGCGCTCTGCAAATCGTCATCAAGCATAAGATTAAACTTGATTAAGCGTAACTCCCAAATATATATTTAAAGCAAAGGCGGGGTACAATCCAAAAAAAATAAAAAGTAAGCAATTAAGAGATTAGCTGCAAATTGATTGCTCTGCATAATTAATGATATTTCCCATGCATTTTTAATGCCTTACAGATTTACAATGGAGTGAAATTTTCTTATAAGCGAAATTCGCGCAATTTTTGCACAAATTTAACGCCGTTTTATTTGTTTGTGTTTTAAATCGGTGAAGTTAATGATGATAATTATACGTCACTCAATCGCGAACTGCTGTCGCATTCTTTCATTAATTATACATAAGTACTGTTATATATGTAGTGCTCTCCGACCCCCTCCACTGTTTAAGCAGGTTAATTATGAATTGACCGCAGGCTGTGCTTTAATCGAAAAATTGTCACAGTTGATTGTCATTTGGTTGATTGGCCCGTTACGTTAATGTTGCCAGCTCTCGTACTCTAAATGTGCAACATTTCCATTTTGATTTCCATCAGTCGCTAATTTATATTAAAAACAACTGCCGACTGTTTCAGCTGTCAAAAGTTGTGCAATTTATATTTAATTAGAATCCAAGTTTAAGTAAAAATCAATTAGAAAACATTCCATAAAGCGGCCGGCCACAATTTCAATGAAAACTCGTATTGGGCGAACATTATTGAATGAACGCTACTGGGCGACAGAGGGCGCTTGTAGTAAATTATTTTATACTTCGAAGCAAAACATTTTTCAACAACAAGCGGCGTGGCCAGCAAACAAACAAACAAAACAAACAAACAAGCAAACAAGTGCAAAAATATTTTTATAATTTACAGTTGACAGCTACAACAACAGCAACAGCAACAATGAAAGAAGGGACAGAGAGAAGAAAATGTTTGCAAGAAGCTGGCAACGCCGATGCTCATGACGCGTCTCGGCAGCGCTGCCAGCTAAATAAATAGTTGTGCAGGTGGTGTTAATTGAAAAACTTTTGCAACACTAATTAAAAGTTTCTAAACAAAATTGCCATGACTATGGATATTGCGTATCGCTCTGTAAGCCGTCGACCTGCCTCGCCCACCGCCCATCATATTCCGGAGACTTCGCAGCCGCCTGGTAACTGATCCAGTTGCAAGTGCTGCGCATTGTTCCACACTTTGACAACTGCACAATAATAAACAAGACGGATTTCTCGAGTTTCTGTTGCCCATTTATAAAATGTCAAATGTGTCGATGGAATTCAATATACTAGATTTTCAAACACTACAGAAACCATATTTCAATGCCTCTTTTATTCATGAGTACAAATTAAAATGTCAGGTAAAATATAATTAATGTTGAGACTAATTTGTTTCGACTTGGATTTACGGACATTCCAAGACCGTAGAGCAGCCATAAGCAATTTTCCTTTTCGTGATCCGTTTATTTCAGTGTACATTCAACTACCAATCAAAAGCAAGCACTAATCATGGCGCGCATCTCAACTTGAGTAAATGCTATACTCATTGCTCGTTCTCTCGTTACCCTTGAATTCCGCGTTAGCACTCTATAGCTATCCCTTTTCAGCTGCCGCAAAGCCGCCATACTTGTACTGATCGTACTTCATCATTGAATCATGCATTGTATTCTGTTTGTTTTGAACACAACAGCGGAACTGCTCTCTTAGCTTAGCTCTCTTGAGCTAGCTGTCTCGCTTGCACTCACGTGCACTTTACGCTTGAAGCATCCTTTAAACAAATGGGCCTATTGAAATTATTTTAATCAATAATTGTTAATAGTAAATGATATAATATATAATTATCAATATATATATTTATGTGTACCTATGTATAAGCTGACTTCCCGGCAAAATTGAAACAACTAAACCAAGTAAACTGCAAATATTTACATCTGCCAAAAATCTCATCAACGCGGTCTTAACAGAAAAACTTAAGCGGCTGTTACAATGCGTTTAATTTCCGTGACAACATCCTGAACCTAACCGCGCATCCTTCCCTCATCTCAAAAAGCGGCACTGGTCACTCTCACCGAGCTGTCATATTTTGCATGCCAATGCTTAGCGCTGGCTGCCAACTTTTGGCAACAACAAAAATTCCAAAACGCAAAAAAAAAACGGCTGACAAAAAATGTTGAAACAGGAAAATATTTTGTTGGAAATGGCGACTGCGTCCGTGACCCAAGTCTCAAATTTAAAATAACTTAAAAGACTTGAAGCAAGTGACTGCCTGGAACTTGTTTTTGTTGTTGTTGTTGTTGCTGACAGGTGCTGCGTCACGGCACGCCGGAAGTCTTTGGCAATAATAGAAAACACACCCAATTTACGCGAAAAATAATTCACTGGGCGTTGCGGCCGCACCCTCAGCCTACTTCCTGTTTGTCCCGTGTGGAAATTCACCTTTCAGATCCTGGCCGCGGCCCCTTGTCGCGTTTCTTCTTCTTCATATTCTTTTTTTTTTTTTGGATGTCAACTTTTGTTGTGGTCCACAAGTCAAAATAAGTCAAACACAAAACAACAAAACGCACAAGTAAAAGACCTCCAGTCGAGTATGTTCGACTAGTAGATACCCTGTAGAGCGCTCATGGCAAGGCTATAACTTATTTGTTTAAGATTCGATCTTAATGAAATTTTGGGAATATGTGATTACAATTAAATGGATATATGCTAGGAAACGCAACTTTCTATCTGCAAAAATGAATTTTTCCCCATTAACGGGAGAAAACTGTACTAGCTGAATACATATTTTTAGCCGAATATACATTGAGTAAGTTAGTTGCCCCTAGCTCTTAAGATGTAAAAGATATGCTTAAAAAACTACAACATGTCATCGATAACAAGCAAACGAAAGAGGTTATCGATTACCGAAGACAAACTCGATATGTGTGTGCTATAGTAGAACCTACATACAAAGTTTCAAGTCTCCAGCTCTAATAGTTGCTGAGATGAACGCGTTCATACATACGGACAAGCGGACAGGATTGACCACGCCCCCATCTGTCTGTTAATTGCCTACTCACAAAAGTAATATACCCCGTTCACCCGTTTACAATGGGTATAGAAAGTAAAGAAATGAAAAGAAAATTGCAAAAACCGAAATTTCGAGCACCTGCACGTGCACAAAAATTTCCATGGCCAGTCCGGGGAAATTCAAATGATGATCTGGATAATGGACAGGCCGCTCGGACGGAAATGACTTAGTGTTTGCTGGAAATTAAACGGGACACTGGACCGTGGACTGAGGACCGAGGACGGAGGACGGAGGACGGAGGACAGGTGCCACAGCTCTCGGAAGGAGGTGTAATGAATTTAATTGGAAATTGCGTGTACAGGAAATGGAGGGCCATTTCTATGCCAGTGGGCCTACAGAAAATACAAAAAAAAAAAAAGAAACTTTTGTGCCACGCGACACAAATTACCGCCAAGTGGCGCAAATCGTGCTAAGAGCACGCGTGGGAGTGCTTTTGCTGGCCAAGAAACTGGCCAAAACTGTGCAAACTGCTTAATAATATGTGCTAATAGACCGATGCAAGTAACGCCCGTAAATTTTGAGATCTATTGCCAATGCTTGGGCTGCAATTAATTAACCAAATGCCGATGACAGTTACACATTTACATTGCTCTGATAAATAGATGTATATACGAATGTGTATATGTATGTCACTGGGCTCCAGCAAATACATTTTTATGCCCCACACCCATTGAAAATGGCCATACAGGGTATGCTGTTTTTGTAAAAATGTATGTAACAGGCAAGGTAGGCGTGGCAGGCCCTATAAAGTATATATATTCCTGTACAGCATCGAAAGCCGATTCCATCTGTCTGTCCGTATGTATGAACGCGTCGATCTCAGCAACTAAAACAGTTGAAGACTTGAAAATTTGTATGAAGGTTCTCCTACCTCACGCCCTTATCGAGTCTATTTTCGATAATCGATATCTCTTTCCGTTTGCTTGTTATCGATAACACATTTTAGTTTTTCGAGCCTATTTCCTACATCTTAATAGCTAGAGGTATAAAACTTACTCAAAATATATTCAGCTAAAGGAGACACACATTGTGGATACTTCAGATTTTATATATCTCGCCCTTTTCCAAATATTTATTGGAATAATATTATTTTTAGATAGAAAGTTGCACTTCGAAGCATATATAATTCTTATATTCCTAAACTCCAATCCAAAATTTAATAAACAGCAGCACTGCCGTTGTTCAGGGTATCTGCCAGTCGAGCACACCCGCTTGGAGTTGTCTTACTTGGTCTATATAGATCCCCTGAGTGCCGTTTGGAGCATTTAACATGTGCGATAAATGGGACAGGCGCCTAGCTAATACATACCTATTAATAATAGACTCCGGCAATGCCATTTGTCATGCACGGAGAACAACGACCGGAGCCAGACAGAAACAGTGGCTAAGACGAAGATAAAGGCTGAGACACAAATGGGCCGAAACCCGATTGCCTGCAAGGTAAACACTTTCATAATTCTCTATAGATTGTCGATTGTCGATTGCCGAACGCTGTCTGTGACATTTCGATGAAAAATTGCCAACTCGTACACAAAATTATGACTTGATAAATTTATGAGAATTATTATCCCCCAGAACCCACCCCCACCACCATTCCCACCCACTCCATTTGCACTTAACCTTTGCGAACTTCCATCATCAATAAACCAAAATCTAAAGAAAAACTGCGTTCGACTGCCAGCTATCAGATTTTTATTTATACGATTTGAATACTCTAAATGTGTTGAAAATAGATTAACAGGGTATCAGGTTACAGTGTTAGTTTATGCTACAGGGTGTAGAAGAAGCAGATTGAGTTCGGAAATTCTTAATCAGGCTTTAAAATACAGTCCTTTTAACCAAGTTCGACTGTTTGTCTGTTCGTTTGTTTGTTAATTTAAGCTTAAGATCTCGAAAACTATCAATAAAATAATATAATAATTCTAATAATTCCATGGTATAAAAAAATTGTGAAATCTTTAAGTCTCAAATAAAATTTTCTTTTAGATTTTCATTCTAGAAGCATATCTTTTTCTTTATATAGGCTGAATTTATAAAATTTATAAGTAAAATATAATATATTCAAACAAAAATTTTACCTAACTTATGTAAAGCTAAGAGCCAGAATTAAGCATAGGGTGTAAAAAAAAAATTTGTTTAGTAATATTTATAAATAAACTAAAAGGTCTCATCTACAATTTAATAAATGCTAAATCCAGAGTTAAGTTTAGGGTGTCTACAAGTCAAGCAAACTCGTCTCAAGCAACTTCCATTTAAACTAATGTAAAAGGCAGCTTCTTAAAACTTTTTCCTTTCTTGCATTTTAAATCAACATTTTTAATCTTATACAAATTTTCAAAATGTTTATAAATAAACTATTAGATGTCATGAACAATTTATTTAATTTTTGAATTCTGCACTGAAATGTAATATAAAACATGTGTCTGGCTTAAATGTCTGAGAGAGAGAGAATTCAATTTTGCAGGCATTTCGCAGTCGCAGGTGCCACTGAGCGTATACTTAATATGCCATTTGTTTTGGCAGAAGCCAAGGCTAAGCAAACGCACGACTATAGATTTGTATGTGTAAGTGTATGTGTGTTAGTGTGTGTGTGTTAGTGTGTGTGTGTATGTGTGTGTGTGTGTGTGGATATAGACTCGCAAACTTTGCAGACTGGCAAGCGCCTTGCATTTGTTTGCCATTTGATAGTTGCCCCCATTGTCATCGTCTTCGACTTCTGCTGCTGCTGCTGCTGCTGCTTCTTCTTGTTGCTGCTGCTGTTTCTTCTTCTTTCTGTTGAGAATCAATTTGGCAAAAGTCATTGCATTCAATTGTTAGTTGACAAAGGACAAATGGTGTTGATGCAGACCGGGACACACATTGCACACACACACACACACACTCACTCACTCACAGACATACAAATGGAGCCCGTTTGGTGATTATTTATTTTGGACACATGTATTTTGAATTTGCACTCGCAGTCGCCGCCGTAAATTGTTGCCAGTTGCGTTAGCCAGAACGTTTAAAAAGTTATTGGCCAAGTGGCTCTGGTTGAAACAACTTTTCAATTGCTTGCCAAAAATACCAAAAAATACCAAAAAACCAAAAAAAAAAAATATGAAGGAATATTTGCTGCCCAGACAGACAGTTGGACAAACAGCCCAGACAGTGGGAACATTGCAGCCCAGTTGGACAGTTGGACATGCAGCCCAGTTAGGCAGCAGACAGTAGACAGAGCGTGGCCCAGAACATAAATTTGTAAAGTGGGATCGGTTAGTGCATAACTTTTGTGGCATGCCAAAAGCCGCAAAAAGCAAAAGCATTGCTGCCATGAATAACACAAGCATGCACGCACACACACACACACTCACACACCACTCATACTTCAAAGGCATTTTGCAGCGTTATGTGTGGCATACTTTTGTGCGCAATCGAAAAAAAAGGAAGGAAATCGCCTTTGGCGGCGCCAACAGGCGGCTTTCGAAGTCTCGCACTTATGTGATAAGTGAGTGACAGAAATGCACACAAACACACACACACACACACGTATATACAATAAATAATACGAGTGGGTCAGCGTTGGGTGCATTGAACCCCCTTAAAACTAATTAAAAACAAATTTTTATATGCGACCGCAAATGCAAAAAAAATTAAGTTGGACAAAAATATTAATTAATTTAAGTTACAAAATATTTAAGTTGAAGATTGATTAGCTGAACATTAGCTTAGAGCTCAAACTGGCTTTCAGCTAACAAATAAAAATATGGAGAGACTTATAGGTGAATCAGATTCTAATAATAAAAAACTATTTATTTTTAATATATGTATTATTTAAATATATGAATATCAGTTTTTAGCTGAGAGATGATAACTTTGCATTTTTTACTTAACAGATGGTTTTTTAGTTGCCATTAATGTATAGCGGCATATACTCCTTTGGACCTTTGCACACAGGGTATTGATAGGCAGACAGAAAAGAAAGAAAGAAAGGGACAACAACAATTGCAGCAGCTGTAAACAATTGCAATTGATGAAGTCAACGGGAAGGCTCGACTATTCGATATTTGGCTGTCACATTCGCAACCGTATTCGAAGACGTATTCGTAGCCACAATAGTAGTCGTATTGGTAGCCATATTTGTAGCCGTATTTGTAGCCATATTCGTAGCCGTATTCGTAGCCGTATTGGTAGCCGTATTCGGGTACGGTTGAGCCGGCACCCTGCAAGGCAGAAGCAGTTAATGAAATTGTGCACTCAATGGTGCGTAACGATGGGCGAGAAGTCGCAGTCTGAAATTCAGGTTGCCTTGCATGATGTGTACCGTTATGATGTTATGATGTTATGTTGTTATGATGTTGTGATGATGTTGCCTCAATGTCACATAACGAACATACTTTTTGCTGCCTCCCGGTGGCACAAATTAACGTCAACGACGTTAAACTGCTATCGCAGAGCGCATAAAGTGCACAGGTATGCGTGTGCGTATGTGAGTGTGGGGGTGTCTATGTGAGCGTGTGTGTGTGTGTGTGTGTGCTATTGGAGATCAAAACTGAGGATGTTGAGCCAAATCCTCTTGCTGGCTGCTGCCAACATAAAATTTTGTTTAATGTCCGCTTGTCGCTCTGCAGCCACGCCTCCTTGTGCCCCCTTGTGCCCCTTTGCGCGTTGGCAATGTGATTTTGAATATTTAGCGTATTAGCCAAATGGCGCGCTTTTTACTTGGCGCATCCGTTGCAACCGGAGCCGTAGAGTACGGCTTTCATGCAGTTTGCATACGGACGAAGCTGCGTAGTGCCGTTTTTTTCTCTTTCTTCTTATTTTTCTTGTTTTTTTTTTTGTTTTTTTTTTTTAAATGCCATTTTGAATTTTAACGACCATAAATGCAAGCTTATCTTAAATGCTCTTTTACGGCTGAATTTATGTCTTGGCTGCTGGCAGCTTCAAATTTCGTGCATTTTCCTATATTTGTTGTCGTTGTCGTTGTTGTTGTTGTTGTTGCTGTTGCTGTTGCTGGAAGTTGTTTGGCTGGGAAACAAGCCAACTGGAGATTATGTGTTTCAATTACCTTTGTAGTGTCATTCTCTCTGCATTAATACGTGTCCTGCGCACAGAATATTTTGATGCTATGCCAGTTTATAACGTGGCTAATTGACCACTTGTTAACAAAATGTTGTTTAAGCTTTTCGATACTTCAGTCACTTAAAAACTAAATAAAGTAAGTGCCAATTCACAATTAAAATCAAAGCTTCGCAGGCAATTGAAATTGAGTAGTGAAATATACAAAATAATCCGATTACAGCGAAATGTTAATTTTGGCTTCTTATTTAATAGTTGTTATTTATTGTATAGAAAAATATATGAAGATATACAAAACACTTGAAAATAAATTAAACACTTGAGCAATTCTAACAACTTTATTAATAGTCAAAGATACAGAGCTTTGATACAATAAATAAATAAGTATCTCTTTTTGCTTAACTTATTTCCTTTATAATAGATTTAAATGACAAATCAGCAACCAATCAAGCGCAAGCTCTAATCAATATGCAGTTGCAGCGCCACCTAGCCGATTTACCTGTAAACTTTACACCAATTGTTCTTTATTAGCTCTAGATGCGCTCAAATGTATTCTATTGCCTACTCGATCGCACACTCATGTTGAAGCACGAGCAAAAACGATTGCTCACGCAGCTAAGCTTTAGTGAGGAGTTTCTTATACGTTGATCTGTCTCTTTCTCTCAATCGAGCAACAAATGGGAATGTTTGTAACTGCTGCTCTGCTCTTTTATTTACTTTGCACAGCACTCTTGCTCGTCTTGACTCGCTTGCTCTCACAAGCTCAAGGCAATCGCTTGCTGCAGACTTTTCATTAAGTAAAGTGCAAGTCGTTTAGTATTATTTTTAATGTTCAAATGATTAATAATATAGTAATAAATTAATATTGTATCTATAATAGTTACATATTTCCGTTTATAATGCCGTTTAATCTCTTTGCAATTGAGTCTTTAGCTTAACATTTGTTCTTAACTATGCAACAGAAAATTCGAAACTACTTTCATACGTATTTCGTAGTCGTAAAGTTTGCTGCACAGTTAACAAGTCAAGATCATAAATAAACCGATAGACACACACACACACACATATATATATATATATATATATATAAGTTGAAATGGTTTTAAGTAGACTGCAATTCGCATCGCATCGCATCGTATAATTTCGACCTTCAAACAGCCTCTTGGCTGTTGGCAGGTGGAAGTTTGTAGTTCGCTGGTAGTTAGCACCTGCTTGAAGTAGCGCTTTCTCGCCCCGTCATTAACGACTGCATAAATATTTACAAGGCGCATAAAATACCCTTAACACACACACACACACACACAGACACAGACACACACGTATGCATATGAACTTGGAATTTTAGCACTGCAGCAATGCGACGTGCAACACTATGGGGCAAGCACTTGCGCTTATAAATTGAGCGCCTGCCGTGAAGTAGAAAAGTGGGCGTAAATATGGGCGTGTTATGAGTCCCCTTTGAGATTTTAATTTCAACATGAGTTATCAACACGTCTAATCGTCTTAATTAAACAGCTTGTTACCTTGACAGCAGCAGCAGCAGCAGCAGCAGCAGCAGCGGCAGCGGCAGGTGGAACTACCTATAACCAACTACCAACTGGCAACTAGCAACTACCAACTATGAATTACAGCTAACAGCGTTTGGTTTGCTTTAATTGCTCTGCGCTCTGCCGCCTGTTAATGGGAATTCGACTGTCTATTTTGAGCCGCGGCATCTTAAGATGTAATTAGTAAGGCGAAACCCACACAAACACACACACACATTTACAGCTAAGTTAGTTGTGGTTTTTAATTGCAATAATCGAATGTGTGTGTGAATACATTGAAGCCTCTCATACTGGAACTTAGGCTTGAACATATTTATTAATTAATTAGCGGTCCCTGTAGTGTAGTGTGACCATATTTTACAGTTATTTATGCATCAATTATTTAATTAGTTAGCATTTTCGTTTGTTATATTTCCACTACTTTTGCTCCTTTGAGCGCTTTTCCAGTTCCAAATACTTCCGAGTGCCTTTTCAATGGCTCAACATTAACAACAGTTGACAAGCTGCGACATTTCCGTGCCCCACCACAAAAAAAAAAATAAAAAACAAGTTAGAAAACTTTAAAAGAGTGTGCTCGACTAAGAGATACCCTGTACTTCGGCAGTACTGCTGTTTAACAAATTTTGTACTCCTCTATACAAGAATTTACGCATTGATATAATTAACGCACGCACACATACATACACACGTATGAATACGTTAGGCTATAACTTTTTTTGTTCATTATGCGATCTTAATGCAATTTTTGAGGTTTGTTTGTGGCATAAAAATTCGTATATCTTTCGAAACGCAACATTTTATTTAAAAAGATGGCAAAGAACGTTTTTTCCCCAATAATTCAGAAACGGAGGGATGTATCAAAAATCTGAAGCATACAAAATGTGGGTCTCCTTTAATTGAATATATATATGGTATATTTGATACATCTAGCACTTAAGATGCCTGAAAAACTCAAATGTGTTATCGATAACAAGAAAACGAATAGAGTTATCGATAATCGAAAACATACTCGATATGCGAGTGGTAAAGGACAATCAATATACAAAATTCTCCATCTCCATCTCTTTTAGTTGCTGAGAACGACGCTTTCATACACACTGACAAACAGACAGACGGACAGACGAACAATCGATTCGTTTTTAGATCATGATCAACTATATATACACTTTATAAGGTATGTCACCCCTTCCTCTGCTTGCTATTAACAATTTTATAAAAATAATATACCCTACCACCCGTAACCAATGAATGCAGGGTATACAAATAGAGAGCCAGCATCCTTATTAACTTCACTTAGCCTGCAGCAAAAGGCGCCCAACTTCTTCTTCCTACTTATTGTTAATCCTCGACGGCCTAATGTTCAAATGTTGGAAAATTGAGCCGACATGGCGGAAGGTTTTGCAGTGTGGCAAGAAGTACACAAAAAATACAAAAAAAAAAAAAGGAGAGAGGCAACTTTTGAGTGATGCTTGCCGCGCGATAAGCGCAGCAGCTCTGAAGCGCTAACTCCCAAAGCGCCGTCTGTGCCTTTTGCCTTTGACATTGCCTTTTGCAGTGCACACTGTGCAACAAAATTGTGAAGCAACAAAATTTGCAAACAAGTTAACTTTTCATTGCTAGTAATTCAAAAATGTAATTTTTTTTTTTTTTTTTGGAATTGCATCAACTAATAATCCATATATATATACATAAACTCAAGTTGTGTAGCGCAGTGTGAGAACATTTTTGGGGTCGGAGTTCAGCACTTTGCTAGTCCAGGAGAAGCGGCACAAAAGTTTGTTTGTTCATTTGATGGTAATTATTGTAAATGGCGGCTGCGGCGCAGGTGGAGTTTTACCGCTTTGATAAAAATGTGGCAGCAGCAGCGGTGGCGGCTGCGGCTGCGGCAGCGGCAGCAAAAACGAACACGAAAGCGAAAGCGAAAACGCTTTCGGCGCTGATTGAGCAACCAAATAAATGCGCCAAACTTTGACAATAGCTGATGATGTTGATAATAGCACGTTGCTGCTGATGATGCTCCTGTTCCAGCTCCACTCCTCCTACTCCCCCTGGTCCTCCTCCCCCTCCTGCTGCTGATGCTGATGGCGATGGTGATGGGAATGCCCAGCTTGGTGTTTATTGTGTTGTGGCTGCGGCTTCGCTCGTTACGACGCGTCGTTGAGGTGTGCCTGCTTCCCAGTTGCTGCCCCACGCTCACCCCTCACCCCGCTCACCTTTCACCCCTCATCCCTGGCGTCCTTCGTCCTGCACGTCCTGTCTGCGCGCCCAGCGGCTACAATGTGAAAAGTTGTCCCTACCAACTAGCTAATGGCGTTTGTGTGTTGACCGACTCGAACTCCCAGCACGGATCTTAGTTGTTGCCATTGTTGTTGTTGTTGCTGCTGTTGTTGTTGTTGTTGTCTGTGTCACAGTTCTGCGTATTGCCTTGGCCGCAGCCTTCTGCTCCCTAAATGTTGCAAATGTCTGCGCACAGTTTATGGCGGACATTTTATTTTAATCCTCCAGCTGCTAACCTACAAAAGTTGCCTAAAATAATAATTAAAGCTAGGCTCAAAGCTGTTCATCGAGCACACAATTTCCTTGTGCTTTTCACCTTTACTTTGATATCAAATTTACTTTGAGGATGGCACCCAAACAATGCTTCTGAGTATTGATTAAAGTTGTTAATCAAATAGAAAGTTGACTTTGATATGAAAGGAAATAACTCGTAGACCTTTATTGATACTGCAGGCTAAATCTAAGCTATAGCCGAATATTTACTTCAATTTTGATTCAGTTTAGCTATAAAATAAATCTATATTAATCTATATATCTATATATATATATACAGTTATATGTGTTTATATCGGTTATTAAAGACCAAATTGCAGGCAGTCCAATTAGATTACTTACAGCAATTATAGAATGCATGGACAAAGCACACGTGTCTTCAACTTATGGCCAAGGTAATAAAAAGCCATAATTTAATAAGCAAACAAATTAATAAAAGGACCGAGTAAGTCACTCACACACACACACACACACACACACACACAAATTAAGGCATATGCCAATACAGCAAATTATCATTGATTGGCATGCATAGAAACTATGCGAGTGGATGGGAAAAATGGGTATTTTAATTTAGCCAAGTTGCCCGCTGGCCACTCACACATGTGCAACTGTGTTTGTGTGTATGAAAGGACGTTAGGTAGACAGCTAGAAAATCACGTTTACGTTTCATATTAGACTGAAAGCCTGGGGCTCCGATGCGATGTTTACAACAATAACAAGCTGAACAAGAATAAAATCAACATTGACAACAGCTGAGACTTATTCAATTCGCTTCTTCTTTTTTTTTTTCGTTTATTTTTGTATTTTGCTTGTGTTTTGTTGCATTACAAAAATGAGAATCGAGTACAAAAAACTCTTTGCTGGACATTATAATTTTATAAGAAAATTGCAGTGCTTGCTGCTGGCAGGCGGAGCACAACAAACACCAGAAAAAACCAACTACAACAACTCATTGAAAGCCATTCAAGCAAACTATAGACAGCCAAAAGGAAAAAAAAAATGAAAAAACATTACGGCCGGACATGTGTGTGTGTGCATAAGAGTGAGTGTGTGTGTGTGTGGAAAGCTTTGTGAGTTGTGCTTTGTGTTTCAATATTTTTTTTACTTTTATTTGTATGCCCTGTAAGCAAGCGAAAAAGAAGTTTATGGGCTTGTAGGATATCTTTAATATTTATATTTATATATAAGCCTGTTTGTCAAATAAGTAAAAGTATAATTAACAATTTTTTGCAAGTTTAAGTTATATTTATTTTACAGATCAGTCAATTAATTATATAGACTATATTTATAGCATCCCATTTTTCCACAAAATTCCTCTGCAATTGCAGCTAAAAATCGAAAGCAAGAATTATTTAAAAGTCTAAAGCAGGAAAAACTTTAAATCAAAGATGCACTCAAATAGTTAAGCCTATGCTTTATTTGGCTGTTACAGTGTATCCCTGCAGTCGGTTATGTCCGACAGCAATGTTCTCATTGTTTCTCTATTTTTTTGGTGGCTACATTCACTTTGGCTTTCGAGTGCTCCACAAATACGAACGGCGAACAGGCGGCTCGCCACTTTGGTCCAGTTTTTGGGAGCGAGTGAAGAAGAGAGAAGCGAAGAGAAGCAAGGAGAAGCAAGGAGAAGCATAGGTGCGGCTGAAGCGCAGCCACTTCTATGGTTTAATATTTTCATTTCCGCTATTGTAGCTCATAAATGAAATATACGACTTCCGTCTTTGAAAATGTGCACATTCACATATTTTTCTTTCGGTTGAATCACAAGCGACAAAAAACGTGTGAAAACTTTTTCATTTTTGAAGGTGAAATGAAAGTGAGCGGTCATTGCATTGGAATTCGCTTACAAAACAAAAAAAAAAAAAAAAACCAAAAAGAAAACCCTTTGCTGAAAGTCAGACACGTCGTTTTCGATTAGCCGTAAATACTACGCAAAATGCGTATATATTGGTATATTTTGCAGAATAGTTTGCTTCTAACGTTCTTTTTTTTTCGAACACCATTGTCTGTGTTCATTTTCCGAACTGTTGGCTTTGGTGAGCACTTTGCCCAAAGGTGGAATGTGCACTGTTTATGGAATTGAGTGCATTGCGAGGTGAATGGCATTCGGTGCTGGTCAAGAACCGTTCACACACGCGTAATGAGATACGCTCCACTAGCCATTAAGTGCAAGTGATTTATTTGATGGCACATCAAACTCTCAAGCTCTACACTAAACGATTATCTGCTTTTATTGCCCCCTGCGTTCAATTCGGCAAAGTTTCAGCTTAACAGTTAGATAAAGAGAAATAAATAGTTAACACGAGTTTAATTTGCCTTGAAAGTTGAAAGAATGTAAATTTAACTGAAGCTATGAGAACGATACGTAGTATAAATGTGAATTAAGAGAGACTATAAAAAGGAATGTTATAAGATAAGTAAGTCTTAAATATTATTTCTTTTTAGAATATTCTTTTTTATTTAAGATCTGTCCTTATTTTGATACTCTTCTTCTCTAAATAAACAAAATTACAAAGCGGGAACATCTGTAAAGAACACTTAAAGTAATGAGAATCACATAGAGAAGACATAATAAAATGGAAAACAAATACAGTGATCAGCATTAAGTACCAAATCGATATCTAGGATTTGCCCGTCTATTTGCCTATCTGCCTGTATGAATGCATGAATCTCGAAAACTATTTGATCTACAAGCTTGAAATTTTAGATGGAAGTACTTCAATAGTATACGTAAATTGAATTGGCTTCAAATGTTTGATAAGTTTTCGATTTGCATAACTTCTATCTTAAACTCAGCACAGCCAACATTAATTCTTCAAGAAAATTAGATACTCGATAAGTACTCATATTTTATATATACACAACTTTCTGGTAACCGGACGGCTACAATCCACCCCTCAACAATAATTAAGTACACATACACACATACATCTACAGATTAATACATACAAACAGTTCTACGAGCCGCGAGCCGTGAGAACTTTCTGCACTCTGCATAAATCATACGGAAATTATTTTTGGCTCTACGAATTGACACGTGAACCGCTCGACGGTTCGGACTTTAGGCCGTTGGCAAGTTTTTAATGTGATAAAGCGGCAACGGCCAAAATTGAATTAAAACTTTTCTGGCACAAACAAAACTCGAACAGACATTGAATTCGCATAAACTCAGCCCGAAAGCAAATAAATGTATTTAATCAATAGGAGTCGAGGGGAGTGCGAGGTACGAGAAATCAAAAGTGATAAATCTAAACTGGACGTGTATTTGTGTGTGTGTGTGTGTGTGTGTGTGTGAGCCGACACTCAACACTTATAGAAATGGAAATGCGAAAACCGAAATGAAAATGAAAATGAAAATGAAAAGGACATGCGAGTGTGGCAGTTGCTGTAAGAAGCTGAAATAAACAGCGTTGCCCAAACTATAAATTTTATTTCGTTTGAGGGGTTGCCAATTTCAATGACACTTTAATTTAAATTCGCTCAAACGCAAGTGCTGGCCTCCCAGCTCCCAGTTACCAGCTCCCAGCTTCCAGCTCCATTGACAATCAAAGGAATTGAGCAACTGTTTTTGACCCCCCCTCCGCGCTCCTCTGCAATCCCTTACAATTTGGGACACCATTGAGCAAGTTGTCAAATTGTTTGAATTTATTTATTGACTTGCTGGGGAGGCATTTGCATTCCAGCTGAGAGATTTTTGACTCACTGTCTTGCAGCAGCAGCAACAGCAGCAGCAGCAGCAGCAGTTGCAGCAGCAGCGGATGTGTAAGCTCTTGCCTTCAGCCTGCATAATGAAAGGAATCTGCAGTCTGCCGTCCTCACAGTTACAGTGGCTAAGAACCAAGGATTTTAATGATCACCTGTTAAAATAAGGCTGTAAGCTGCAAACTTCTAAACTTCTCTATTTGCAGCTTTTCAGCAGATTGAATTGCATTAGCAGCTTAGTTATTGCTATTAGGAGTATATAATACAGTTAAAAACTTCTAAATATAGCAGATGAGATGGCATTACAAATTTTGTTATTATTATTCGATGGCTATAAAATATAAGTCTTACAATATTTAAGTAGAGCTGGAGTCTAAATTCTTTGGCTAAAAAAACTTTCGTTGCATTCAAAGGAATTTAAAATTATAATTGAGCTGTACAAATAGTTAAGATTTATTTTTTATTTTACTTAAATTTTATGCTCAGCCAAACTTAAACATAGAATAATATAAGTATGTTTTAAACGCATAATCTTAACTCTTTCGCTGCCTCAAATAATGATAAAAATTCAAATATTTAATTTTATTTAACAGCTACAAATTTTAATAATTTATAATAAATATAAATTTGAATGGCTGCTGCCCTCTTAGACTGTCTATCAACTAAAAATAAGCAATCATATATGTTTAAATATATACATATATATATACCTCTCAGACCACACTGCGTATGAGTAACTGAAGTTTATTGAAGCGCCGGCAGCGTTGCAAAAATACATTTGTGAATGATTACCACTGTTTGAGCTGCACAGTGTCATTGTAGAATTGAATGGCAAGCGGAAAAGTGCGCACAGTTACGGATGTGCCACGCCCAGCCGCCCTAATAGGAAGTTGCAACTCGGAACACTGAAGAAAAGTGTGTGAAGGGTGTGAAAGTAGTCGAAATTGCGCATGTGTGTCAGATCTTAACTTTTTCGAATGCCTGATTTGGCCAGTTACACACACATATATATATGTATGTATACATCAGTGTGTGTTCATTTGTGTGTGTGTCACGCACGTCGCAGTGTGCCTCATGCCGCGGCGCCTCCGCTTGGTGCGACTTTCAGTTGACTATTTAATAAATCCCAGTTTTGTGGTCAGCATACGAAATTAATGCGACTTACTGCACGCACAACAAAGGCAGGGTGGAGGGGGAGGAGGGGGCGGGGTGGGGGTGTCGCCACTGCCAATAGAACGAGCCAAAGAAAAATTCATTTCATTTATTCTAAAGATTAGCTATTCATTTCAGTGTAACCAGAGCAAGCAAAACAGTGTGAATGAGAGTTCAACCAAAAGTGGGTGTGGCAATGTGTGCGTGTGCAGGTGTGAGTATGTATGTGTGTGTGTGTGGGAAGTGAATTGTTAGAGCCATTGAACGGTGTTGCAGGCGTTGAATTCAAATTGACCGAGTACCGTTAGCAGGTGTCCCATCTGCAGCAACTTTGGACGTCTGTCTGCGGTAGCAAGTGGCAAGTGGCAAGTGGCAAGTAGCAATTGTGGCACGTGTTTGACTTATGCGCAGGGGCCGTACGCAAAGTTTAAACTTTGGGCAACACCAAAAATACAAAAATAGAAATTATATATATATTTAAATATATATATATATATATGTGTGTGTATGTGTGTGCGTGTGTGTGCGCCAAGTAAATTCGCACAATGTGCTCAAAAGTTGGAGCGCAATTCAAACACCGGACATTAAAGTCCGGGCAAATGCTTGGCATCAGGTTAGAAACTTGAACTCTGCTTGAGCTGAAGGATGGGGCAGGAGAGTGTGTGGGGAGCTGGCAAACAGGCGAGGCACAATATGCTAATTTCTTTGAATGCTTTACATATTTATTCTATTTATTGTTTATTCTTTGCCTTACGTTTCTTTTGCTCCTCTGTTTGTCTTTTGTTCCAAAGAGGAAGAAACACCCAAAAGTATTTAAAGTCCGGACAGTTGTTGGCAGCCAGGACTTGCAAAAATATATTTGTGACTTTCATTTATACTCTGTGCAGGACATTGTTAAAAGCGGTTCCTGCAACTGTCAAATGGAATATTGAGAACAAAGTTTGTCTTTTTTTTTTTATAAATTGTTTCCCGTTGAGCTGCATATTTATGGATTTCCCTAATAAATAAAACAACCCTTTTCGAAAAACTCAACATGGGAAACGAGCGGAAGATTTCTTCAAAAGTATTTTTTTAATTACTTTTCTTTGCTTTATATTAAATGAAATACATGAAAAATTGAGACTGTAACGTAAAAAAAAATGCATCAATGCATGTATATATATCGAATGAATACTTAAATTCTGTTTATAAATTAACTCAGTGAAGTAGCAGAAAAAAAAAATATATATTTACTTAGTTGAAATCCCATCATTAACAGCAATGCGATAACTTAACACTTTAAGCCTTCAATGAGTTCCATTTGACAATCGAAACGTAATTTGGTTGGCTACTTAAGGCACATACATATATCATTCAGATCTTAAGTAGAATCGCCGTCATATTCTATTAAAGAAGCATTCATTATGGCATTCGTCTGCGGTCGAATCAGTCAACTAAGCTGTCTGCACATTGGGGCGTCGTTGAACTTGCCCCGATTTGAGGCAAGGCCAACGAGGCGATGAGCAAAACAAATCAATTAAAATGCCATACACTCTCCTCCACACACACTCAGTTGCAGGCAGCTTAAGCTTAGGCCAAAGTCCGCATTAAGTCCACTTCAATCAAACTATTACATAATTAAATCACAGAGCCTCACGCACGCAGATAGCACTGAAAGGTCCTTAAGAGAATGGTAAACAGCGTAAAACTTATAATAAATGGTGGATTATGTTAATCAAGCAGAAAAGCGAAGACACGCAACTGGAAAGAGCAAGAGCAAGAGCAAGAGCAAGAGAGAGAGAGAGAGACAGACTGAGATTGAGAGTGTGGGAGAGAGCAGAAAATAAATGAATGAAACATTTTATTAATGATATATTTCTTTTTATGCTGGACCCGCACAGTTGAAACGCAAAAGTTTCGCCACCGAGCAAAACAAAAATACTTAAAAAATGCGCCCAGTAACAAAATAAGTCTGACAAAAACGTACACAAAAATAAGAGGAAGAAAAAAATAAAAAAAAAAAAACAAAGTTATAGCTGCCTTAACTTTGCTTTGCTTAAATAATTCATTAAATTAAGTATACAAAACAATCAATCAACGCGCATTTAGTCTTCGCCAATGAAATGTTAATGAAATGCTTAGATTTTCCTTGATATTTCCTCGAACTCAACTAAGGCTGCAATACCTGACGTATATTTTTTAAGCACTTCTTTTAGCCAACTCCCGCCTTGAAAGTTATGCCAAAGCCAACAAGAATTCAATCCTTTTTTTTTTTTTATTTGGCAAGAAAATGTTTCGCGGCTGCATTTGGGCCAAAGGGAATTTCAGCCAAGCTCTTCGCAATTTTGGCAAGAAGCTGCAACTTTCAAGGCGTTGTAGCAGAACACAAAAAAAAAAAATTCATATATACATATATATATGTATATATATATATGATTATATATATGTGATTGTACATATATTAATAATATAAAATAAATTGTAAAGGATATGCAGAAATTATACAACAAATATTTGTAAATGTGTTTGTAGAAGGCCGCACACTAACTGGAATTCATTTGAGGCATATTTGTTATAATACTTAACTGAAATACCATGTATGTAGTAGTACTCCATTAAAGGCAATTTGTATATAAAAATACCTAAATTTGTTTATGGATTGTATATCAAAATACTACAATTATTTTATGTATAAAAATACCAAAATTATTTTGTATTATGTTCGAAAAGATTTAAAATACAATAAACAGAGTCATTAAATAATGGTAATTAATATTTTAATACTAAAAAAAGAAGCAACAACTAGACAAACGTAAGAAAAAACCTATAAACTCAAAATAAATTTGGTAACAGGGACAAAAAATTAATTTTTATTTTAGTATACATATACATATGTATAATATGAATGATAATTCTTCTTCTTAAGACTTATTAAAAATTTCATAAATAAATCAAACCAACAATAATTATTTGCCAAAGAGTTAAAAGTTTAGCACTAAACAGACATGAATAACTCGTCATTTACCAACAGGTAGGGTATATAATAGTCAGCAATAGCAGTAAAAATTACTCTTTGTTTTGCGGTCTCTCTGAGTGAGCTTTAGAACAGTGTTTGGTCAGCCCGACTGACAGCTGAGCTACAGGCATAAGTTTTGCCAATTGCCAGAGCAGTTGTAAGACTTGCCGTTCGTCCTTTTTGCTTGCCGAACGGCTTATGAATGCAGCGCGATGTCGCATAAAAAGGATCATAAAAAGTTGCACATTTTTGGGGCAGCAGCCGAAACAACGCCCAGGACAATGCACATTCACCCACAAGTGGAACAAAATTCGCTCGAATTCGCTTAAAACTGTCGAGCAAGGATCCAAGACACCACTCTATATGTGTTCATATATATGTATATATATATATATATATATATATATATATATAATTCTATCCCACTGCTGGATCAACTCGATGCGACTCGAGCTCGACTCATAAGCAGTTGCAAGTTATTGGCGCAAGATTTCCCTTGACGTCTATTTTTGTGTGCCGCAGGACGAGGGGCGGAACACAGTCAAGGCGAATGCCCACGGCTGCAGCATAGCTTAGCTCTTCCACACACACACACACACACACAAATATGTGGCGCAAATGTTTGCCTTGTGTTGCATTTTTAGCAACATTTTTATAAAAATAATGTTTACAACTACATTTTTGCGAGCATTTCGCTTTGCTTTGCTTGGCTTTAGTTAAATATGAAGTTTTTGTTTAGTTTATAAATGTTAACAAATAGTTGCCATATTTAAACAAACTTATTTACCCAACAAATAGTTGCCCAGCTAGTTAGTTAGTTAAGTTTGTCGAGAGTGCGTGGCCGTGACTTGTGCAAATATTTTTATGATTTTATATTTTATGCGCTTTTGCCTTTGACTGCACAACATTGTCCAAAAAATATAACAATAAAAAAAAAAACACTTTTTCACTATTTATTTAAAAATATTGTGCGCAAAATCCCAGTATATCAGACATTTAGCCAGACTTCAGAGTCATTAAAAACGTGCCTCGTCTACAAATTGAAGTCTTAAAAAATTTGATACAATTTGCATTTTTAATGCCTTTCGTAATGCTCGACTTTCATTTTAAAAAACACACACGCAATTGTTGATTTTTTAAGCATTTTTAAAGCGCCTCGCAGATAGTTTTTCTTTTCGCCTGCCGGCACGTGCTGCCTGCCAGCCTTTCAATTATGTAAGGTCTTTATAATCGAATAATTAAAAATGAAAAATTAACGCATGAAAAATGCATTTTCAGCTCGAATTTACAACGGCAGGTGGCGCAGGTGGTGCAGATGGTGCAGATGGTGAAGTGGGTTGCTGATTCCAGCCACTCCATCCGGTCAACTCTACAAATACCCTGTCAATAGTTGTGTTGGGTATGATATGAGCTACACAAATAACAAAACTCTTATTATTATATTATATATTAACAAAAAGTTTTATTAATAGAAGTTAAATGCAGTTTTAAATAATTATAAATAATACTTTATATTATATTATTGAAACTTAAAGAACGAAATATGATTTGAAATAAAAGAGAAAGAAAATATTAACAAAAAAAGATTTAAGTTCTTAGCTCTTCTAGTTCTCGAGTTAAACACATTTATACACATAGAAAGTAAAAATTAAGAAAATATATTTACGTCTCCTTTTAACTGTCAACTTAAGACTCCAATTGCAATAGTCAAAATTTGCATACAACACAACTGCAAGTCAACTGCATTACGCAGTATCTATCAGCTGAGCATTGCCTACTGAAATATTTGTCTTTAACGGGTTTCCCCATTGGCAAACACTTTGAGCGCACACGCAAATATAATTGCAAGATATTTTTGCTTGCTTTATATTCGGCCAAGAACGGGGTTGGCAAATAGCGGAAGAGGCGGCCAAGTCCGGTTCAGCGTTTAATGAAAACTGTCTGAGTAATTAAATACATGATGACAAAAGTGTGGAACAACAAACAGACACACTCACACACACACACAGTCATGTGCAGATAAATATGCAGAGCGATACGTTGAGTAAGCCGAAAATGTATTTATTTAAAGAAGCGACACATACATATGTACATTTATGTATGTATGCATGTGTGCACTGATAGAGCACAGGGCGAAATATGGGAATAATTTATGGCAGAAGGACAACGACAACGACAACGACAACGGCAATGAGAACGACATGAACATTGACAATGCCACCATCGAGCATGTCCTTTTTGTGGGGACTTTCACGCCTCTTTGTCTACGGATATTATTGGCCGATTTGCCGGAGTGGAAGTTGAGCGCATTTTGCTCGCAGATCCTGGCTGCAGCTAATGCGTTAAAGAGTTGAGCTCATTAAGGAGCTAAGGGATGCCGGGGCGCAACTATTAACGTCCTTTGTTTGTGCTGGGCCAACACTTTCGGTGCAAATAATTTACAAGGATCTCCGGCAAATGGCGGAAATGTAAAACCCACCAAGTAGTGTCCGGTCCGGCACAAAAGCGTAAGAAAAATTTCAAACAAAACTTAATTACTTGCCTGAAGTTGTGCGGCCAAAAAGAATAGGTGGTATAAGGGGTGTGAGGAGGGTGGGAGAGAGAGAGAGAGAAAGAGAGAGAGAGAGAGAGGAATAGCAGTGGCAACAAATTGGCCAAATTTGCTTGACTTGCTGGCGTGTTTGTATTTTGTATTTGTTGTGCTTTGTTTATATTAACTGAGCAAGGGTGACACTTTTTTTCACCCCCTTTTCAGTTACTTTAATGAGGGTTTAAGTATTATTTGCTCAAGGGTTGCCTTTGCCCTTTTGTTTAACGACGATGGGACCTATGCAATACCTTGTCGGAGGGCCAAAACAAACAAATAGCAAAAAAAAAACACAAAAAAAAAAACCAAACAAAACAAAAATAAATAAAAAAAAAACAAAACACAGAAAAACAAAGAAGAGAAGAGCAAAAAACTTTTTACTTGAATTGCGTGTAATAATTTTTAATTTTAATTTTTAGTTCGCTGTGGCCGAAAAAGTTGGCTTTTTAAGCACATTTTGTGGACCGCAGAAAAAACGCAATAAGAAAATGTACTCAGAGATAAACATTTTGTTATTTCGTGGTTTTCAGCTTAACAAAAGTTTTAGTTGTGGCTTCTGTACAATAAGAAAATGCTGCAATAGATTCAAAAGAAAAGCAAATTACGTTCAGAGGAAATTTAACTTATCTAATCTGTATATTGAGAGAAGGTTTCTGTTGTAATCGAGTGAAATTTTACTTATCCGATTTTTTAATATACATTCAAACTTGAAGGTTTAAAAGCAGAATACTTATATTGCAAAATCCTTATATAATAGTCAAGGGAAATTTTATTATTTGGATTTACAAATGCAAGCTTAAAGATTTAAAATTGGAATACATATTTATATTATTTAATAATAATATATAATAAGCAGGACTTAAATTATTTTAATTGTTTTTTAGTTAAATTTATATTAGGTTATCCTTCAAAGATATAATTATACTATATATATCTTATAGTAAAAAAAATAATAATAAAGTAAAGCCTAGAACTGCACTTAAAATAAATTTATTTATTGAAATTTCATACTAAGAATTCACATATCAATATTATCTAAAATAAGAAATCAAATGTTGATTGCATTTGCATAACGAAAAGAGACACAACTATGATACGAAAAATAACGGTTATTTTTAAACTACAATTAAACTTATCATCACATGTTTGTGTGGCTTATCAATACGCGCTTCATATGCTTCATGAACTTCAGTTCAGTTGATTGGCACTCAAGACCCACAATTCTCAATATATATATATATATATAAATACTTATATAAAATCGATGGCAGCCTGGAAGATGCAAATGAATTTCATTTTTTATTAATTGTGCGCTTTCCTTAATCTGGCGGACGGGACAGCATTTACGGCTTTCTTTGCTTCCACTCCGGCTCATTCATTGCAAATGGCGACTGCAGTGGCACTTGACTGATGTCCATGGTGAATGCGACGACAATGGTTTCTCTCGACCAGGTGAATGGGCTCGAAGGAGCTGTTGGCGGATGCCAATGCCAATGCGAATGCGGATGCGGATGCGGATGTGGCTGGCCAGTCGAGTGGCCATCCCATTGAAGGACAGCCATTGGCCATTGGCCATTGGCTGCTGCTCCTTCAATAATTTGTGTACTTAAATGAGTTGTGGATCGAGGAAAACTGAATGGCACAGTGCAGGGCATAAAAATAAATTTAAATCAGCTACATATTTGCACAAAGCTTTATTTGATTTTAATTGATTTTTTTTCTCTTTGTGCGCCTCTTATTTGCTTTTAATTTGCCAACACACCACACACACACACACACACACACACACACACACACACACACACACACTTACGTATACTTTGCCGATTGCGGGCACAATTCGTTTCGATTGGCGTCTCAGCTGGTGTCCGGGACGCTTTATACACTGTATTTGCCCATAATTCGACTGTTTGATCTGTTGAAAAAATATGCGCGTATTTTAATTTTATTTGCTTTTTAAATGAAGCATCATCGGCCCCAAGCCACGCAGCTGATTGCGTCTGCGCCGCCGGCATACACAATCAGTTGGCCAATCCACTGGCTACCCACACACACACACACACACACACACATACACACACACGCGCATAAACATAACGAAACGAAACGAATACCACCCAGAAATTAACCTCAATGCAAGCAATGCGTATGCTACCTAAAAGTATGCTACACAAAATATACAGCACAAAAATGAAATGAAATTTTATTTACGTTGTTTCTGCTCTTGGCCCGCGGCTAGTTAAGTTTTTGGCTTGTCGTTGCTTCTCCACTGTGTGTGCATAAGTATGTATATATGTGTGTTTGTGTGTGTGTATGTGTGTGTGCGAGTATCGTAAAATATTTGCGTTATTATGCTAGTAATTTTTTGCAAAGTTCTGCTCAATTCTGTGTTGCTCGACTTCCTGAGGTTTTAAGGGGTTCGGGTTGCCTTCACAGTTCGCTGGCTCATTTTTATTTCAGCGCTGCGGGCCGGGATGACAAAATCGTAGCATACTACATGTGAGCAGCTTGCATTCCCTTTTCGTAATAAAATGTCAAGTATTTGCTGCCAACAACAACAACAACAACAACTGCTGCTGCTGTTGCTGCTACTGCCAATAAAACTAAAGCAACTGAAGCATGCTTTTTGCTACTCTGAAAATATGAACTTGTAGTTTAAGCGCAGTTCGAAAAACCAAAAATTTGTCTCTACAGGAGGCGACAGGATTTTCTTTACATGTGACTTGATGGCAGGATGCCTGGATGACTCCTGACTGTTGACTGCTGGCTGATGACTGAGCCAATTAGCAGAGATTCCCAAAAATTTGTATAAGCCAGCCAAGTCGGATGCATAAACTCTATAAACAAGCAGACGAGCAGACGAGCAGACATTTTAATGACCTTCGACTTGGACAATCTGTCGAAAATGGCAACAATCGGGGCGTTAACGGATATTGGCTTAAAATGCCATAAAAATGTCGCAGAGTGAACTGAAGTGCTGCCAGAAAAAGGGAAGGCAGCCCATTTATTGGTAAATAAAGTTCCAGTTTTGTTCATGGCATAAAAGTTAATAAGAAATTGAATCAATGAAGCCGAATTGTTGATCTTTGCCCCGAGAACGTAAAGCAAAATACAAGTTTATAGCCCTTGTAATAAAATTTCTAATGGGCTCGCCAAAGGCATATGAAATCCGGTAGACAATGCCAATGGCCCAAAAGTGGATTTCATTAATTTTACGATACAATTTGTAGCTGAAGGAATATTTAGACAGAATAAGCTATATAGAATACGTGATATCTGTTTAATATATCAGCTTTACCTGTGCAACTGACAAGGCTTTAAAAGTGTTTCAGCTTAAGAATTTATTGAATTAAAATATTATTTAACTATGTAAAGATATACATATGTATATCCTGTAGCTTATAACAATGGGTATAATAATTTTTGACAATGTTTGTTTCAATAAATTCTTCAAATTTGTAATTTATAATGTATTTAATTAAAGTATTATTTAACTATATAAATACATATACTCTGTAGCTTTTGAAAACGGGTATCCTAATGGGTTTGTTATTGCAGAAAAGTATTTTAAAATTTTTAATCTTTTTTGTATTCTTATCTCAAAATAAATTTCTAAATTTTTCTTTATTTTGGCCTAGTTAATTATTAAATAATTGTTTGTCACATGCTAAAAAGAATTTCACCGGCTAAGAAAGTATAATGAAATATTAATTAAAAAGCGCTATCGGAGCAGCTGCCGATGAAAGGTAACATTGACTTGAAGGCTAACATGAGGCAAGACCCAAGAGTTTGGCAAGTATATTAGAAGAGTCTAATTAATAATTAATAAGCATTGTCAATTAGAGGGCGGGCACTTGGCATCTTTGGCATCTTTGGCAGCATTTTTTATGCATGTCACAACATTTTGTCATAAAGTGATAAAGGTAAAAATTCAAAAGCCCAGACCTTTTGTTTAGCCCGCACACATTCGATGGCAATCCGGGCTGCGTGTGCCTTGATTGTTATGCTCCGCTCGCCAGCAGAAGCTGCTTGCCTCCAAATGAAGATGTAGATGCGGATGTAGATGTGGATGTAGACGTAGATGTAGATGAAGATGAAAATGAAGATGTCGCACGCATGTGACATAATTGAAAGCGACATGACTGCCATGTACCAACGGCGACAGCTGTGAGAGGTGGAGGGGGGAGGACAGGTGAAGTCTGGTGCACGTTTAACTTTTGTTGGGGGCCTGTCTGCCCGGCTACCAATAGACGATTATAATGTACGCATTGCCTTATTCAAATACAGACTGTTTCTCTCTGTGTGCGCGTGTGCGTCTGTGTGCGTGTGTGTCAACTTTTTCTATGGCAAATTAAATCAACGGCAGCTGCTGCGCAACGGAGCAGAGATAACAGGCACTCATGTTTTAAGAATTATACGAAAATAACGAAATTAGCATAAATAAACGGCGCTAATAGGATTTCGTTTGTAATTATCAAATTGCGAACATTAAAAACTGCCAACAAAAATAATCGAATGAATTTAAAGATTTCACAAACATTTGCTTTAAGCTTACCCCATGCAATATTTGTTCCAATTTTTGTATGAGGGAAAAAAAAAAAAAAAAATAACGGAAGATATTTCTACGAATGTTGCCAACATTTTGTGTTTCTGTTTGTGTTTTTCATGTTTTTGAAAACTTGGCTGTGTGTTGCGGGAAATTTATTGGCTTGCATGCCAAATCGATTCGCAATATTTGCGTATATCAATGCAGCTGCTAATTTGCTTAAAAGCATAATTAACAGCAAGCGAATACACACACCCACACACTCACACAGATGGATGGCCACGCACAGGTTTGTATGGCAAACTGCGCTATTTTATGGCTGCACGTGAGTCGTAAAAAACAAACATGCGAGGTGTAAAAAAAGACCAGCAGAAAAACACACTGTAAATCAGCGCAATGAAAGAACAGCATATACAACAAAGCGAACAACTCCAACAACAACAACAACAACTACAGCAGCAAAAGAAACAAAAATTTGTGGCGTATACGTAATGTATTTTTTTGTATTTTTTGCTTGAATGTTTTGCGGTTTTTTGCGAAAGTGTGAAAATTGCAACAACAAAATATAAATAAATGCATAAAAAAAGCGATTGGCATGCGCAGCAGCTCGGATATCGATTAATCAGGCAGTGCTTTACGTTATTCCGATAGCCGGATAGTCTATATAGTCCTTAAATGAATACTATTGAAGAGCAAAATGCTTGCAATTCCGCAATAAATGTTATTTTCTCTCCAAGAGAAACATTTTTGCCCACTGGATGGCGTTGAAAATATCATAAAACAGAGTGCGTAGCTCAAATCAAGTTGTTGTTGAGATTGGATACAAATATCAATCACTTTATATCGAACATACTTATAAATATGATAAAAATTAAAAGAAAAAAACTATTTCAAATAACACACTGATTAAATTTACGAAAATTATAAAAGAGTAATTAAATACAAATATACACACATATTTGATAGTTTGTTGAAGCAAAAAAAATCAAAAAGTATTTATTTTATAAATAAGAAAATAAATCTTGTCTCTAGCAAGCGAGAACATTTTTGCATAAGAGCAAGCGAGCAAGCAAATTTGTATGCCTTATGCACAGAGAGAGTGCAAGAGCAGAGCAGCAGGAGTTTCTCTAACAAGTCATTACGATTACAAGAAGAAGAGCTCACTATAAGCTGTTGTACTTGATCGTGTTTTCTGTACATTTGAAAGCAATAAGAGTAAAAGGGACGGGCAATCACAATAAATGCAACTGTACATTGAAGTTGGCATTCAGCAAATACTTTCTTTTGATTGTTGGCTGAATGTCCATACAAAGGAGAGCTTTTAATATATTGGAACTTCATATTCAAATTCGTCTGCAACTGAAGGGAAATTGCAGATGTGTTCGATTTGGTTGTTTTTTCACAGCTATAATATTTTAATTCCATTTCGATTTAACATAGAAATTAAATTGGTTTCTAGTCGTTCACTTGTATGGAGTAATAGGAATTAAATCTGCATTTGCATTTTGTCTGTTTGCCTCCGTGTTTCCTTTTCAGTCTATACAAATGCTTCACATTCATCGTCGCCTGTTTTATTACATTTTTATAGAATCTTAAATACATTTTGGCGCTTATAAATTACACACTTACCGAACTTCTTGGCGCCACTTTTGCAACAAAATTGTGTATTTTAATAGCTGACATAATTTTAAGACTGCTGGAAAAGGGCGGTAAAAAAAAAAAAAAATAAAACAAAAAAAATGGGAATATGAATATATTGCCCAAGTGGGTGGGAAGGCATACGGAAAAAGGTTTCGGAGTCGGTCGCTTTTTCATTTCCATAATATGCTTTGTGCACCAATTAAAAGTGATTAGCTTCATATTGCGCTATTTATATAATTCTTATTTCTTATTGCGAATTTTGTTTTGTAGCCCCGCAATACGAAACCGAAACGGAGCAAAAAACCTTTTAAATTCCGTGGTAATTAGTTAGTGGGCTATGCAAATGGGCTCCCAGATCCGGGCCCACGATCTTATTCCTATCTCCCGTTCGTTCCGCCCCCTTTCCCATCTCCCTTCTCCCCCGCAGCTCGAACATAGCGTGCCAATGCACGTAAACGTTTACCTATAATTTTATGACTTTCTGAGCAACGGCATCGGCGGTAAACAAACTTTGCTGTTGCTGTTGCTGTTGCTTCGGTTGTTGCTGTTGTTGTTGTTTTCTCACCCTCCCCAGCAGTAAAGGAACTTTTCTAATTATAATCTACATAACTTAAAATGCGAACAGGACGAGAGGGCAAAGTTTAACGCCGGCAACGCATGTGAAATTAAATTATAGCTGAATGTATTTGCGTGTATGCTTGTTTGTGTGTGTGTTAGTGTGTGTGTGTGTGTGTGTGTGGAAAAGCGTAGGAAAAGAAAAAACAGCTGTTGAAATGAAAAATAAATACGAGCAATGCCAAAAGTCTACAAAATGGCAACAAATGCAGCCAAACAAACTGCAAAACTTGAACCGTTGCTTGGCGACCGGCTAAATTAAATTCAAAATTTTTATTGATGGCTTCATTTGCATGGCAAAGGCACAAACACATACTCAGACAAGCAGCCACACATACACGCAAACGTACGTGCTCAGTTTTTGTCACATGCATGTGTGGCTTTGTGTGCGTGTGTGTGTATTTTTTTTTTTTTTTTTTTTTTGCTAAGCAAAGTGCCTCACAACTTGCCGCGTTTATCCTGAAAAATCATCTAATCTGAGCTAGACTTCATATTTTTCTTGTTGCTAAGCTGCCTGCCATATGAATATGTATTGCAACGCAGGCATTCCACAAATGGATATCGCAACTATTTCCCCAAAATCAAAAATGTATTAATAATGTTTTATTTTGTATTTATGAAGGTTTTTTCTTATTATTTTTATACATATTCTTTTTAATCTCATTTGTCTTATTTATTTTATACAGATATGTATGTATTATTTGATATACATTGTATATGCAGTATTTATTATAATATGCTCTAAAATACTGCATATAAAATATAACTTAAATATGACCTTATTATCAATATATACAAGTATATTTTGTTTTTTTTTTTTTGCTTTGAAGTACTGAATTTTAAATATAAATTTATTCTGAATCAATTATAAATATATATAAATTTAATTTTTTTTTTCTTGTACTTTTATATATTTTCTGTTAAATAAATTTCTTTTATTTGCTTTATAAAATTATTTGTTTTTTATATACATTTTAATTTGCTCTGCATTTGACATAAAATCTTATATATAAATATGAATAAATATAAATAAATATATATTAAATTTTTTTTTACATTACCTTTAATTTTTTGTTTTCTTATTTCTATTTCTTGTTTTGTGTATATAATTCAATAAGATATGCTATGAAATATTAAATATAAATGTATAAAATTAATTATATTTTTTATTACATTTATATATAATTTTTGTTTTTTTTTCATATGTTAAATTCTACATATATATATATTATGTTATTGTTTCGCCCACTTTTCAAACAATTTCCGCCGTTTTCCGGGCGAATAGCATTCGTGGCGCACGCCCATGTGGGCGCTTGCTTGTACAGCTAATGCTTTTTCACTTTGGGCCGGAGGCTGTGTGTCAAGATTTTGTCGAAACACCCAGGGGCATATTTTAGAGGCTCATGTGACAAATTGCCAAAGCACGTGTATCGCATGCTTATTTGGTTGCTCTTTTCATATAGTTGCCTTTTGCGGCGATGACAAATCCAATTCATTTCGCAGCCGCCTTACGTGGCGTATGCGTAATGTGTCTCAACTAAACCTAATGGGCACGCCAGCTACCTGTCCGTGCGCTGATTTCCGCGCATAATGAGCACCTGACTGAGAGTACCAAGTCTAGAAATTGAAGCGCAATCCAATCACCTTTTTTTATGGCCATTTTCACGCCGCTCTCAACTTAAAGCCAATCAAAAACTTGCGCTTCACAACAAACCGTTCAATGAAAAGGCAAAAACAGCAACCGAAGCTCGATGTTGGCTTCTATATTTTTTTTTTTTTTTGCTGCTGCTGCTGCTGCTGCAGCATTGTTGTGCATGCGATGGAGCATCAATATCATCTGCAACTGGCAACAATTACGCGTTGCCTTAATTGCCACATACACACGCGTTAACGAGCCAGCGCAACGGCAGCAACAACTGCCCCCTGCTGCGGCGGCTGCAGCTGGGACTGAAATCAAAATCATTGGTGTGAAAATAAACTAATTGAAGAAAAATTCCATTTGCAGCAGGCAGAGGAGCAGACGTTAACCCATCTTGTTGCATTTGACCCCAGGTCAAGTTGCACTCGTGTAACCGGAGACATGCGTGGCGGACACTGTAGACACTGCACCCGTGTCCGTGCTTGTTTATCAGTTAAGCCAATGCCGGAAAAGGAGCAAGAGTAGCAGCAGCAGCATCAGCAGCAGCAGCAGCTGCCGGTGCTAGCAATATTTTCCATGAACTGCCGCTGGGCCGACCATCAAAATGAATGCATGAAAAACTCTGGAATGGTAATGTGCCGTTGCCACGCAGCTCAAAAGCAACACCAGCAGCAATGACACCAACACCAACAGTAACAGCAACAGCAACAGCAGCAGCAGCAGCAGCAGCAACTGCAGCAGCAGCTCGCTGATGCGCATAGTTGTAGGCAACAGTTTTTGCAAGCCCTTTGGGCTTATCCCTGTCTGTTTATCTACCGTTTGGTTCTCGCCTGGAGAGCCGCTTACGCGTTTTCATTGCTGTTGCCAGCAGCAACAGTTGTTGTTGTTGTTGTTGTTGCTGCTGCTGTTGCTGCTGTGGCGTGTGAAAAATTGATGGACATGTGCACAGGCCGCAGACAACGACAGCTGTTGCCGTTGGGGACAACCAAACGCTGCAGCTGCAGCTGCATCTGCTGCACGAGTTTTCAATTTCCCAGCTAATTGGCGGCAAGTCAATTGCATTGCAGATCATTCAATGCAACGCAAATGCTTTGATTAACTGCAGCTGCAATTGAATTTTAAATTTATTTCTTATAATTTAACTAGCTTTAATAATTAATGAAAGTTAAGTAACGAAATATTTTACTATATTAAAATTTAAATATATATACTTTATTTCTCTTGTTGTTATTGAAATTTTTGTATTTATAGATTATTTGTAAAAATTTATTTATTTACTTACTAAAATTTCAATATTTGCTGCTTTCAATATGTCTGCCTCTTGCTTGCTCTCTCTATTCATCTCTCTCTCCCCCTCCCTCTCTCTCTCTCTTTCCCTCTATCTTGTTTTCTTTTTGTCTGTTTCTCACTCTTTAAATCCTGTCTTTTTATCTGTGTTTTTCTTTCACTATATTATCTATATTTATATCTCATACTTTTTCACTTCGTTTCTCTATATTTGTTTTCTTACTTAATATCTTTATCAGTCTTTATTTATATTTTTTCCACCTCTCTTACTCTCTCTCTTTCACTCGCTCACTATATTTTTCACTATCTTCGCAAGTCACATTCCTTCTTTCTTTTATCAATTTTTTTACTTTCCTATCTGTGTGTACAAACTATGAAGCCGTTTTTTCTTTGTCAATATCGTCTTTATTCTCCTTTTCTTCATAACTCCCGCTCTTGCTATATCTCATTTACTAAACCTCCTCTCCCTTTCTCCATATCTTTCTCCCTTATTTATTCCCTGTCATAAGCTAATTTCCTTTTCGCTGTTGCTTAAATTATGATGCTTTAATTGCCAGCAAAATAAACCAGGCGCAAAATTTCCGTGAATCTCGTTTTCTTCCCCAAGCCTCTCCATTTCTCTCTCTCTCTCTCTCTCTCTCTCTCTCTCTCTCTTTCGTTCGCTTCTCATTCCCACTCACTCACACAACTGGGTCGGCACACACATACACACACAGACAGAGAGAAAATGTGGCTTTTTATTAAAATCTAAAAACATAAATCTTAAACTGAAAAGCAACAGCAATGCAGACAGCCGGACGGAAAGCTTGTGGTTCGACTGGTGGATCGTGGCTTGGAGGTGTGCCTCCCAGCTAATTGAATTTTGAAATTCAAGTCGAAATTAAAAACAAAAAAAAAAATTACGAGCAGCCGCCGTCGAAGCCAGCTCCTAAATAAACAGTAAAACGGAAACGTATTCGACAGGTGGAAATTGAAACTGATTGAATTGTAAAATGGAGCATAAAATGCTTGCTGCTCTTATTAATGTTTATGCGGCGCAGCTGCTGCCACGCCCACACGCCCATACGCCCAGCAGCAAGTCGGCAAAACAAGAAGCCAAACAAAAACGTTAACTGATAATTTATGCTTTTCGATTTTAATTGGCGCCATTTCTGGACCATGTTTTATGGCATTTTTTTTTGCATAATTCTTTGCCAGCATTATTTTGTCACTGAAAAAGCAAAAAGTATAATTGCGAAGCGAGGGCTGCTCGAGAATTAGCTGAGAAACATATATTACATAAATTTTAAGTTTTAAATAATAGGATAATATTCGATTTCTTAGAAATATATTTATTTAATATATCGTATAAATAAGAACAAAATTTCTGCGAAAGACCACAAAATTCTTTTTAATTTAAATTTTATTTAAATAAAACAAAATTTAATTATAAATAATTAATGTGTCTATTCGGCCGATATCTATTAATTAATATTAATTTGAAAACCAAAAAAAAAAAATTGATGTATCTTCTAATATGATTTTCACTTAAATTAAGAAGCATAAACTGAAAAATTTGTGCAGGAATTGTAAAATGTTGATTTCAAATTATGAAACAAACTTTAATATATACATAAGAATAGCTTCATTTAGAGTTGACTTTATATAATTTTGATAAGATTTTGTATAAATAACAATAACTTACAACAAAATTTATTCAAGATTATATTAAAAAATTAATTTTCTACAGATGTGTCTTAAATAAGAGATAACTTTTCAATCTAAGGGACATGAAATAAATGCAAAGTTCCATGATGAGATAAAAAAGGCTATATTTGCGACTCAAAATAAAAAGCAAAAAGAGAGGGGCAGAGGTAGAGCGAGAGAGAGAGCGTGCTTAGGTAGGAAATGGCTTGATTTACATGTTGATACCAATCAATAATTTACATACATATAATTTATGAATTATGAAATCGGAGACCTCTTATTATGTGAGTTACACATTAAACAACAAAAAGTGCGCTCCGAGGATAATAAGGAAAGATATTGAATTGCTTATCACATATCAATTTACAATGCAAGCTATTCATAGATTAGAAATCTTAAATTCATGCGGAACTTAAATTCAGGAATTCTTTACTGAAGAATATTGATTTATAATTTCTTTTATGCTTTGAGATGGCAATGCAAGACATTAAGAGCTGACATATGTAATATACGTAATATATGTCTTGGTCTAATAAATGGTTGGGCTTTGTCGTTCCATACTTTTGGGCATATGTATTTTTATTAGAGCTATAATTGAAGTTTAACTGCGCATGTAATAAAGGCAATTTTAGCTATTTTCAACGCATTAGCGGCATAAATAATACAAGTCGAATGGGCGACATAAAGACACACGATATGGCTGCCCATTTCTCAGGGTCTCAAAAATCCAGCTAGGAAGCGAGTCCGAGGCGATGAAAGTGCGTAACACACAAATGAACAGAGAACTGAGAACTGAGAGCTGAGAACTGAGAACAGAGAAAGGCAGCGAAAGTGGACGAAACGCGATATAGGCTGGCATTACCAATTGCTATATATGTGGCATACAGTTTATATATATATATATATATATATGTATATGTGTATAAATGTGATGTGGCACACCCATCAACTAGCTGGTACGCCATGTATTGCCCGCAGCTCGACGCCCACAAACAAACGATGGCGACTTATTCATTGCGCTTGCCATTAAGGTGGCTCTGATGCGGTTATTACTGCTGCTGCTACTGCTGCTGCTGCTGCTGCTGCTGCTGCTGCTGCTGTGATATATAACACGCTCATAATTGGTCATAAATCTGACAAATGTAATTTGTCATCACTCAGGCTGCAGCCAGGCGAGCGAAGCGGCTTGTAGAATGGGAAAGCCGGTTGGACTTCGCCACGCTTTGCTGAGTGCCAAAATGAAAAAGGTGCTTGACACAAAATGTCAGCTGGATATTTTTTATTACACAATCACAACACACACGCACAGACACCCCCACACACACACACACCCACACACACACACACACACACACACATACACACTCTCGCACTCACACATAAATAAACAGAGCGACGATTTTCTATGAGCGCCTAAAAGTATGCTCAAGTTCTTGAGTTTGTCACACACACACACACCCACACAGACACACCCTTGCACACATAAACAGTTGTGTGTAGCATCACACGTAAGCCACAAAGTAGTTACTTTTTATGCTTTCCGCTTTTGGCCATTGTTTTTGCAATAGCTTTGGTCACTTGAGCTCGTAAATATTTTACAAGTTCTTCGTTGCCTCCGAGGGTTGCGTCCCCTCCCCCTACCACCCTCCTCCTCCTCCTCCTACACCCCTTATCACACTCTTTGGCCACCCTCGTTTGTCTTTGGCTAACTAATTTTTGCTTTTATAGATGACGTACGACTTATTCGGGCACAGGTTCAACATCTACATTTCATTATAAATGACTTTCAAAATGGTCTAAACGCTCCAAATGAACTAAACGCTTGTGGCTGGAACTTCCCTCCCCCTTCCCACCCTTACCGCTCTTCGTAGCTGCGTTATTCGATGTTAATGATGCCAATCAATAAACCGTTGCAAATTTATGGGAATTAAGTTGCCGCATAATGAGTAAATAAGGATGCTGGACAGCAAATAAATATGCATACAAGTGCAGAGATATACATATGTATATGAATAAGATATTTATGCACAGGTGTATAAGGAAACAGGTGAAACCAATAACTGAATGCTGGGGGTGGAATGCAGGCAAAACTTGACAAAGGTCATTCCCATTTAAATTAAAATTAATTTGTTATCAAACTGAACTTCAAAATATGACAATTTAGATCTTTTGATGACAATTTAGATCTTAAAATTTAGATCTTGATTTTGGTATTGTTCCAAGGTACAAAATTTGACTTTAGAAATATTTTTAAAAAATAAATTGGAAATAATGCAAATATAAAAGTAATGAAAAATGTTTATATAGCAGTTAAATCAATTTATTTTCAACATAATTTTAATAATAAAGTATCTATTATTACAATATTTCAGTTTATCTATCAATGTCTATATCTATCTGTAGTATCTTTCAGTCTATCCATCTATTTGTAGCATCTTTTAGTCTATCTGTCTACATCTATATGTATCTATGCCCATATATAGTATCTTTCAGTCAAATGAACCCGTTTAAAGCATTTTTACTTATTTTATTTTTGTTTTTCACCTTAGCAGATAATTTTATCTCTCATTACTGAGAATTTGATTTTCAGCATTTCTGCTCGACAACAAAATACTTACAATATATTTCACTTTCAGAACTTGATCTTGAAAACGTTGAATTACTGTTATCTCAAGTAATCTGACGCTAGTAGATAGTAGATACCCTGTAGCCATTTCTATTGATAGATTATAATGTGTAACGTTTGTTATTCTCACTTTTTCAAGGGAATGCATTCGGACTCTTAATTCGCGGCCTCTGCCAGCCAAATGGGTCAGCGTCGTCGCATCTTTGCCAGATCTATGGATCACGTTGTACGTGACTATGCCTACTATTCTAATATATATGTGTACATGTTTGTATAGTCAGGCAAGTTGGAAATTTGTATATAGTGCTGGTAAATGAAATTTGATGCGACACATTTGGCAAATTGCCGCTGAGATAATATCATATATATGTATATATACATATATGTATATAAATATATTTATTTTTCTGCTCCTGTTTTTTATGCTGCTGGGCTCGAGAAAATCCGAGAATTTGAGTGCGACTCAATTGGTGGCAATTGAATTATTACACGACGACACTCATTCAATTTTCTCTGATAGGGCAATGGAAGGGGGTTGGGGGTTGGTGGTGGGGAAGGTAAATACATATATATTCGTATGTATGAATTTCAAGCACTCGCAATGCTGTCAAACACGAAATTGTGTGACACGTAAAATGGTCTCTGACATTTGACATGGCTTCAGCCATTCACCTTATGACCTACTCCTAATGTCAATTTCACTTTTCACTTTTCAAATGCTCATCGACTTGCAATTGACTTTTGAAATGGATCAAATTTTACGAATGGTATCTATGTACTTTATAAAAGTAAAACAATATTTTTATTGCGCTTGTATTTTCCATTTTTGAGCTGATATTTTATATTTATACTTATAATATTACTAAAAATGAGTTTTAATTACAAATTGTATTTCTTAAAGAAATTTTGATTTTAAATAATTTATGAAAAATTTATTTGGAAACAATATTTTAGGAATACTATTTATGAAAAAATATACACAATATTTTGGTATTAGGAATATTTTTAGGAATACTATTTATGAAAAAATATACATAATATTTTGGTATTATCTTAAAAAGAAAAGAAAAATCCCTTATTAAAGCCTCTTTTAGTATAAAATTTTTATTTTTTAATTTGATATTTAGTCATTTAGATACTCATTTAGAAAACCATATTTTATGATTATTATTTATTAAAATTTATATACAATATTTCATTATCTTAAAAAAACCCTTATCAAAGTTTTTATATCAGATAATAATATTTATACGATTATCATTTATTAAAATTAAAAGAAACCGAAAAGAAAAAAACAAATTAAAAAAAAAAAAACACTATGAATATTATTTAAAAATAATGAGATAAGTAGTTCTTAGCAAATATAAAGATATAAATAACAAAGCTTAATCATATTTAGAATTCAGTTGACAGTTCATATATTTATATGCCCCACAGCTGGAAGGGTAGCGCATCTGCACACGCATTTACGACTTGCCCGGGATATAGGCGCCTCGATGCTGCCTCCATGCCTCCAGTTTGATTGTGCCTATTGCCAGGTGCAGTTGCGAATTTGCAGTATGAGGCACGCGTATACCCTGCTCTGTCTCCTGATCTTGATAGCCAGCCAGGCGGTGCCCAGTGCGGCACGCGGCGGCCGTGGGCGCGGCGGTGGCTCGTTCGGCGGCCTCTTTGGCGGTTGGCGCAGCAAGTACGGCAGCAAGTCGTCGTCGTCCGGCGGCGGACGACGCGTGGTCAGCGGCTCGCCAATGCACACGGCGATGACGGTGCCAAAGCTGCCGCCACCGCCGCCGCCGCAACCAGCAAAGATTCAACCACAAGTGGCCAGCTATCCGCGGCAGCAGCTGCCCCCGGGCTACGGCTACGCTCCGGCTGCCGGACAGGGCACGTTTTATGCCAATGCCCAGGCAATGCCCGCAGGCGCCTTCTACTACGCACAGCCGCCCTCGTCGTTGGGCATGGGCTCAGGTGAGTGGCAGGTGGGCGCACACACGACTGCCAATTGCTAACACCTGCGTCCTTTGCAGGCACAGACTTTCTGACTGGCATGCTGGCCGGCCGCCTGATGGACAGCATGCTCTTTGGCCATCGCAGACATGTGTCGCATGTCAACCAAGCGAATCAAGAAAGTCCGTCTGCAGCTTCCGGCAATCAGCGTGAGATTATAATCATCAATAACGGACAACCGCAGGGCGAAGGAGAAACCGAACAACCGCCCAATGAGTCGCGAAGCCAGGAAGAAGAGAATCCACTCTCGCAGGAGGAGGACAACCAGGAGGGCGCCTCCAGCGAGGAGACACCGAATGCTACTGCACTGCCCGAGCCACCAGCAGGTGGCATCATCTGCTTTCCTATCATGATGAACGAAACGGATCCGCAGAACTCGGAGCAGGTGCGTCAAGTGGAGCGCGTGGTTTGCTTTCCAGCACCCAACATAGATCCACAGACAGCGCCCGTCGACTGTCAAAACGATGCACTGTGCCTGCTCCAGTTGGCCTTCAGCACCACCAGCACAGTGCCACCAATTGTTGCAGGCGATATTGGTGTTGCAGCTGAGCCCGACGATGCCTTGGAAGCCTCCAGCACAGCTGCCGATGTAGATGATCCACACGATTAGTCATTAATCTAGCCCCTAAGCTAAGATGCAAATAAATATTCACTTAGTTTCTGATTAACAGCTAAGCTAAGGAAAACAGTCGCAATATTTGAAATTATTTTTCATTTTCGTTGAACAGCAAACTTTTGCTTGCATTAGAAAAAGCTCTATTGTAACTGTAACCAAAAACAATTCATATAGATAAAAATCCTAAAAAAAAAACCACAAAGATCAAAAACATTTAACGGCAGTTTTAAACGATCTCAGCTTTGTCCGCAACAATTGGCTAAGCTTTCATAAAGCGGTAAAAGCTTACGTTGAAAAGCACGCAAAAACTTCAAAGCTCTGCAATTCACTGTTTTCATTTTATTTGCCATCAACACGCAACAAAAACCCGCCTCCAAGTTGTTGGAGCTGAGTCAGAAAAGATGACAGCTGTTCGTGGAGCCACCAACAACATCAACAACAAAAACAACAACAACAACAACACAACATGCAACACGCAATTGTAACAACAGCAAAAACATCAAATGCGAAGCCTCAACGCACAAGCTGAAAGGCAAACACATCAGCGACAGCGGCGCTGGCGTCGACGTCGACAGCGAACATAAACCGTTCAGCACGAGCACCAATACAAAAACAATTACAGCCGTAGTGTGCGTGCGTGCGTTTATGAGTGTGGGATGATCCAAGAACACGAATAAAGCTCACTTGCGTTCATTAATCCCGCAGTAACAAGGCAAACGGTAATAAACAAAGTTATGCAGTGTACATTGAAATCGGCTGGATGCAACTTTAAATCATTCACAGTGTGAAAACATTATTTATATGTGTTTTATGTTATACAAAATTAATAAAAAAAATATATACATATGTATGTATACATAAGTAAATAATGTATCTATATAATGTTTGTATGCTATATTTTAACTTATTAGCATTTATGTAATAAAATCATTCACAGTGTGAATACATTAAATGTATGTATGTGTTGTATGTTATACAAAATTAATAAAAAAAAAATTATATATATATGCATACATAAACCAATAATGTATGTATATAATTTTTGTATACTATATTTTTACTTATTAGCATTTATGTAATATGTACGTACATACATACTTATATATTTTCACATAAAGACTCTTATCAATAATTGATATATCGAAATATATAAATAGTTGTTTGTATAAGAATTTGCTTACTTAAGTAAAGTACGTAAATGATATCGTTAATGCAGCGGCAGAACTGTCTGGCACCTCTTTCTCTCACTCTCATGCGCCAACGCCAAGCAAAATAAACTAAAATTAAATAAAAACAGTAAAGCAAAACCGCTCCTATGAGACATAAAAAATGCACACATAAGCAACTATTCGAGAGAGAATCCAGAGATGACAAACACAGCAAATGGAAGAAAAATGACAACAACCGCCAGCAGAAAGCAACAACAAACGAAAACACGCCAACAAGTTGCGGCCGCTGTTGCTGTCGCTGTCGCTGCCGCTGTCGACGTCGCAGTAGCTACGTTTCGGTCGCGGTCAGCGGTGAGCAACAAAACACGTCAAATGAAAAATGTTCAACCGCATTTCAGTTGTTTGAGAAACTTTGCACGGAACTAAGCTCGAGCGCGGCGACCAAAGAAAAACATTAAACAATTTCGAAATCAAGTAAATACATGAATTAATATAAAATATTTAAGTAAACAACTGCGAATATTTGAATATAAGTAGACACGCATAACTGACTGCCACCGATCGAAAACCGGTTTAATTTAAATACATATATTAATTTATTGTTTTTATTACCATGTGCATCGGTTGCAAAAATATATGTACATATGTACAAAGCTTCTGGTTTTTTACGTTTCGTTCCATTAAACTCAGAGAATATTCAAGGTTAAGCGAATAAAAGCAATACAAAATGCATATAAATTGTATATTTATGGATCTGTTTGTATACGTATGTACTTATATATTATATTAGGACTTGTCAGACACATGCCTCACCAAAAAAAATAAAAAAAAAAAAAAACAAAAGCAGAATCGCAATTCGAAATCAATTAAAGCTCTTGGGCGTATGTATGTTATGTTAAATCTTTAGATCATATGTACGTAATTCTGTTCTATTTGTATTCAAATATATGGAATTCGCGTCATATTTTTTAGAGAAACTGTTAATTAACTCTTGAAATTATGTTTGGTCCCTCTTAATACCTTTATTATTTATCATATGTATCTTGTTGGTAAGCTTTTTGGATTATATAGAGCTGAAAAACATCTCACATTGATAAGAAACTGCTTTGAGATTTTTGCTAATTAGTCTAAAGTTGTCCCATAAGCATTTGAAAATATTTTTTGTTTTTTTTTTTTTTTTTATTAAGGCCATCGTTTCAGATATTCCCAGTTTTGTAATAGAGTATAGTTATATAGATATACAGAAAAATCATTCTATTTGGGGTACACAACGCAAATGCAGTCATCCATATAAAAGAGTCAACACCTAAAACAAATTTATAAGTGTATATTTTTATGAAAATATTTTCATGCAGTCTGCAAAGTTCAGCAGGTTTATCTAAATTTAGATAGTCTAAATTCATTTGTTTGTCCCCTCGATTGTTGTCGCGCTTTTACAAATCTAGGGGAATTGATAGACTGTAAAAAAAAGTTTCACCTAATGGACTTGGCACTATTATTTAAATAGGTCTGTAAAACAATACCATAAACAAATGCATATGGAGAATTTACGTAGTATTTAAATTGGTCTGTTTTCGAGGTGTTAAAGTTTTGTTTGGGAATTTAAATAGTATTGAATAGAATAAAATAGTTCTGAAAAATCACTTTAGCTGATGGCCCAAAAACACATTTCGTAGATACTCTTCATATGCTCAACAGATGAGTAAACAAGGTGAGCCGTGCTTTAAAAACAGTTTATTGGAGATAACCGAACCCCCGCATTACGAACCGGTTACTAAACAACTTTTGGATGCCCAATTAAGTTTACGATTCATTTTTAGCGGCCAAGTTTTGTTGCCAATTTCGAGTCGTTGGTTTTGCGGCATTTGCGGTTTGTGTAACATTTTATTTTCTTCGAAAGTAATCCACTCTTATGTAATAATACACTTCCCCTATTCGCACGCTTACAAAAGCAAATCAACGACTGAAAGAAATATATTTTTCAAAAAATAATGCTAAAAATATAATCAAATTGAAAATGGTTTATTTACGTCGAACTAGTGTTGATTCATGGACTAAGACAGACACTGGTATATAGTTAATAACGCCACGATTGACATTTTGAACCCACTGAGATAAGCGAATAATCATATTCCATATTCTTAAAGATTATACAGAATTTCAGAACTTTTGCCATATGCTATATTCCATAGAAATATTCATTTAAAACAACGTAAAACAGTAAAATTAATTGCGAGATTTGTTGCTTCCATCCGCTAACATCACAAAATGCGATTTTTTATCCGATGAATCATAATAAACAACTTTAAGCTCGTACTGTGAATGCATTTATTATAAACAATTGCATGCTTTGGTTGAGGTACAGGCTGTAAAATGTTAATTAAAGTTTTTGTTTACAACACATAGAAGCTGGAATAAGTTCTAGTATATCATATTGTATTTAAATATGATTAGTTTGCTTCGATCGATCGATCATATTCTAAACAGCATTTGAAAGTAATCGAAGTAGAAATATTATTTAACAACTAATATAAGTATAGGATTTCCTGATTCTCTATTAGCTAAGGCTTGGAATTTATTTAGCGTTTGGTTTTGCATTGTATTAAATTTACCGTAACTAAAGAATAGTTGTTTTATTTTAAGTATTATAAAACGATTTAATATGTAATACTAATATAGATTACATATTACATGCCTAAATAATGAAGTTTTTCAACTGGATCTTAACTTATAACTGTGACTTCTTTGTACATAAATTATATATTGATATATTAGAATATATCTTTATAAATTTTAAAATGTTAGAGCGCAATGAACTTTTATTATTGCTTTCTCAATTAACTGCATTTCAATTAATTGTTGTTTGCTGTCTCCAAAATAACGTTTTATTTTTTTCAATTAGGTTGAATTCCAATTTTTATTGGAGGGATAAACAAGCTTTAATTCACAATTGAAATTTATTCCAATTCCAAAAGTGTTAAAAAATGTATAAAAAGTCAAAAAATTCAATACCTAATCTACAGAATTCAATGACCTTGTCGCTATAAGCTTGACCCCGTGGCGTCTCAATATTTTATATAAGCAAAGATTTTGAACATATCAATTTCAATAAGTAGAATACTTATTTCTGTATGTATAAGGTATAAGGTTATTAGCTAAAAGTCCTCGTAGCAAAGGGCAATGGAGTGTAGCCACGCAACAAGCCGACCAAAACGCCAAGTTTTACTTAATTATCATTACCATGGGTAACGCGCCCCGAATTGTGGCAGACACCAAAAGTGGCAGCCAGGGCGTGACATTGCGTCAGCCCCAAATATGGGCAGAGTTCATGCTGAAACAATGACGCAAATATATTTCAATAATTTTTACATAGAACTTGCTTGGCGAGCATTTTTTATAATCGGGTTTGGAAATGTCAGAGGTGCAACCGGAGAGGTACTAACTGTACTGCGTACTTTATATAGGGTACTGGCTACTGGGTACTGGGTACCCAGTAGGCTATCATAGCCGCAAATTGAATCAATTGTGTGCAAACAACAAATGAAGAATGACAGCGGGGGAAATCGCGAGAGGTCGCTTTTATGCTTGATAGTGATGGGTAGGCAAATGAGATGCGCGATAAGGACTAATCGATTGCGTAATTGAATTTAACACTAACTTGACTTTATTAAATATTTGTTATGAGTCATTTAAATAAATCAAGAAGATAAGACAATTTATTACAAATTATTCCTGGAAGAGTAAAATAAAATGCGTGTGGAATGTATTTCCAGTTAAATTTGATTAAATATTGACAATATTTACGTTATTAAAATTAAAATTGTAAAAGAATAAAAGTTTGGAATCTACAAAATATGAGGTTGTATGGGACCAACGACCCATCAACGCTATAGGCAGAGTCGTTATAACCGGTTTCTACTGTATATAAAAAAATAGAGAATTAAAATATTTTGCACTCTATGCATGCTATCGATATATATCGTATGCCACAAACTTTAGTTTGATAAGTTGTTAAAATATTTAAAAATTTAATTAGATTTTAAATTTAAACATAAAAAAGTATATGTTTGATATGCTGAAAAAAAGTAAGAGTATAATTAAACGTTTTTTAATCGTTTGCCCCTGGCTTTGTTAATAATACCTACTTAAACTTCCATCCCTAGTTTCCCTATCGAGATCCCACCGAATGCATCATCACATGCATTTTTCTGGTGCGGTGGGGAATTTTATATTTATTTATTTCGCGGCTTACATTTCAGTGTTGATAAGCAGCGACCGAAGCTATTTAAGCGCTTCAGTCTAAAGATAGAAGCTCAGTCAAAGTCGAGCAGGCCGAGGAACCGAACATTCAATTATTAGAATTAACTGATAATTCAGAGAGACTTACGTGTGAAATTGTCTTTTGCAGCATGTCGCAGAATCATCCCTGGCGACTTAACAGCCGAACTCTTGGATTGGCTCTGCTAATCCTGCTCCTTGCCACGCCCGATGTGTTGGCCAAGCGCTGGTTCGGCGGCGGCGGCAGCAAAAGCCGCGGATCGAGCTCGAGCAGCCACACGGTGCGACGGCCATCATCGTCGTCATCATCATCGCACTCCTCATATGGTCATATAGATAATACGCGCCTCAGCTATGGTGGCACACATTCCCAGCCCAGCCACACGGTCTCCCGGCCAGCAACACCCTCGCCCATAGGCTGGAATGTGCCTTCCAAGCCAAAGGGTCCGCCGCCTGATTACTCCGTGCATAACCCAGCGGGCGGGGCACGGCCCAACGTGCACGAGCCTGCGCCAGTGTACAAGGCAAGTGCTCCGCCGCCCAGCTATGCGTCCGCGAACAGCAACTCGCGCCCAGCGGCCGGCGGTAGCAGCAGCGGCTCTCACTATACGCCCGCCTCGGTTTACAGGCCACGCATGAACAGCACTGGAGGCGGTGGCAGTGGCTACCATACGCCCATTACGGCCACCAACACGCATGGAGTGCAGTCCAGCTATCCGGGCGCCACGTATCACAGTCCGGGCCATTTGCCAGCCGGTGCCACATATCATCCGTCTGGTCAGCTGCCTGCTGGTGCCACCTATCACAATCCTGGAGCCTTGCCTGCTGGTGCCACCTATCACAATCCTGGAGCCTTGCCTGCTGGTGCCACATATCATCCGTCTGGTCATCTGCCTGCTGGTGCTACCTATCACAATCCTGGAGCCTTGCCTGCTGGTGCCACCTATCACAGTGCTGGAGCTCTGCCCGCTGGTGCCACCTACCATCCCGGAGGCTATGGTCCAGCTGGCGCAACCTATCATCCAGCTGGACAGATACCCCCGGGCGCCAGCTACTATCCCAGCGGAAGCGTGCCACAGGGAGCCACATACTATCCACAGCCGCCGGTTGCCGCTGTGCCAGCGGGTGCAACCTACTTGCCAGCTGGTGCTGGAATTCCGCCCGGTGCCACCTATTATGCACAGCCGCCGAAATCCTCATCCGGCCTGGGTTTGGGTAAGTGGCTTCGATCTCGTTACGAGAAGAACATCTCTAATTGGCTTCATTTGCTTTACAGGCACGGGACTCATTGCTGGTGCTCTGGGTGGTGCCATTCTGGGAAGCGCCCTTACGCCCAGCAACACTCGCGTCATTGAACACGCGCCGTCTGGCGGCTATGGAGGTGGCAACTATGGAGGCGGCGGCGGCGGCAGCAGTGGCGGAGACGATAAGATCATTATCATTAACAACGGTCCGCCTGGCTCGGTGACTACCACAGGCGCCGGCGCCGGCACCACAGTCATCAACACGGGCGCCGCTCAGCCCGCCGTGGCAGCCGCTCCCATTCAGCCAGCTCAGCCTGCGCCAGCAGCTGCTCCTGCTGCAGCGCCAGCTGCGGGCGGAACACCGCTTGCTCCATTGTCACCACCAGCTGATGGGTCAGTAGTTCCGCCTGTAGTTGCTGCAACTGTGGCAAATGCCGCGCCACCTGCTACGGCTGCGCCAGCTAATCCCAATGCTCCACCAGCTAATCCTCCAGCCGCTGATCCCAATGCTCCGCCAGCTAATTCTCCAGCCGCTGATCCCAATGCTCCAGCTGCTGCTCCACCCGCACCAGGCGGCATTATCTGTGTGCCTGTGCGCGTGCCAGAGCCAGATCCCAAGGATCCCACCAAGACAATTGAAGTGGAGAAGATTGCATGCTATCCGGCGCCTCCGCCGGAGCCACCAACCAATGTCACGACGCCTGCTCCAACGGCAGCTGCGCCAGCTGTGGCACAAAATGGAGATGCACCGCTTCTCGCACCCTTCCAGACGACTACACCCGTGAATGTGCCCGAGGGATCCGTGCCCTTGGCACCCTTCTCCCCTGGCGCCCAGCCTGATGTCATGCGCATGCCTGGACAGACGTCAGCGCGACTCTCCGCGGAGTCGGGATTGCGCGACGCTCACAATGCTGCTGGCAAGCCCTTGTCCCCCTGGAGTTCGTTGTCTGCCCTGCTGACGTTGCTTGTGGCCTACTCTCTGCATTAACCAGGAATGGACATTCTCTCCAGCTTCTAGCGAGTTACATGTTTAGCAGGCCTCATCCAAAATCGATGAAACGTCTCCTTCTATTTTGTAAACCAAGCGAATTCGTGGATATTCATTTATGCATGTGTGTACTCATAGTTCTGTGTTAGACCTATAATTAAATAAATCGTAATAATTATTTAAATGGTTCTCCCTGCCTTGCTTTGTTTTTTATTAAACGCATTTAGCTTAAAAAATCCTTTGCTCATCATGCATTTTTTTAGCTATTCAAAATGTTGTTTATATTCTTAGATATGTTAAATACAACATTAAAAAAATATATGTAAATGCCAAAAAAAAACCTGCATTGAATGCTGTGATTCCCTTTCTTATCAATAATATCGGATTTCGTTTAGCAATAAGGCCATCTAGTGTGCGCAAGCAACAACAAACTCAAATGAGCGTCATCTACCGGCACAGCAAGAGTCGAACGAATGGGATGCTTAGTTGGGTTTACTGGAAGTTCCTTAAAAATTCGTTAACATTTTTAGTAGCACTTCCGTTCTTAACGATTTTATTTATTCATGAACCATTCGAAATTTCTTTTGTCAAATGTTAGCTTCTAGAAATAACAACAAATTTAACATGCGTAAATTTTACAATTGACAATTTTTATTCAAACCTAATTACTTAATTTAAGTCTAGCAAAAAAGTCATCATCAACATCAATGGCAATTTGTCATCGCTAGATTCCTTATGAATTTATGTATGTACATATGTGTCACGATTTTCGTTTCGGTTCACATAAACGCGCTGATAAGCAGCGAAGCTATTTAAGCGCTCTATGTTTATGACAACAGCTCAATCGAAGTCGAAAAGCTAAGAGAATTATACAATATATATAGAAAGTGCCGAAAATCTATTGTGAATTGCTTCAGTGCAGAATGTCGCAGATTTGTTTGTTGAGAATAATAAGATTGACTCTAGTGTTGGCTTTGCTGATCCTGATCCTCGAGTCGCCCGAAACGGAGGGCAAAGGCCGCGGCGGGAAAGGCGGCTCGTTCTCGTTCGGGTTCGGTAAATCATCATCATCGAAGTCAGGGGATGGTTTTCATCTCCCAAGAAAAACACATATGTATACTCATCGAATTCATTGCATTGGGGCTCTAGTGATAGCGATACGGAGGATGAGCAGACTACTATTCCAGTACCCGTATATCATGAACCAACTACACCAAAACCAGCTTATTTGCCCTACATTCCAATAAGGTCAAAATCCCCATACGATGTAACTATAGGTAAGTAACTTGCATCTCAATTAGAAGAGTAATTGTGTGTATCTGCCTCCGATTTCCTTTCAGGCAATGATCTTTCTGTTGCTAAAGTATGGAAGCAGCTCTTGGAACTTGAGGATAAATTAGTAAACGGTCGCCGTGAAGGCAGTCGCAGTCGCAGTCGCAGTCGCAGTCGCAGTCGCAGTGACAGTGACAATCCCTATGGGCTGGTTCAGCATCGATTCTTTTGCGGGCATAACTGTTGATTATTTAATTTAGTAAATAACTCGACGATTGACATTTTGAACCCACGGAGAGATAAGCTAAGAGATGATTATATAAAATGTTCTTGTGAAGTAACGTAAAGCAGTAAAATTAATAACGCCATTTGTTTCTTCTATCTATCCACTGACATCACGAAGAACCCAAATACAATTATTATGACACCTGTGTGTGTATACTTATGAATTAAATTTGTTATGCTTTGATATACATACATATTATGGAATCTTTACATTTTTGGGGATCTTAAGAAATTCTCTTCGCATGTATAATATGTACTTCCGGGAATGCCTCTAAATTGATAGATACTAAAAACAAAGAGAATACACCGAGACTGCCCCTGTTTAAGACCTACACCATTCATCTTATTAAGGAGGGATTGCAGTTATCCATATCGATATGCAAAAGTGACTTACAAAACATTATCACTAATCTAATTTAAATTTTAACTTAAGCGGATGCGTCGTTGAGTTTGCAGAAGTTCGGTGTAACCACTCTTAGCAAGCTTAGCGATGACACACACCAATCTCACAATCAGTTACACTCTTAAGACTGTTTTTAAGGAGTCAAAAAGTCTATTAGATTTGTTGAACTGACTTCAAATGCTGAATTTCATTACCCTTTTATAATTCATTTTTTAAATACTTTAATTACAGTCGTTTTGATTGTTAATGAGTAAAATAAATGAAAATGATTTGTGATTACAATTGTAAGATATATTGTGCTGTAATAAACTCTTGACGTAAAATAAATTATTCATAATTAACAAAACATATACCTTAGTTTGTATATTCGAATATATTATTAAACAATATAATGGTATTATTGCTTATCTCTACGCACACGCAAAATAACGCACGAACGCACACATACATATACATATATATGTATGTATGTCATAAGGAATCCCCTGCTTTTTTGTTATTTTGTTAACTCGCAATTCCCTCTAATTGTATAATTGGACATCTTCCAGCTCTACTGCCACTTCAATATCCTTTGTTTATGGCATCAAAATTTCAAGATTCGAGATTCAAGATTCCGGAGAAAAGGCAAACGGACAATTTATAGGTGGTCCATGGCCGTACTGTCTTCCATACATTTCGCAAATCATTTGTTATCGCTAAATTTCTTATGAATTTATGTATGAATGTGCGTATCAAATTGGTTGTTTTTATGTGTTAATAAGCAGCGCAGCTATTTAAGCGCTCTGTGTTGGCGACAACAGCTCAATCGAAGTCGAAAAGCCAAGAGAATTATATATAGAAGGTGCCGAAATTCATTTGTGAATTGCTTCAGTGCAGAATGTCGCAGAATTCTTTGTTGAGAATATTAAGCTGGACTCTAGTGTTGGCTTTGCTGATCCTGATCCTCGCCTCGCCTGAAACGGAGGCCAAAAGCCGTGGCAGCAGTCGCAGCTCATTCTCGTTCGGGTCCGGCAAATCATCAAAGAAGTCAAGGGGATGGTTTTCTTTTCCTAAATCCCACAGTGCGGGTCGGAACAACTTACCGTCATCAAATATATTCAATTGGCGACGTCATACAACTACTACTACTACAACTCCAGAACCTTTTTATCAGCCAGAACCGGCTACGCCCAGGCATTTTTTTAATAGCTATTCAGAGCGGCGGACATCCCCATACGATATTAATTTAGGTAAGTAGCTTGGAGCTTGTAACTAGAAAAGTATCTAGAACTGAATCCGATTTCCTGGCAGGCAATAATCTTGATATTGGCAGGGCGTGGAGAGACATTTCGAAAATTACTGATGGCTATATAGCCTTAGTCAGGCCAGTAACTAAGTGAATCCTTATGGCAATCTCTGGCTCAGCATCGATTCTTTTAAATTGCGAACAATTTTACGGCCTCGAATAATTGTTAATTATATAAAGAAACACATATATTTTTCAACAGTAAATATCGCCACGAGTGACATTTTGAACCCACAGAGAGATAAGCTAAGAGATGATTATATAAAATGTTCATGTGAAGTAACGTAAAGCAGTAAAATTAATAATGCGATTTGTTTCTTCTATCTATCCACTGACATCATGAAGACCCCAAATACAATTATTATTATGACACTTGTGTGTGTAGATACTGGAAACAAATAAAATACACCGAGACTGCCGCTGTTCAAGACCTGAACACCATTGATCTTAATAAGGATAAATTGCAGTTATCCATTTAGATATGCAAAAGGGACTAATAAATCATGAAATATTTATTTGTTTTGTTGTATCCCTGATCTATCTTTATATACTGGTCTGTGGCTTAATTTCTTATTATTTTTATTTTCTTGTATAAAATATATATACTAGAGACATTCATTAAATTTGCTGAGAATACAGACAAAGTAGTGAATTTCTCTATAAAATCATAGCGCAGAATTGTCTTGGGAAACTAAGCAGCTGGACTCTTGTTTAGGCTCTGCTAATCACTGATGATCACATTTAAATTTTAAGCGGATGCTTTGTTGGGTTTGCAGAAGTGGGTTAATTAGTCGGTGCCATTTTGCAGCACTTGAGCTTAAACAGCATACAATTGTTTATGAGACTTTCTAACCAAGCTTAGCGAAGACACACACCAATCTCAGAATCAGTTACACTTCTGAGACTGTTTTTAAGGAGTCAAAAAAGTCTATTAGATTTGCTGAATTGACTTGAAATATTGAATTTCACAAAGTACACTTTTCACTTTTTAAATATTTTAATTACAGTCGTTTTGTTAATTGCTAATGAGTAAAATAAATGAATATGATTTGTGATTACAATTGTAAGATATATTGTGCTGTAATAAACTCTTGACGTAAAATAAATTATTCATAATTAACAAACTATATACATTAGTTTGTATATTTGAATATATTATTAAACAATATAAAGGTATAGTTGCTTATCTCTACGCACACGCAAAATAACGCAAAAACGCATACATACACATGTATATGTATATACTTATGTACATACAAAATCATAAGGATTCCCCTAATTAATTTAATTTTTTTTATTTTTGTTAACTCGCAATTCCCTCTAATTGTATGACATCCATTTGACATCCTCCAACTTTACCGCCACTACACACGGACAATTTATAGGTGGTCCATGGCTCGTACTGCCTTCCATACATTTCGCAAATCATTTGAATCTATGTACGTATGTATGTATGTTTGCAAGTGCGTATCAAAATGTTTGTTTTTATGTGTTGATAAGCAGCGAAGCTATTTAAGCGCTCTGTGTTGGCGACAACAGTTCAATCCAAGTCGAAAAGCCAAGAGAATTATACAATATACAAAGAAAGCGCTGAAATTTAGTTGTGAATTGCTTCAGTGCAGAATGTCGCAGAATAATTTGTTGAGAATAATAAGCTGGACTCTAGTGTTGGCTCTGCTGATCCTGATCCTCGCCTCGCTCGAAACGGAAGCCGGCACAGCGGCTCGCTACAACGCAGGCACATCAAATCCATTCAGGTGGAATTCTCATACAACTACTTCTACGACTACAACTCCAGAACCGATATATCAGCGACAACAGGCAACATTCGAGCCAATTTATAATACAGGCCTTGCAGAGAAGCTGGTATATAATAAAGATATTAATTTAGGTCAGTAGCTTGGAGCTTGTAACTAGAAAATTATCTAGAACTGACTTTCATTTCCTTGCAGACAATCAGCATGGCTTTGGCGGGTGGGCCGTTTCGAAAATTTTTGCTGGCTATAACCACTTAGGCAGGCGACCAACTGTGTGAATAACTTTTTACAAATCCCTCTGGCAATCTCTGGTCAACATCGATTCGTTTAAATTGCGAACAATTTTACGGCCTCGAATAATTGTTGATTATACATATATAAAGTAATACAAATATTTTTCTAAAGTAAATATCGGCACGAGTGACATTTTGAACCCACGAGAGATAATCGAAGAATCATTCTTAATCATTCTTCTTAAGCGACCAATCATTCTGAGCTGAGATCACAAATACCATTATTAAGTCTGTGCGTTGACTAATGTAATAATTTCAATTAAAATTTTGTCAAATTTTTCAGCTATTTTAAAATTCTTATTTTTAGCTGTATATTAAAATCTAATAAAGAATTTGGAAGAATTAAGACTAGGATCGTTAAGTAGGTATTCGTTATCATTTTGCAGCTCGTAAGTTCTCAAAGCTTTTATTTATACAGGATCCATTCCAAACTGATTCTTTCGCAGCGAAGACACGCACCATTTATATGATTTCTTGAAAAAATGGAATGTTTTGTATGCCGAAACATCGGATCTATTCATTTATGTATATCGAAATCAATGTAAATGAGTTGAATAATTAAATATGATTTGTGTTTACAGTATTTTAATATCTATTATGCTATAAACACATTACTAGTTTATAGGTAAATTATAATATATTCTATATAAATATTAATGGATTTGCTTATTTAACAAGTTAAACATATTTATTAGATTACTTATTGTTAAATACATCTATTCCATATATTCGAATAGAGATTAGGTTCACGATTGATTCAAAATCACAAATTTTAATTTTATTTTGAGAAAATAAATTTGGGCAAAAAATAAAAAAAATAATTGGAACTCGCAATTAATCGATTAATATCTTCAATCGCCCATCCTTATGTTATAGGTAGATATTTATTTTTTATCGCTAGATTCGTTATGCGAAACAGTCGGGAAGTATGATTTACATTTCGGTTCTGATTAGTGTTTTTTCTATGCACCGAGAAGCTATATAAAAGGTCGTGGTTGGCGGCAGCAACTTAGTCAAAGTTCGGAATGCGAAGCAACTAAACATTGGGATTGTTTAAATATTCTGAGAATTTAGTGAGATTTAAAGGAGATTTTCTTTATAGGAGGATGTCGCTGAATCTTCGCTGGAGACTTAGGAGCTGGGTTCTTATGTTCGCCCTGCTGATTCTTTTCCTCGCCATCAACGATGTGCACGCCCGCTTCAAATTTCGTTGGAGCAACCCGTTCGGCAGAAAGCAATCTTCATTCAACGTTGGCTTCAAGCAACACCAGCCTTACAAGCCATACATGCCAGATGTGGCCATTACACACAACAAACAGCACGGTTTAAAGAACAGCTACCAAGGACCCTTCTATCCACAACCTCCGGTTACCGCTGTCCCATCCTATTGGAATGCCGCTGTTCAGCCTTCCAATGCTGTTAAACCACCCACTGCATTCACAAATTTGCGGGGTATACAGAACAGCTATCAAGGACCCTTCTATCCACAACCTGCGGTTGTCGCTGCTAAGCCTCCCACTGCATTCACATTCCAGGGTAAGCAATACATCTTTCCAGGATATTTCTATCCACAACGTCCGATAACCACACTGTCAACATATTTGCCAACTGGAACCACGCCTTCCACCACACTCAGCTTTGATTTAGGTAAGTAGCTGACCGCTCATAATAAGAAGAAAACCTTTTCTGACTCTCGTTTTTTGTTGCAGATTCAGTCTTAAGTATCAACAATAGATCTAATGAATCGGTATTTAGTGAACCGCCAGCAAACAGCACAGCGCCGACTTTCCTTGTTTCCCAATTCAATTCGTTGTCTGCCCTGTTAACGGTTTTTGTCGCCTACTCTTTGCATTAGGAGGAACAACTAAACTAATCGATCAGTCGTTGTTGTCTTTCATGCGTATTAAATTTGATAGACAAACTCTTTCCATATATGAAACTTATCTTATTTTTTTATGCCATTAAAAATAGGCATAATGATTTTGTAAAAATGTTTTTTAAGTTATCGTCAGCCTTGCTTTACGATTAAGTGACTCCCACTACAAGAATAAAAAGCAAATTGAAGTTTAATAAAAAATCTTTATTTTCGATTACAAGAAATACGTTTATTAAGCAACCGCAAATCCTAAATCCTACATAAACAAACTAGGTAAGGCCGACCTATTAAAGGATATATATGTATATGTATTGATCAGGATCAAAAGTAAAGTAGATTGTCCGTCTCTCGGAATGGATGAACGCGTCGATCTCATTAGCCATAAGAAAACTTACCATAATATATTCAGCTAAAGGACACACATATTTTTGAATACGTGGGGTGAATATTTTTCTCGGCTAAGTATATACTTTTACTTGATTACCATTATAGATTAATTCACAGAGTATACTTTTCGTTATAATGCTGTAAACTATATAGTTTAGGTAATTGAAGACCTGAACACCATCATTCCTAAAAAGGACAGGTTGCAGTTATCCCCATCGATAGTCACAAGTGACCAACAAATCATGAAATATTTATTTTTATTTATTTTCAATATAAAATCAATGAATATGATTTGCGGTTGCTTAATAAACGTATTTCTTGTAATCGAAAATAAAGATTTTTTATTAAACTTCAATTTGTTTTTTATTTTTGTAGTGGGAGTCACTTAATCGTAAAGTAAGACTGACGAAAAATTTTTTATATGGATTTGACGGGGAGGGAATTATTTTTATTTTGATACTCTGTTACCGTCTTGGAGTTGGCATGTATTACATAATCAACTATTAATCAGCAATCCAAAAAATAATAAGAAAATCTATCTTTAGGTAGGCGAGAATCATTATTTTGCTATATACATACGTTGCTTAGTATTACTCAGCCGGAACTAATGCGGCAAACTAATGATCGAAATTGCGAATCGTTATTTTATAAAATTCCTAGAATGCACGCATATGAGTGCGTGTGAATGTGTGTACACGTACACAATTATTCTGATGACCTTTTCAGCACAGTATTATTTATTGTTTTTAAAATATATTTTAATTCTGAAAAAAATAAGCAATTTTATTTTTCAACTTAAATTTAATTCGTATATAGCCGGAGGATATCGGATATTAATATTTATAAACTTTTAAAAATAATTTAGTTTAATAAAAAATAATGTGTAATAGTGGTTTAATTTTTTTCTGCGGCTCTTGTGTTATTCATATTGATACGCAACAAAGGTATTTAAGCGCCACTCATTAGCGACAGCAACTCAGTCAAAGGGCGAAAGGCAAAGGTGCTGAGCATAAGGATTGCCTCAATTTGGTGAGAATTTATCGAGAGTTGGTTGTAAGCCACGCGATTGTCGCCAGCATGTGGAGGAACTCTCACTGGAGACTAAGCAGCTGGACTCTTGGGTTGGCTCTGCTGATCCTGCTCGTCGCCAGTCCCAAAGCGCAGGCCAGGAACCGACACTCGTCTCATCACTCGTCGCATCATCACTCGTCACATGGTGGACATTCCTCAAGTGGGGGACATTCGTCAAGTGGTGGACATTCGTCACATCACCAATCGCCAAGCGGTGGACACAACTCTGGTGGCACCCATTTGAATCCCAGCCACGCGAACTCCCGGCCAGAAATTGGCTGGAATGTAAATCACAAACCACAAGGTCCGCCGCCTGATCACCCCATCGACCACGATCAGCCGCAAACAAACCATCATCCGGATAAGACAAATGTGCCCATTGGCTGGGATCTACCTCAAAAACCACAAGGTCCTCCGCATGATCACCCCATCTACCCCGATCAGCCGCATATCAATGTACCTCAAAAACCACAAGGTCCTCCGCATGATCACCCCATCGACCCCGATCAGCCGCATATCAATGTACCTCAAAAACCACAAGGTCCTCCGCATGATCACCCCATCGACCCCGATCAGCCGCATATCAATGTACCTCAAAAACCAGAAGGTCCGCCGCCTGATCACCCCATTGACCCCGATCAGCCGCTTACCAACCATCCCACGGAGAAGACAAATGTGCAGTACTATCCCCAACCATCAGTTACCGCATCGCCCGCTGGTGGTGGAGTTTCTCAAGGTGCCACCTACTAGCCTCAACCGATTTGGGTTTGGGTAAAAAGTCAGTAGAAGTTCCCTTATAACTCTATTTGTTTTCTTTGCAGACAATGACATTAAAAAAATTGTGAATGACATTTTGAAAGAAAGCCGTAAACAGTCCTCTAAAAGGCACCACAATAAGCACAATTCCAAGTCCGATGGCCATGAAGGCAGCGGCGAAGACGATCAGAACATATTTATCGACTACGGCTTAGAGGAATCGGACGACACAACTACAGAACTTCCAGCAAATAGCACAGCGCCTCTTGTCTCCGTTTCCCAGCTGAGTTCGTTGTCTGCCCTGGCGACGGTTATTGCGGCCTACTGTGTGCATTAATTAGATATTCCTCATAGATCGTTCCCTGTTGCTTTCTTCGATATATGTATGTGCAGAAGGAACAGAGCTACTCAATATATAAATAATAATTTTGCTTATTTTTTTACATAAGAAAGTTTCACATCGTTTGATTTAATTCAATGATTTTTCGATAATTATATTTCAACTTATAACAAAGGAGTTGAGTGGAACAGCTGAATGAGCGCCATCTATATGTTAATAAAGTAAGTAAGTAATTTAACGAAAGTGGATGCTAAGTTGGGTGTGCGTTTATTCAAGAACCATTTGAATCAAGCTTAGTAAAGACATGCACCTCATTAATTATTCGATATATAAGCAAGTTTTACAATGTGGATAAAGAACTTAAATTTTGTCCTAAGGGATGAAATTTTTAAATTATCTTCAAATAGAAAGAGCCACAAATATTTATATATATGTTTTCAAACTTTTTGTTCAGTAAAATAATTAATTTGTTTTCGCAAAGATCTTTTTCTCTTCCGGTGTTCGTTGCGTATCTGCTTCCGAGTAAATGGAAAAGCCTCTAAATTGATTGCAACTGGGAATCAAATGGAATACACAAAGTCTGCCGCTAATGAAGATCTGACCACCAGATGCACTTATCCCTAAAGAATGCGTAATCAAAATGACTACTAGACCACGATATATTTTATTTATGATTTGCGGTGGCTTTAATAAACACGTTTCTTCCGTCATTAAATCGTAAAGCAATGGCGACACTTGAAGATAGTCGGAAAATATTTAAAAAACCCGTTTTCTTTTTCCATGTTTAACAATAAATAAATAAATATGAAAGCTTATAAAGATAAACTTTGGTTATTTTTTTAACTATAAACAAAATATGAATGGAAATAAGATGTTGAAACTCTTTCGTTTCACTGATAAATCTAAATTCCTATGAATTCATATGAAATAATGTTGTTGTATTTTTACACATTTATTTTGCGGTTTATGTGTTTATACGCACCAAATGTATTTAATCGCTCCTCCTTAGCGGCAGAGGCTCAGTGAAAGTCCGCAGGGCAAAGGAGCTTTACGAGCGAGAGTTAAGTGGGAATTTCTTCATTACAAGATGCCGCATAATTTTTGCTGGAGACTAAACAGCTGGACTCTTGTGCTGGCTCTGTTCATCCTGCTCGTCGCCAGTCCCGATGCCCAGGCCGGCAAGTGGTTCGGCAGCAGCAAAATGTTTCCACGCATGTCAATTGGTGGACACAGCTCTGGTGGCGGTGGCTGGAATGTTCTCGGTAGCCCAAAGGCTCCGCCACTGCCAGCTTACAATCCTAAGCGGTACTTTCCTCAACCAGCAGTTAGAGCAGCGGACTTTAGTGGGTTCTTTTCTCGAGGTGCCACCTATTATCCATACCTGACCAAAACGTCATTTCCTTATAACTCTCTCTGTTTTCTTTACAGTCAGTGGTGCTGTTGACCAGATGGGAAGAGCCATTTCATCGATCAACGGCATCAGCAGTAACGAATTCGATCAGAAAAAACTCATCGACATGGATGCAAGTGAACCGCTTCTTATAAATCCACCAGCACATAGCACGGCGTCTGTTGTGTCCTTTTCAAAGTTGAGTTTGTTGTTCGCCCTGGTGGTGGTTTTTATGTTAAGGAGAAATATATTTTGTAATGGATATATCCCCAAGTAAATCAAATAATTGTTCGTTTTTTGATAAAAAATATATGTAGCTTCGAGTATAAAATAGATCAACTATTATTCGGTTTCTATAAAAGACTCTCCAAATTTGTTTAGTTAACTGAACGGTTCCTTATCGATAAAATATATTAATCAACCCATTTACTCAATGAACAGCAGACCCAAGTGAACGCCACCTATCGGCTTTAAAAATTAATTGTATTGAAGCACAAACAGAATTTAACGAACGTGGTTGCTGACTTAGCTTATGAACGAACGCACTGTCGTTGAGTATTTTATTTATGCAAGAAAAAGCTTAGTGAAGACACGCACCACATTTACGATTTCATTTGGAAGTCAACTGCATATTAATTATACAATTTTTATGTTTTGACTTAAAAAATTAATAAAAACTTTATTTCGACAAAATTTGCATTTATTATGCAATATATGTTCAATGCTTGCAATTTTTTATAGCAATTTTCATTCTTCCTTCTGCTTCAAAGATATTAATGAGAATCAATGTTGTTTACAAAAAAGTTCGATTTGCTCCTTCGAGCATGTTGTAAACATTCAATATACAACGGTAACAAATTCTTATAAAGTTGCGGCTTACCCAACTGTTGCGAGTGTGGGATAAGTTTTCAAGTTACCATTGGGAAAATCAATTCCATATTTAGTTAATTGAGCAAAAATACAGATAACAATTTTTACTAAATGTATGACGAATATATTTTCATACCAGTAATTACATAAGTATGAATAACTAACACAAACATTTCGGTTCTTAGAACCGTAACTTAATCTCTCCTTCTATATAATCAAAGATAAATAATAAATGTTAAGAGTTAATGCGATTAAAATTTGGAGCTTGTACTAAGTTCTTCTTCTGGGATGATAAGTGAGAGCCAAGCGGTTCGCGCATCCTTATCGAAGAGCACATAGTAAAGGAATAACACAAAACCCTGCACTGTGGCCAAAATGCAGAAGAGGAATGTCGACGGAACTCCTAGCTGAAAGTAGGAGCAAATGCCAAATATCCAAGTAAATCCCAACATGAAGAAGAGCAGGATATAGAGTCGCAGTTGATGACAAATTATATTCCCGCTGCGATCCTCGATCCGCGATACTCTGAGGAAGATGCACACAAAGCTGAACACATTGATTGTAAGCACTATTCCGATGGGTACGAGTACGCCGTAGATCAAGCCCCGGCCCGACGGGTAGCACAAAGACGCAAATTCTCCGGACATCAGTGGTGCGTACGATTCGCGGTTTATCAAAGCCAGCAGCAAGGTGGGCACCAGTGGAATGGTCCAGGCAATGAATGCACAGTGGCGGACAATGTGCGCCTGTGGGGGAGCGATGATCAGGACGTGCCTACGATACTGCAGATAGCCGATGAGCAGCATCCAGCTGAACAGCAGCAGAACCGAGTACTGAAACGCGATGCCCAGTGCGATGCAGGCTCGTCGATTCTCATCAAAGGAATAATACATGTACCACTCGTTGATAAAGTGAAACAGGATCAGACCGAAGAAGAGCGTCATGGCCAGACACATGTTGAGCAGCAGCTTCTTCGCCCTTATGGAACGCCAGCGCTTGGAGATCGCCGCCGTCAGCCAAATGGCCATCAAGCCGAAGATCGACAGACCGCAGCCAACGGCCGTAATCTTGTCCAGCATGTCTTCGATGTCGTCCACCTCCTCCATGTCGTAGTTCATGTGGCAATTCAGCTGCTTGCAGCTGCCACCCAACAGAAAGGCGAACTGCGTTAAATGATTCGTATGGCACACAACGATCGGATCGTTGGACAAACTTATGGACTTCGTATTAACGCCGTCTCTTATCCACGTACTGTAGTTCCAGTAACCGCAATAATAATCGGTTTGATTGGGGTCAGCAATTGGTTTGCCGTACAGTTCGTTCCGCATTAGAAATACTATTGGATGCGGCAAGTGCTCTAAAATGGAATCCAGTATAGTTTTTGATTAGCATAATTAAGAGTAGTTCGAGACATGGAATCCTATTCGGAATCCTACTATAATTATTTTAATATTACACATTTAATATGCATATATAAATATTTATATTTTATGTATATAAATATACCTTGTATACTCACTCGATGCTTGTGGTATGTTTATAGAGAGGACGTAGTCGCCAGGAGCAGCTTTATGCGTCTCAGATATGTCGACAAAGAGTGCATTTTTCGCATAGATCTTGAATACCAAATAGGTAACTCCGGACTCTTGCAGTTCCTTCCACAGTTTATCTGGTATGTAGGAGGCTGTTTGCAGACCGGGCTCCCTCTTCAGCTCCTCCAGACTCTGGTTGGCATAGAGAAAACGATACCAAAAGCCGTTCTCACTGAAGTCTTCGCGCTGCGGACCTGGCTCCGAGTAAATGGCAATGCCTGTAAATTGATTGCAGCTGGGAAACAAATAGAATACACTGAGACTGCCGCTAGTGAAGATCTGAACACCATTGTATATCCTCTCATCGATCTCGTCCCCTGCGAAAATATTTGCCAGGGGCCTATTACAGTTATTCATACGCTGGGCCAATGCATTCGTATAGTCCTCGAACCTGGAGAGAAGCTCGTTGGTGGCATTCTGTTGGGCCGAGATCTCCAGCACGATTGAATCCGTGTCCATCAGATTGTTGTAGATGCCGATCATTTTTTTGCATACAGCCAAAGTCTTCGGCTCCATTGCCACTTTGCTGATTATTTTGTTCACATTGACGACATCGACTGGCTCTATTTTGTGATTATCCGTAACGATTATTTTGCTTACTTTCTCCATTACAGCGAGCGGAAAGTTGATTGAAGAGCGAAACGATACAAAATCGTTGAGATCGAACTGCAGTTGATTGAGAGTTTGGCTAACCGTATTGTTTGCCAGCTGGCAGGTGATGTTCCCCAGCTCCTGCCACTGGCCATTCGCCAGACAACGTCGCCTCACAGGCAGGCCAATCTCATCCACGCACAGCGTCTTCATCAGGGCATACTCATTGCTAGCCGTCGATGGGAACTCATTGTTGAAGGTTTCTAATCCATTCGGTGTCTTATAGAAATGCACAAAATTCGTGGGTTTGCAATTACGAAGCGCGGCGATACCCGAAACAAGACCCAAAAGGAGCCAAGGTAAGCTGTAGGAGCACATCTTGGGTCTCCAGTGGCCGATGGAAACTAAACTTTCAAATCGAGAGCTGAGTGCGAACAGTCACAATTTCCAATGATTTACATTCGCTTTGTGGCTTATATATAAATAACTATGAGATAAAATATTGTGGTTACTGAATGCTTATGATTATTTTGATTCTCTAAAATAAAAGAAAACTGTAGCTTTATATTTTGTTAAGAACTTAAAAGATTAAGCGGGAACATCTGTTGATAGCCGATATAGTCGATAGCTGAACTGTATAAATAATATATTTGAGATCACATGTATACATTTTTAAAAATAAAAATTAAGAAGCATCAACAAGTGTTCTAGGTTTGATACCTATTTGATGTTATTAAAATATGTTAAATATTATATTAAATAAATTATATTAAAAATTAATTAATATTAAAAATTAATTAAATAGGTACTTAAATACTGAACAAAATATATATTTATAAATAAATTGACTTGACAAAAGCAGCTTATCAACATATTTAACAAACTATTATATATGATTTTATTTTATATAGATTTCTGCCTGCATTTGCTTAACTTCTACTGTTAAATATTTACACAGGCCTATTCCAACTTATACTCTAGAAAGTAAAGACTTTGGCTTCTTTCTGTTTGTTAGCAAACCCACACGGCTTAGACTTAAAACTTTGGCAACATCATCTGAGCAAAAAATAGAATTTATTCACTCTAAAAACGTCAATAAAACGCAGTCGTTCTTAATGGAAAATCTGAAAAGAAGTTTTAGTCTAAGTTTTTGTTACTTTACATGCAGTTGCAATGCTGACGTTCAACTCTATCTCGGAATAAACTTTTTGGCTGTGGACAGATTTGTGTGCCTGCCATACCAAAACTTATGTGAAATACAAACTACACAAAATCAAGTTTTTTCTAGATATGCGCACAAAAAAAAAAACCAAAAAAAAAAGGTTTTAGATTTTAGAATGACATTTCGACTTGTTTATGTGATTTGAAGTTCTGCAACGTGCAAAAAGAATGTTAAAGAAAATTTCTAACTTGCTTAAATTAAAATCAAAACGTAACTATAAAAAAATAAAATAAAATAGTCTGGTTTATTAATTATGTTTGTTATGATGATAATATTATAATATGCCTTATTCTCTACAAAGATTATAAACTTTTATAGCAATAAAATATATTCTGTGTTGAAGTTCGCTTGTTAGGCGAAAACAATCCGGTAGCCACTTATCAGTTGGCACATAAATCCATAAATTTGGAGTCCTATTTGTATATTGATGAGCTGTCAAATGTATCGGAACTATACTCGCAGGTATTACGAGTGCATGCATAATAATTGGCACACTCCGGCGGAGGCGACAATTCCGTAGCAAGCGGCGTAAAAATAATTGGCAACAAATCGCGGCAGCGGCATAAAATCAAGGCAATCCATAAAAAAAATATATATATATGTACATATATGCATAAATGTGAGCTTGACATTGGCAGCACTGACTGTTTGATTGGACTGTTAAGACTTTTATTGGTCTTAAGGGAATATGATCTGAAGGGAATCAAATAAAGCTAAGACAGCCAAGAAAAAAAAAACCAGTCAAGAGTTTAAAGGGAAATAATGTTGAATATCAGTATGAATGTAGAAACAATTTTTTCTTAATTTGTGGCAAAATTTTACAATAAATAAGTTATTAAGTGATTATTAGAAAACAAAAAAAAATATGTATATTATATGTATACAAAATTACATAAAATGATACATTTCATAATTTACATTTCACCTTTATAATTCATAATTATATATGTACGACATACATGAACAACAAAATATGTATAAGATACCTGTGAACATCCAAAGCCCACAAACTACCACAAAATATGATTAAAATTTAGGAGTATATGTGGAGCAATCTCTGAGAATATTTCAAGCATCACATAAAGTTATTAACCAACTGTCGTTTCAGAGCAACTTCTTGTGCACTTCAGAATCTTTTGGGTCAAAGCCATAAATGGTTATTATATCATATGCTGGCAACAGCACATAGAAACAACAGCCAACAACCTTATAGCGAGTCTGATGCTAAGATGGGGAGGGGGAGTAGGGGGAGTGCGATACAAAGTTTGTCATGCGGGCTTCTGCTCGTCGGAGTCGACGATGCTGGAACTGTTTCAAACGCGACCTCGTCCTGCAGCTACAAAGTATCCCAATTTGCATCCTAATGAATGGTGTGAAACTGTTTGAACTTGTTCTGTTATGTATGTGTATGTGTATGAGTGTGTGTGTGTGAGTGAGTGAGTGGGACATATGCTTGGACAACGAAGGCAAATTTTGAACAAATTTCAGTCGAAAAATTGAAACGGTTCCCAGCTTAAATGGCATCCCAAATTAGTTGCATTAATTGCATCCCAAACTTTTGGGTGGCTTCCATCATTTAATAGAAGCAAATAGTTGAGATATTTTGTTGCTTAGCTAGTGCAAACAAGAAAGTCTTGGTTCAAGTTAGTCGACGAGTAAACACCCTGTTTAATGATTTTAAACAAAAGGTGAAGGCAGAGAATGTGTAACCTTAATCAGTATGAGAAAGATAAGATGTATCTTACAAATCTTTTAACTATAGAATGAAGAAATACACTTCGTCAACTTAAGCTATGGCAAGTACGTTGCAAGCATAACCTTAGGTTAAATGTTAAGGTATTTTTTGTCAACTGACCGCAAGCACAACTACAAGCCAACTTGTTAGTCTGTTTGGTATGAGGTTTTACTTTTAACAGACACTGTACAGGTCAGAAGAAGCTAATTAAATACTGGCAGGACGGTTGGCAAATGTATATATTTCAGTCTATCCCCATTTAAAATTAATTCCGTTTAGTTGCAACATTCAAGGACAGCATTTGGAATAGCATTGGCCGACGACAATGGCTTTCAGGCAGCCTGCCTCGACTTGGCCGTATAGTGTTTGAGGCACTTGTTCATCAAGTCAACTGCACAGTCATTCACTTTTGCCTCCAAGTTGCACTTCTCGATGCAATCAGTGGAACACGTTGCACTCGTATTTAAATTTTACTCGAAATGCATTCAGGCGTTGCATGAGGCAACTTTTAAGCAAAGTCAAGGCAAACGAAACGATGCCTAACCAAAGTGGTCTGGCAGGGAGTCGAGCTAAGCAACTGGAGTACATTTTAAATGGGCCTTACTCTAAAAGTCGGAATTCCAGCAGAAGTCAATTGTTTGTGTTTTTCTTCAAACTTCTATGAATAAATAATTCGTACTTTTTTTCAGTCTATTTATTGGGTGACTACCGAAATAAAAAAAGTTTTTTTTTATAATAGCTATATATTGAGTCAAAAACAACTGAGATTAGATTAGAATATAAAAAGTAATACATTCTATAATAAATGAAAAAAAAAAAAAAAATCATCCCCTTTATTCTTTAGTCGGTGTCAGAGCCCGGACTCGAACCCCAATATTCCATGTTTCGCGGGCAACATCTCTACCAAAACAACATCGTGCAATCTACTTGTATATGGTAAAATAGTAGTTTGTCAACAACACAAATAATTTGGAAATGAAACTCAAAATGACATACAGTAATTAAAATAGAATAAGAATTCATATATAAATTGTATTAGCCGGTTGATACAATAATTTATATTATAATTTATTTTATATAATCAAAAAATAACAAAGATAATAAATACGTTCCACAATGCATGCGTGTCGCGCGGTCAGACTTAAATTGTTCTTCCACAAATATGAGCTCATACACTTCAGAGTTATATTTTGAATTTGGCCAACGGTATTCAACATCCTCGATAGTATAGTGGTTAGTATCCCCGCCTGTCACGCGGGAGACCGGGGTTCAATTCCCCGTCGGGGAGGATATGTATAATATTTTTTTTTCTGAAAATTACATTCGATAATTTTCTTTTTAATGCATTTCAATATAGTTAGTTGTATAAGAGCCGTTTAATAAATATATTTATAGCCTTTGCGAATGATTTTAGAGGTATACTTGGAGAAATTATATCATAATTGCATACATTTAATTTTTTAAAGTGTTTAGTACAGTTGGCTAGAATATATAGATTTAAAACGTATATATATAATTCCATTTTGCAGTTTATATTTTTGTTTTCTAATCAAATACCAAAACGAGTAACAAGCCATCAGTAACTTAAGTTGTGCTCACTCATATATAAATTATTTGGCAAGTATTGACTAACATCCTCGATAGTATAGTGGTTAGTATCCCCGCCTGTCACGCGGGAGACCGGGGTTCAATTCCCCGTCGGGGAGAACGATGCGTTCATTTTTTTTTTTTTTTTTTATTTGTATTTTACATCGGTCGCATACAAACCAAAAAGAATAAATTGAATGCTAGGTGTTATAACTTATCTGAATCTATTTAAATATATAGATATATGAGTACTTTGAAAAATGTAATAAAAAAAGTTCACGTCGTTCTCCCCGACGGGGAATTGAACCCCGGTCTCCCGCGTGACAGGCGGGGATACTAACCACTATACTATCGAGGATGTTGTGCACGGCTTGACAAATACTGTATTTATTCGTGAGTATAATACATGTCTGCAGTCAAAGTTATGCGTCAGCTATTTTATTTGAGGACGGTGAAATACATTTGATAAGGTGTTCAATATAAATGTGCACAGCTACATATTGAGCCTCCAGAAGGCTTAGCTTATTTATAGCAAGCTGTTTTCAATTTGGGATCAATTAAATTTGTTATTTGGATGAAATAAAATATTTAATTGATATAATAGATTCGTATATAATATCAGAATAGAATTCGAACATCCTTACTCAGAACTGCTGTATTTGACACACTTTGAACAGCGTCCTCGATAGTATAGTGGTTAGTATCCCCGCCTGTCACGCGGGAGACCGGGGTTCAATTCCCCGTCGGGGAGGATAATATCAAACCGATTATTCTTTTTTATATTAATATTAATTCTTATGTTTCTCGATTTTTATTTAATTTTCAAAGAATAAATAATAATCCTTAAAAGTTTGCAGTAGATACTATATTGTAAATATAAGCAAACAAAAGTTTGAGGAATTCGTTAATTTGTTTGCTAGAAAGTATGTATATATGTATGTATATATAAGTATAAGATAGACAGGTTCATAACTGCAAACTCTTCTTAACTATCTAAATGCTTACGTGAAAACCGTTCAAAGACGAGATGGTAAATACTTAGCGATGCGTGAGAGCCAAAAAGTTATGGTAACTTAGTTAGTGTGCATGCTAATTAGTTGACACAAAGTCAATTTTAACTACTTGTAACAACAGATACGCTTGCACATGAAACAAAAAGTTTTTGGCTAAGCTAATGCACTTCAAGTATGTCGATGAGAGTGCACTACCTGTGCATAGCAAAGAAGAAGAGGAAAAATATGTGTACAGCATTTCAATTTAAACAAGAGCTAAAAGCCAAACAATTAAAAATCTTAATTTTGATTAAAAACAGATTGGGTATTAAAAAAACAACTGTACTTCCTATATTAACATTGATAAACAGATTTGTCACACTATTATACGTAAGTGTTAAAGAATTTCTTTATTTTCAAACAAATAAACTATTTGGTAGTTGGCCTAGTTCACATTTTGGCCATCAATTAGGCGGTTAAAAGTTTGCTGCTGTTGGCAACCCTTTCAATGCGGTTTCATTAGTGGCTCACTAAATGGATCGAAGACTGTGTTGCAGTTTTTTTTTTTTTTTTTGTTTTTTGATTCAATCTTCGTTTTCAGCGGTTTTCCTTTTGCTGCACTGGAAAAACTTGCTCGATGCCAATTTCTCTAGAAAAAAGAAAAACTTTTCTGTCGCGTTCTTCTCTTTGTTGCGTATAAATTGCTGTCAATTAGTTTAATTGTTTTTCTTCGTTTTTTCTCTCTTCTTCATTTTGCTGTTTTTCTGCTCTATTTGCTTGATTTCTTTTGATGACCATTATTGATAAGTTTCACAATTGTTTTGCAACTGTTGTTAATTGCAATCAAGCACAAAAGCTCTTAAGATATAAATTCGACTAATAAATATAAAACAAACCAAAAAATAAAAACAAACTTATAAGTTTTCAATCACATTTAGTAAATACAAGAGCCCATAATTAATGGAAAATATTTACATCAAAGAATTCAATACATATGTGGAATTTATTTAATTTAAATGTTGGGAATAACTTATGTGGATTTTGTTTTTAAATGAACTATTTGAATGTGAATTTGTTGCTCAAAGCTCTTATGAAAATTTTACTTGAATGCAATGCAGCAGCAATTATTTTTATTAAAATTGATGATGTGTTTGCTGGAGACCTTCCTTGTGGAAGTCATGTAATATATCTTTGTCAACTCTGGCACGCAAGCAAAAAATAAACTGAATACTAATGATACAAACACAAAGCTCTCAGCTAGCCGGAGAAGAAAAACAAGACGTAATATGATCAAAATATATCCGAAATAATAATAAAAGCGTATATCACATCATTTGTCTATGTTGTTAGAGTTAAAAAATTGCAAAATGTGTCAACTGAAAATTAAAAATTGAAAAATAAAATATTCATTAAATTTCAATAAATAGTTTATATTTATGTTAAGAACTTTACCAAATATTGCATACTATAAAATGTATTAAAAATGTCCTATTTAATATTAATTAAAGCATTAAATGTAATGCAGAAGAAATTCGTCCGAAGGGAGACGCACGGTCAAACAGTTAATTTTGATTAAATCCAACCAAAAGGGAAATTTGTAAAAAGATTTGATGAATTCATTCAGTAGTACCTTTAAATTGATGTTTTTCTCTAAGAATTTTCTGCAACATTATGTCTCGAGGCATATTATAAACAACTTTTCCTTCAGCTAGTCTCTTAATGCTAATTAGAAAAGTTTTGTAAGTGGCTCTTAGCTCAACTCTAAGTAAGTTGATTGATGAAAAATATGAACAGGCTTATAAAAAAAAGGACTAAATGTAGCGTGGACAGCTGCATCCTTTCATATTGTTGGAAAATTAACTCAAACTTTTGCTGGGCGTTAAGTTGAGATACTTTAATTGGACTGGCGCCTACTCTCGTTGCTCCCTATCTGTTTATACTTATTTGCAGATATCCCCTGAATAACTTGAGTGCATAGAGTGTTCCCCATTAGATGAATATTGCATGGGGTCTGGTTTACTTTTAAGCAAACTATCCCACTTAACATTTCATCCTGCAATTGGGATATGTGGAAATGTGTGTGTGTAACGCACACAACAGACAAGTTTGTCCTGCCCTGCAGACATTTAGCTATTTCGCATGCCCCACCCTAATATTAACATAATATTCCCCGACAAGGGCCTTGAGCTAGAGCGCAATAAAAGTAAATACAATGAAACTAAACGCTGTCCACGTCGGTCCACGATAACTGTATAACTGCGCGAAATTCCACAGCTTGTGTGTTCATAAAAGGGGCATAAACGTTTTTATGGCCCTTGGCCCCCCTTTATTTGACTATATATGCATATAATAATAAAAAAAATGTTTATCTGAATTAGAGCGTTGGGAAATGTGCTGAAATTATTGTGCATTAGACAAGCTTAAAAATATATGTGCAAAGATGCATATTTTATTTTTGTAACTGCCAAAAGATTTAAGATCACATAAAATTTAACATATAATTTATTAATAAGCAGTTGCCATAAAAGTAAGTACAAAATTATGAAATAATTTTTACTTTGGATTGAATTATGAGTTCTAAATTAATTGCATATATGCCTAATTTATTGACAATAACAAAATATTAAATTGTTGTAATCAGGCAAAAGTAACATATATATATATTCCTGATTTCATTTGATTGTCTCTCTAGAACCCCTTCATAATATCATTTTAAGTAAATAAAAATCATTCAATTTCAAAGCTTTGAGTAAACATACATATATGTACATGTATATATGTATATATATATATATATATATATAGTCAAATATTTCACCACATAGTTTATCCTTATTGGCAGCTACAAGCTGTTTTATATTTGCAATACTTTATTATTTGTGTTTATATGGTAAAAACAAACACATTTCGTTGATTTAATTAAGGTTTCATTCACCTGTTTTCATTGGAACTCAATAAATTATGTCAAAGGTCTTGATTGTGCAGCGTGAGATATGGGATTGGGAGAGCAAACGATTTGTCTTCAACTCTGCCAACGTCCAACATGTCGTGTGTGTAACAAGTGTTGCAAGTGTTGCAAGCGTTGCAAGTGTTGCACATAAATTCGGTAGCTGGTTGCAACACTTGCTAACCACAAAATAAATAAAACGGCGAAGTTTTCGTGTAAAGTTTTGTGCGCTTTTAGCAAAAAGTGCATTGTTTTAGTTGTTCTACGGGTCTCGTGAAACTGTTGACCAACAAATTTAAAGCAATTTGTAGCTCGTACGTAAACATTTAACTCGAACACAGATACTGAATAAGGTATTCATTTTGGAAAACAGGCCGTGAAGTGCATATTTGTGTTCAGAAGTTATGGTAAACATTATATTCAAGTATTTTTCTCGTATTTTGTTAAGAATTGTTGTACATTAAATTTGTAAAGTTTTCTATACTTAACAAAAAGGTAATATTTACTACACAATTTTAATAGATTGTATACTTTAAGCCTTTGCTTAAGAACGTTAGTTGAACAGCTTCATAGAGGAAAAATAAATATATTTATAAAGGTCACAAATTATAGTAATAAATAGTATTGTTAGTAAATCACAATAAGAATAGTAGAAAATTAAGAACACTTGGCTTATATATATTTTTGTTGATATATAGAAGTAATCATTTGGAGATCTCACCTTTTGCTTTTTGTCCATGCTTTCAAAAATTTCCACAATTAAAAGTATATCATTTTTTTCTCATATCAAACAATTAAAAGAAATAAAATTTATTCTCTATTTGTTTAAGTTATATGCTTTACTAATATCAATTGAAGTGGTGAAGAATATGCATCCAACTGAATAATTAAACACATATATATGTATGAGAAGTTCTTCAATATTATTCATTTCGTATATTAGCTTAAGCTAATTTCCCATTCTGAAGCATTCAATTCGTGCTCCATTTGGCTCTCGGCGCAGATCATTTTTCCACATTTGTTCACGTGGCAGGCGAAGCTCTAAATCTTTAAAACCTATTACATGGAATGCATTAGGCTGCATAAATATCTGCTGACTGTAACATAATTCAGAGCCTGGCAAAAGACATTACTGGCACACACACACTCACACACACACACACATACACTGACTGGAGTCCTTGGCTGATTTTGTGCTGCTATCTTTTTGCTGGCTGCGCCGGCAAGATTCTTCGACACTCGGTGCTTTGTTGCGATATGCGTTTGGCTTTCAGTTTTGGCCCTAAATTCACACACACACACACATTTACTCACACACATGCATAAGAAATGCGCTGCCTTCTTGGCACAGTTCAAATTTCACAAAGTTGTTGCAACTGAGTTGTGCGGGAATGTAAATTCAGTCTTTAAATTTGCAGTTCGAAACAAATTGGTGAATTGTCAGACTTTAAAATATGTTTTATGTTATATTTGAGCTGAAAAATTTGAATAATCACCGCACACTCCATTATAATAATTGTATTTTATTAAACATATATAAGCTAGCCTAACAGTGATCCACATTTATAACAATTAGCAAATGAAAATATTAAAACTTTATACATTCTATTTACATTGATTGCAACCATAAATTAGATGAATGCCTTTTATTCCAGGACACCAATCATCGACATCTAAGCAGATGATCGCCGCTCACTTTGGCCGCTTTGGAGGCAAGTGGATGCTTATCAAAACGTTACCGGAGGCCCCCACGTGGAGGAAGTGAGTCGACTTGAGACGCCTGAACAATAAGGATCGCGCTGGATATACCCTGTAGAAGCAGTCAGCAGCTGTGCCCTATGAGGTACGCCTCCATGGCCTCCATGCGATGTTAATGATTATTTTCTTCTTCTTGTTTTAGTTCACTTTTCAATCAGTTTAAATCATACATTAGCTTCTCAGCATTGTTCGGTTCCTCGCAATCAAATGAAGCCATCATGAGTTCTAAAATTAAATAAATTTAAATAGTTTGTAAAAATAATATTCTTACTAAAAACTTAAACAGAATAAAGAAAGAATATTTCATGCCGTTTTTCTAGGTTAATTATAGGGTATACAGTATAGTTTCATATACGCCATTTAGCTTGTCTAATCGTCCAAAATATATATGTATTTAAGTATAGTAAACGGGCAACACGCGCTGACCCTTGACCCAAGCTTGTTGACTTGCGGTCAAGCGTAGAGCAGCGGCAAAAGGAGCCCAGTTGTAACATTTTAATAGAAAAACAAAAGAATGATAAAACATGGTTTAATAAAGTTACAACAAACTGGCGACTGGCCAAAAAGAGAACAAAAAACCAAAAAAAAATTAGAAAGATGTGTGCCTTCAGTGCGTGTTTGTTTGTGTATGTGTGTGTATGTGTGTGTGTGTAAGTGTGTGTGTGTCGAGTGTTATGCGGCAAAATGTGGCAGCCATGTCCAGTTCACACCATGAGACCATTAAAATTCTAGAATGATGCAAAGCGCCTGCTTGTTGGTCAGCGTTGGTCAACAGATGTGTTCTTGACTTACCACAGAATGCCACTGGGTATCCTTTTCCCCCATCTCCCATCTCCCATACCCCCACTCCCCCCTATTCCACTTCCTCGCTCCTCTGATTCTGTCCGTGATCCTGGCTTTGCCTGTCTATAGGATTTGAGCCCGCATTTTAGTATGCTCGAGCACAAAAAATTACAGACTCGGACATACGCACAAAACAACAAAAAAAAAAAACAAAAAAAAAATGAAGAAGAAAAGGGTGGCCCTTGTTTGTGAAAGGATTAAAGCGTTGGTTATGCTATCTGCTTTTTCCTTGTTCAGTTTTAATAGAGTCGTGTGGGTAAATATTTGTGCACCTCCTTGGTGCGTTGAGGATTTGTGAAGCGTTTTGTATTGTTGGCGCTCTGGTTTTGTACATTTTACATTGTACACCACATCCTGTGTCCACTTCACGAATATTTTGAGTGTAGGGCCTAACAAGCGGTTCTGTGGATGGTCAACAGAAATTCGAACAAAAAAGAATCATTTTTCATGTGTTTTTCTTGGTTTTTTTTTTTTTTTTGTAGATTTTGGGCACTTGTCTTCGACTTTAGTAAAGACCGCAACTTGATTGCAGTGCAGATTCCAATAAATTGCTGACCATTTTTGAATAAGAGCTGTACAAAATTTTGATACTGATTGGCCTGGCAATCATTTTCTTTACCAATTGAACTTCCTTCATTTTGAATTTTAAGTGATTGGAAAATAGAAGAGGAAAATGCCTTCTGCATGTGACAACAATTTTCAATTTTGCATACGTAATCTAGAGCAAGCAACAGAATTAATTTATTATTTAAATTTATCAGAGCTTAAGTATTATCTTTAATTTTTAATCAAGCAATCTCGATCTCCTGTAGTTTGCATTAAATTGCAAACTTGGTTCAAATGAATGCCAGCTTAATGAGTGGCTCATACACATACATTTATTGGGCTTCTAATACCAAAACTTTCTAATGAGTAAAATTGATAGAGCAGACACACACACACACACACACACACATTCACTCGTATGCACTGCATAAATTAGTTAAATTAAACTAGAATTTGCTTTTTGCCAGCCAATTTGTTGTGGCTTCTGTATGTTGTACGACTTCTACATGAATAATGCCTTTCACATTTGGCTAACAATTGATTGGGCGATAATAATGAAAATTTAACTTGGCTATGTCCAGATTGCTGACCTCTTCTTTCTGAGTGTTAAATGGCTTCTGGCGTGTTATTTTGTATGTCCGCATAAAATTGTCATACAAATTGGCATTCAATTTTGAACATTTAACAAATGCAACACGCACACACACAGGCACACACATTCACACACACAAACTTTGGCAGTGCATAAATTCTTGTTGAGCATCTCATAAGTGCAAAAACAATACTTGAATATTTCAATTTGAGATTCCATTGCGATGTTTAAGCAAATACACATTATTCATTTTTCTTGCAGACATTTTGCTGATTCATTTTGCTCAGCTTTGCAATTTTCCTAAATTCATTTAGTTTTCAGAGACCTTGTGCTTACATGGGTTTCTGTCCCTGGACATATTTTGCAGCCTGCCAAAGGTTGCTTGACATTAAATAATGTAATTGTGGGTGGGCGTGTATGTATGTGTATGCGTGTGTGTGTGCGAGCAGGATATGTGCCGGCACGTCCGGCGTTAACGCCCTTCAAACTGACAGTTGTTACAACGGACAGACTTACAGCAAACAGGGCTGGGGGCTTGACCTAAGGAAGCCTATACCTTGCTTTCAAGTGGAGGCGGAGGGTATGATGCATTTAAACATTTGCTTAAAACAAATGCAAAAATTATTATTTATCCTAGAATTGTGATACAAATATATTTTTAAGGCTGGTAATAATAAGATATTTACTACATTGAATGCATAAAACTTGATCTTGTTTATAGTTATATTTAAATTGAGTTGAAATGAGAACATATTTTCTAAATAATTCAACTTCAATTTTCCTATTATTTCCTATATATTATATTTTCCTATTTAACTACTTGTATAGCAACTAGATTTTAGAACACGTTTGGCATAGCAAACAAAAGTTACGATTTAGTAGGAGCTTTATATAATGCTTTGCTCAGCTGTTATGTGGGATTAGTTGAGGGGATGTAAGCAAGGTAAGCCTTGGTGAATAAAAGTGTAAACACGTTTGGTAAGCCGCTTAAATCAGTCAAACTAAAAACGAGGTGAAAAATTCTTCTGATGTCTATTGCAAGCAACACAATGCCAAACATAAAATTCCACAATTTCAACATGAAAGAAATCTACACATATTTATATACAATATATATTCATGTTTCCATTTACTTTTTGACGAAAAAATTTCGATCGACTTTAAATTCACCTTAAAACTGATTTTAAAATATGTTTTATTGTAGGTCAAGTCGGAATGCCCTTCACTGCAACAATTGCAGTTAATCTGTTACCAAGAATTTGCTTTCCAAGTGGGTTTTTATAACTTTTTCTTCTACTTGTGGTGGTTGCATAGAAATATTTTGTGGCATGGAAAAAATGTTAATAAAGCATAATAAATAAAATGCTTGAAGCTGCACGGTTTCCTAGAAGCATGCTCTTGGGTACCTCCAGCCATTTACGGCTTGTCAATATGCCAAGGCAAATCCTTGAAGCTAAAGTGCATTTTCCAAATTCCAGAGCTGTGCAAATTACTTAGATAACAACGAAAATGACTTGACTTGAAAAATATTTATTTATAGGATGGAGGCAGAGCAGCAGGCAAAAAGTGCACTAAACGTGACAGCAAAGTTTTTTAAGACTTCTTTTGCATTTCACGTTGCTGACGTTAGCTTCGAGCTTAGTAAAACTTCCAACTTAAAGGACACTTTTGAGTTTTGCGGTTCGAAAGAAACTGATTTAGAAGTTTCTCAGATATCTGGACCAAGAAAAAAACTAACTGTTGCAAAATAAATGGCTTTGTGATAGACGAAAACATTTTTCTGGCGTAAACAAGTTTTTTCTAATGCCTTTATCCCATATCAGATGATATTTCTATGTGTCTTAATAATTAGGTTGAGTCTTCAGTTTAATGTGAGATTATATATATGTATATATACTCGTTTTCTTTTTACTGTGTCTATATTCTTGAATAAATTCTCTAAACTCTAACTGTTTTTTTTTTTTTTTGATATCAGCAAAATCTATTTTCATCTTTCTTTGGGAAAGTAATAATATTCAAATGAGTCCATCATACCTGGCTAAAGGGTGATTAGTTTATGTGGCACAGTGCATCTCCTAGTCAATCATACTTGTTTATATCTTTCATACTTCTTACTCTTCATCTTACTTAACCAGAAGCAATTGCTTGAAATAAGTTTTAATAGCTTATGAATACTTTTCTGATTTATTCATATTTTTTTTTATTTTAAACAAAATGTTCGACTCATGAACTTTTATATCTTTTCCTTTATAGTTCGTGCATAAGTTCATAAATTGCATTCACCTCACATTAAGCCGCACATCAAGCGTTTTAATAAACTTTTGGGCGACATGTTAAGACCCAGTTGCAGCTGTTTGAAGAAAATGTTGGAGGTAAGAAAAAAAAACAAATAAATAAAAAAATCTGAACTAAACCATAACTTTTCATTTTTTTCCTTGACGTTCGCTGAATGCGTTTTTGCACCGAAGACAACATTTTTTTCTTATTATTTTTTGTATTTTGTTTTTTTTTTTGTTTGTTTGTGAGAACGACTTTGTTGTTTGTCGCCTGTGGCAAAAGCCTTCAAAGTATCTTACGCTTCCTGGGTTTATAATGAGTTCGGTCTATGTGGACCTTTCATTGCAGCTCTATGGGTCTATTTCTTTTTTCTCTCACTTTTGATGTCGTCTTGCTTCTGCCTCTGTCTTTCAACTGTTTGTGTGTATGTGTGTGTGTGTGTGTGTGTGTGTGTGTGTGCACAGCCCGTGAAAAATATCTCAACGTCCTGAGCGTGAAGACAGCTCAAAGAAGGATTTAAAAACTTTTTTTTCGGTCTGGCAGCACTGCACGTGGTGTTTTTTCTTGTAGGTGTTGTTGTCGTCGCTTATGGCCATGTCCTGCTGCATCGGCTCAAAGACTTGGTTCTCTCTCAAGGGCATTTCGTTTATAAACTTAAAGTGCAAGCGTGGGACTTATTGATATATTTAGCAATGATTTATTGGTCAAAAAAATTAATTTGTAGTATAAATAAATATTAATCGTGTTTTAAATATATTGTTCTTCCCCAAAATGCTTTTATCGCAGAAGGACAGTTATAATTGTATTTTATATCAAAGGAATAAATCCGTTAGGTTCTTAGCCATAAACACATTCAAGAAAAGCTTTCAAATGAATATTTACATTAGCCCGAAAATTTGTTTGCAACTTAACGAGGCGAAAATGAATTGTTGTTAAAAAAAAAGAAATGAAAGGACCTGCAAAAGAGCAAAAACCAGTTGTGCATAAATGAACCCTTTCCTGGTCATAAAGTGTGTTTCTGGAATTTTATTGCGGTTATTATTTCAAATTAATTAGCAACAAATTGTTTAGCAGTGTCCCAGAGGGATAGAAAATTATTGCCAGGGACTTTTTAATGGTTCCCACAATTCTTGGCAGGCTTAAAGATCTTGTATATATAAAATATATATAACTAAATTGTTTTTGTTAATTGCACTATTTAAAATAAGTAAAATACAAAAAAAAAATTAATTAACGTATGCAATTCTATTTAGAGAAACAGAGATTTTAATTTAATTTTTAATGAAATATAATTAAACGAATCCTAATTTTGAAACATATTTGTATTCTAATAAAAATATGTTAATTAAACGAAGGTTTTTTTTTAAAACTAAATCTGATGTTATTAAATTTAAATTCCTTATGCATTTCAGTTTTAAGTTTTTTCTTGAAGTATAACAAACTCGATACGTGCTCAGCTCTAATCGTAAGTGCCAACGTGCAAAGTATTTCCCTAGCACTAATTTTAATTGCCTCGCTTGCAGAATAACGCTCAATGTGTGCTGTGTGCCAGCTGCAGTGCATTTAATTTAACATTTAAAAAATATAACTACACACACACACATATATTCACACGGCAACTCCGCACACACACACACACACACACACACACACATCTGCTCATTCACACAGCCACTTTTACGGGCCACTTGAAGTCATTGCCAGTTGGCCGAGTTGCACTTAAAGTGTGCACCAAACGAAGGAATAAACACACAAATACTAAAATGCCGACTTGAGGCAGTGAAAAGTGTGTAAAATGCGATAAAGCACGTGGAAAGTGTAAAGAATAAAACGTGCAAAAGTATATAAATAAACAAAACAAAAACACAAAAAAAAAAAAAATAAGAAGAAAATAACATTGCCTAGTGCAAGGTTTGATTTACAATATTACTTACCCGCTTCGCCAAGTTTTGTTGTTCGCTGCATGTGGGTGCAGAAGTGCTCGTACTCGCCGCTAGATGGCGCCGGTGTCGATTTCATCGCCTGCATGTGCTTGGTGAAGGCGCCAACGATGGCCGCCATTCGGTCGAAGGCAATCGCATTGATGTGGCCATTTGGTAAGCTGCAAAACGCAATAGAGCAAAGAAAACAGTTGCTGCCAATGTGCTATTGAATGCAAAACCGTTAGCGGTACTATATATGTATACCGCTGCTGCCTGCTGTGTGCTTGGCCGATAAAATATTCCAAAAGCTGCAATTTAATGCATAGCTCAGTCCTCAATGCAATGTGCTATTAATATCATCGACTGCTACGTAATTGTGGCTTTGATTAGCGCTTCCAATGGCCGATTTATGTGCACGCATCAATTCGCTTCAAATCGAATGCGGCATTGAGAATTGTCGAATATACGATTCCAGATTCCAATTCCATTTCCATTTCCACCGATGGAAATTAAATCCTATTATGTACTAAGTTTTCGGTACCACTCAATAATTCAAATAAAGGTTGATTAAATTAAAGCCGTTTTAATTCGAAATGGGGCGTGGACTTATATAAATCCGAGTATATATATAAAATATATATAAATCATAAGTAGTTGGGAATCATATTTTTATATGATGAAAACAGATTATTAAACTTTCTGACAAAAAAATGCCAGAAAGTATTATCAATATGCTTTTAATTCTCGGTAAAAAAATGTTGTAATACTTTAAATAAACTTAATTTTCGTGTAGGTTTTCCTTTGTCGATTAAATGTCAGCTTATTGGGTTTATTATATAAAAAAAATAAGTTATTAACAGATTGAGTTAAGTAATACCCTATTTATTGCTTAAATAAATCCCACTTTTTTAAATATACATTTTATCTCCAAATTGTTCGCTATTTATAATGTATTAATTGTTCTGTAAGCAGCCTTTTTTTTTAATGTGTTTTCCTAACTTAAACTTTTTCCATTATCTTTCGTTTGAAAATGAAAGCCAGTTAATTTTTAATACTTGAATAATAATTAATAATTGAAATGTGCAAAGGCCATATGCAAACTTGTTATGCACAAACATGATTTCAGCCATGTAACTTGCACTGACAAATATTTCCAATATTTTTTTTATATTTGTATTTATTTTGACTCTCTGTGGTTAATTAAATAAAACAGCGTCACTCATAGAATCAGTCAAATTTGTGCAAACAACAGGACGTATGCGCAATATTAATCATGCAAAATCAATTTATTTATTTATGCTTTTTTCATAGGCTTTTTCAATCAAAAGGGTTGGATAAAGTGGATTGGGAAAGTGGAAAAAAAAATACTCACCGTTGCAAACAGTTTTCCCGTTCGGCCAGCGCCAATTTAACAATATCCGCAAACACTGGAATAACAACCCAATCATTGGGCTTGCCGCAAATAGTTGCCGTTCTTGCTGTAGTTGTTGTTGTTGTTGTTGGTGCTGGTGTTGTTGGTGTTGGTGTTGGTGTTGCTGCGGCTGTGGCTGTGGCTGCTTCCACAGTGCTGCTGGCAGCGAGTGGCACCTCCAGCGTTGCCTTCTCCAATGACGCTGGCATTGCACTGAAACCGGAAATTCCCGTTATGCCAACTGGCTGCCCAAAGCCACTTGTCGATGGCCGCTCATCCAAATCTTCCAGGACAGCGGATGTTGAGGAGGATAAGGCGGATGTTGTTGCTGCTGCTGCTGATGCTGTTGTCGTTGTTGTTGTTGCTACTTCTGCTGTTACTTCTACTGTTGCAGATGATGGTGATGATGAGTTTTTTGTTATCAATGATGTTGCGGCCCTGGGCTGCTTATCAGTCTTTAGACTTTGCTGCTGCTCATTTAGAACGATTGCCTGCTTCTGCCACAAATGTCCGTGTCCTTCGGCATGCCGTTGCATGCAATCCAATTGTTGACATGTCACTTGCAATTTGCTCCACTGTAATAAAATGGAAATACGTACATAAATGAACAGCCTCTCTATATGTGAGCGTATGTGTTTGTCTTCTTCTTCTCTCTCTCTCTCTCTCTCTCACTCTCGCTGTGTATGAGTGTGTGTGTGTGTGTGACTGCTGTGTTCCATCCAAATGGAAAATATCTTTAATTCGTTTTATTTGTGTTATTCGTGCCTTGTTTCGGGGCGCTGTAAAAGTTTATGGTTTTGTTTGTGCTCCCGTTTTATGTCTGTAATTTGCGCTTAAGCTTTCTATCGCATTTTATGGTGCGACATTTGGCTTTAGATAAGATTTTAATTTGGATATTCCTAAATGGGACAATAATTACACCAAAAGTAAAGTTCAAGTTTACAATAAATGTCTCGCCAATTTCACATTATTTACATCATTTGGTTTTCAACTCTATGCTACTATTTTATTACTGCTGGATATACATATATATGACTTTAAGTTTTGAATAATTTTTATGTTCTATGCTGACATATTTATGGTTATCGCTCCCGCATTCCTAGTCATAAACATTTCAGTAGCCTTTACACGCAACTGCAGGAAATATGGAAAAAAATTGTGCCATACAATGCATAAACCACTTCGCTTGCCAAACTCCCCGCCTTCTAAAGGTCTGTGAATTTATGCAATTCGGTTTAATTTTTTTCCATCCAAGCATTTTTTGTGCATCCTTTGTGCATTGTGCAATTTACTCTTTTCGCACACAAAAAATTGTAGAAGTTTAATGAAAAGAATTCGCAACCTGAATTGTATAATGAATACAATGCAAAGGCATTTAAAGTATCTAAAGCTGAGGCAAGTAAATTCAATTCCCCAAAATTTTTTGTGCAAAAAACGGTTAAACGAGCTCATAGAAAGGGCATCCATTAGCTAATTACAAAAATTGTTATGAAGCTTCATTTAATGAAAGTCTGTTCGCAATTGAAGGATTTGCGGGCGACGTGCCAAGTAAATAAAAAAAATAATATATATGTATATTAGACCCTGTTTACCCACTTTCAATGGGTTTAGGGTAAAATAGAAGAACATAATTTTGATAAAAAATGTGCCGAAGCCGAGTGGGCGAACGGAAATGCGGTTACGTGGGCGTGGATATCCCTTATTTTCCATTCTTTCACATTTATTTGGCTTTTGGTTTGCTACTTTAAAAGTTGAATTATTAATTATCTTTATTAATAAGTAAACTAAAAAGTTATATTGAAAGCATCTGCAAATTTTTGATATTTTTAAATATTTGTTTTAAATTTAAAAAAATGGAAAAAACTAACTAACTATAACATATAAACTTTGCTTTTGTTCTACTTTTCTGTCTGCAAAAACAGAAATATGAAAAATTGGCAAATGTTTGAAATATTTTGTTGTCAACTATTGCGCCATAAAAAACATGGACTATGCATTGGTTTAAGGGAGATATATGACCAAAAATTAATTCTTTTACTCTTTTTTCATCAAAAATTTATAGAATGAAGCTCAGTAATATGTACTCATGGGCTGATACTTAAGGTATTCATTTCATTTAAAATATAATTACATTGCTTTCCTACAACTCTCACATAACATAAACATGAAGGATTACTAGCAAATGAACAATTATCTTTGAGATACTGTACTTACCGTTATTTTTAGCCTGGCTATAGCCGGCGACTCGAGTGACTCCAAGATGGCCGTGGCGCTGTTGTAGTTGCCCACGAGGAGGCAGTACTGGGCCACGCCGCTCCAGAGCTCGACTGTCCGGCTACGGTCTTCAATTCCGGTGCACTGAAAATCAAGTTTTGAGATGTTGTTTGCATATTGAAGTTTAGCCCGGACTATAACACAATGGAGTATGCGCACAACGTGACCTCAGTAGAACTTTAACGAGTCACTTACACGGCCAACTGACAAACTGTCGATGGGAAAGTTACGAGTGGCATAAATTATATGCCAGCTCCTCTCCTTGCCTACTGCTTGGCTATGCAAACAGATGCGGCACATGCGTCGCTCCATCAGGGGACACATAGCTCTGCATATTTGACAAGCATGGGATTTTAATTCAATCCGTTGGGTCGAAGGCAAGGCATACCCATTCGTTACGTTTAACTTGGCCGACCTGGACGCGTGACACACAGTGGCGAGACGTGGCCATAAACTCACCTGCAGTATCTCATTGCAGACAAACAGACGCAGACGTGCCGACCAGTCCAGATACGTTTCCAGATTACAGGTCTTCTTCGAATCCTGTACACCTGGCGGTCCACCCGATGATACCGGTTGGTCCCATTTCTTCTGCGCGTGTGAGAAGGAACAAATTTCATGTGTGTTAATGAGCGTCGTTAGTGAAGGCCTCTGAGATTATGTTAACAAGAGGGTTAAGTAATTCGTCCATTATAACTTTCTGTTTGTTTCTGATCTTTTGTTTAAAATAAACTAAAGCTATATTTTAGCAAATATTTAATTAACAAATTATTTAAATCAACAGCATATTAGCCTCCACTATATGCATGCGTAATAATAAGTATTATTTCAGTATCTTATAGATGGCATTCACTTTTTGTAAACTATGTTTTAATGGAATGTACAGCTCTTAGCTCTCACCTGCTTATCGAACAGCACCATGCTGCTGCACTGCACAAACTCCTCGGGGCCAATGTGCTTGGCCAATTTCTTTTCCAGTCGGCACAATATTTGAGCATATTGAGTGGCAGTTGGACAGTTGATTGGTGCGACGGGCTGTCGAAGAGCAGCGTGGAAGTTGTTAGGCCTAATCATTTGAGTGCATTGATTAAGCTCACCTTTTCATTGCTGGTCTGGCAGGCACGCAGATCGGCCTCGTGTTGCTCTAAATCAGTCAAACGTAGAAGTAAGGCACTTAGTACTTGGGAGACTACGGCTTCTAAATGTGAATTGGAACACCTGCATTGAGAGGAAAGTCCATTAGGATACATTCGGGAGCATCCATTTACATAGATTCGAATAGCACTCACCTAGCAACGATATGTTTTACATGATTCATCATCCGCTCGTCACGATAATCGTATGGAAACTTTTGCGTCCACTCGGCCAACAGGGCAACCAATGTCTCCAGGCATTTGCCATCGGATACCGAGGCCAACAGTTTGCCGAGCAGTTCGTGGGGTCGCAGGAACAGACGTGACGATAATAAAAATGAGAACAGAAATTCCTGCAAAAGATAAACACAAGTGCGAGATTAGTGTAACTCAAATAAACCCACAGGCAGAAGTGGTTTTCCCCTCGACCTCTGTTGGGGAGCAAAGTATTCCATTAGCTTCATTTGTTGGTTATCGCCTTCGCCATTGAAGCTGCCTTCGTCCCAGGGCTGCGCATTCTCAATTTGCTTGCAACGAACTAATTATTTTTGCTCTTTCTCCTAGTGGCTCATTTTCCTTCCACAGGAATGCCCTCTTATCCTTTCTCTCTTGCTTCACATCTCTCTTTCTCTCTATCAGTTTATTGGATTATTTGCTTATCTGCTTCGGACTGCTTTATAGGGTTATGCATTCTTTCTGTTCTTTGTTTTCAGCATTTCTCCCAACAAATTAGATTTGCACTGAATTTTAGTTTCTTGTCTTGTCAAAAATATTCATTTTTATGTTTAAATTTTTGCATATTTTGCAAGAAATTATTTTTATTTAGCTTGTTATTAAAAATGCGTAAATAGCATATAATGCTTATGTGAAAATGTATGAAACTGGCTGAAGATGGTGTGGCAAAGCATAAAAAATATATATATATTCTTGATAAGGAGGAATAGACGACTAGATTCCACATTGACCGTTCATCTGGACATCTGTCCATATGTATGAACTATTTGATCTCAGAATCTAAAAGAGCTAGAGACTTGAAATTTTAGATGTGAGTTTTCCTTTAGCCCGTGCAAATGGAATTTGTTTCGGTAAATTGATAACTCTTTCCATTTGCTGGTTATCGATAATACGTTTTTGTTTTAAAAAGATACAGCCATCAAACTTTGTGCATTTATATATACAAAGCTGAAGGGACTCACATATTGGGTGGTCATAAATTTTGGCATGCATGTGCATGCTTAAGTTCTTGTTTTATCATATGAGCAAGATTTTGTATAGCAATCTATCTGCTAGTAGAGCACACTCGACTTGAGTTTTCTTGCTTATTATTTCCATCTTTACTTCAGATATAATGTGTATTAATTGGATATACTTAGCATTTATTTCTCACCTTATCTAAGTCAATGACATTCTTGGGATTCAGCACCTCTGGGAAGGAGTCTATTGGGCCGGAAACTATTTTACCGTTTATGTACATGATGCCGCCGGAACCCAAAACACAGCTCTGCAAATAATGCCAAGATAAATAAAACGTAAATCGAAACCAAAAACTTTTTTAATTACCTCAAAGTTGATATCACATTGGCTGCGCTTGTGCGTATTTTTGGGCACATCATATTGAACGGGATCATCGGTGGCTGATAGCTGCTGCAAAGGCAAATGAAACATAAATGTGAATGTAAATGAGGCAATTTACTTGAGTTCTTTATTAATGCAACCTTGAAGTGCTGTAATCCCAGCTCCAAGTCGTGCGCGTTTAGCTGCTCTGCGCTGTGGCGGCGTCGCAGACGCATTCCCTCGTTGCCAAATCCCAGTTCCAGGGCAAACTGTGCCGCATCCGTACCTGAATTACCGGGATTGAGCAGGAAAATGCCCACATCCTGCTGAGGTGTGGCATTCAGGTCGTGGCCACAGCAGTTATCATCGCCGCTCGCCTCGCTGTCGGAGCTGCTCTCCTGGCATCTACTGCGTCGCTTGCTACGATGACGCTGTCGATGGCGACGGCATTTGTCCTTATCGCGATCCCGAGATCCGCGCGACTTTTGCAGCACGGCTTCCTTGCAACGTGCACCGCAGACAATGGCTGATATCTTATTGGCATAAAAGTACATCGCCATGTGTCACGTCTTTGCTGCCGCCCGTAGCACGGTCATGTGTGTTTAGCGGACTGCCTCCGGCTGGGAAATTGGGTTGTGCGATGCGCGAGTTTAACGCCCAAGCACGCCCGGAACAGCTGCGAGGCTGTCGCTGCTCGAAATTCGAATGCAAGCAATGCTGTCTTGCGTAGGTTGCACGTGGATAAATTCGTCAGGTGCGTGGCGAATCAAATGTCATTTAAAGTTCGACATTTGCCCAGTTTCTGAAAAGATCGAAATTTGCGACTATGAAAAACTGGAGCAGTTTACGACGCGCTGACGCGGCAACAAGTCAGCGTTGCGGTCAATCGTAGCACATTACTCATACGCCGCATGGCTCATAAAAACACACGCACACACACATGCACACATTTACAGTTGGAGGCAAGCACTGAGTAAATCACATCCGTTAGGCTAGGACTATTATCCCTTTGGGGCCACTTGGCACTCATCAAGCCACAGATTTCCCTCAGTGTGTGTGTGTGAGTGTGTATGTGAGAGCTATCAATAAGGGCGTTAGCTTTAGGGTGGACAGCTTTTCAATTCAATGTTTTGCTATCAACTTTGCTCGATAGGAATCATTGAATCTCTGCCGCTGACCGGAAATCTACTTCGCAAAAATACGCCGTTACTTTTATATATACATATGTATGTGGATCGTATATAAAGTCCAGTTTGTGTGCACTTTTTATATTTATAAATAAATTAAAGTGCCGTCAACCTTAACTTTTACTCTGCTCTTGCAATATTTATTAACTTGTGCAATTATTCAGCTTAAATATTTAAAATGTTAATTTAACAGCAAAGTAAAAATAAGGCAACAGCAATGTTAAATATTTACGTGGAATTTATAAGGATATCAATGCTTGCAATTCATAGTTGAGTTCCTGAATACACGCGTCACCGAACTTTCACCTGAAGCAGTTTGTCGCTATAATAAAAAACACCTGCGCCCAAGAGTCATATGACACATTCCACAAAATATATTCATTTGGTATTCGATATGCTCTGCCATGAGTGTAGTCTGAATATAAAAAAAAAAAAGAAAACTGAACACGTGCGACTGGCAGTACATTTTTATTTACGGCTTTATGTAAATTTGTTTTTTTTTTCTTCTTCTTCTTCTTGTGCACACTCATACCTGTCCAGCTGTTTATTCAAATGAGATTTACGCATTGCTGGTGAGTTAAATCAAAGACATCTGTTCGATCTCAGGTGTGTGAAGAGGCTGGCAGTTGACGCGTATCGCTTGGCTTTAACGTCTAATCAGGGATAAAATAGAAACTAGCCGAGAATATATATTCGTATAAGAATTAGCAATTTATAATGCTTATCAAAGAGCTCTGACAGCATAGTTAAAAATAATAACATGATACACGAAAAGGGTTTGACTGCATGTGATGGGATGTCATAGAAAGAGCAGTTGTTGCGTGGCTGTGGCTCTATCTTTATGTACATCTAGATATTTACACATTTACATATTGTGTAGCCTACATTTCGGGGCTGGACATTCAGCTAGTGAGGCGAGGCGCATAACTCTCGATATGATATGTGCCATAAGCTTGTCTACATTCCGCTGGGCACGCTGCCAAACTTTGCCCCTTTTATTTTTTGGCAATAAAATAAATCTTATGACAGAAACTTATTAAAATTCCAATCATGCTTACGGCGAACGAAGCAGAGAAAGGACATGTCTTGAATGTGTTCTGAGAGGCTGTCGCAAGGAATGTTTTTCAATTTGAATATTGACATCGCACTTGTCCGGCTGCCTTTATGCTAATCCCAATCTTTACTCATTTCAATATTTTCTCGATTGGCTGCACAAAAGAATACAAAAAACAAAAAAAAAATATATATATATATATATTCCACGCCTTCAACATTGTCTACGCTTTTATGCTCAAGAGCACGGAAATAATCAATCAATTACATACGTATATATGTTAATATATATGTATATATCTGACAGCAAGTGTACAGCCCAAGACGTAATAGCGTACATAATTGGGGGCAAATGTTAGTGGACGTGTCCTTCGTTGTCAGCTGCGTGATAATCGGTATCACATTTGTTGCAAATAACTTCCGAGTGACTATATGAATATTAGATAAGCACACATAGTCCAGAATATTTGCAGAATATTTGCTGACTTATATATGGAAACCAGTTTATTATGCGTTCCCTAATTTTTTCTGTTTTATTTCTGCTCAAAGTTTTGTACATATACTTATTTGTTTAAATAAATTTGTGACCACTCACAATTAATTAAAACTCTGATTACATAGCGAACAGCACTTTTTTCAAATGTATATTTTGTTGCATGTTGAAATATGAATATAATTAATTAATTCATTTGTTTGTTATGCACTTTGCATTAAACAAAGCAGTTATTTTAATTTAATTAATTGAATGCTGGTTATTGAAATTATTGCGTTTTATTATTTGCTGACTTTTTTTTTTAGCATTTGTTGTTTAATAAAATATGAATGCGATAAATATTTTGTTTTCGTTTCGTTAGCCCTAAAGTATTTTCTTATATTACAAATTATAAAATCGCTTTGTCACAGATTACGATCGTATATTATCCGATTTATTTAAAAAAGCGCAATTCAAAGTTCAAAGTTGCTGATTGAAAATGTTAAACAGCATCTTAAAACATTTCCGTACTTGTGGCCAACTTCAACAAGGAATCTTAATGGTTGGCAAGAACGACAGCAGCTGCTGTAAATTTGTCGAATCTATTAGCATAAAAAGTGAAGCTAAAGATAAAATCAAACTTATGCTGACGATGTTGTCAACAAGGCCAACAGCAACTGCGACAACAAACAACAACAAGAAGCTGTAAACAAATGATAATAACAACAAATTGCGCGGTTTTCTTAGCAGAGGGTAAAACTTGTACAAGAAATAAAAGAATCTGTATGTGTTTCGTCTTTTATGTTGCAGAATGCATTTGTGACATAAGAAGTTTAAGATTCTGTTTTGTTCTTTCCTTTTTTTTTCAATTTGGTTCATTAGTTATTATTTGAATTGTTTCAAAGACTTATTTCTGGTTTGTATTGGTAAATAAAGATCCTTCCATCTGGGCAACTTTTAAACTTTCACATCAGTGATTCAACTTCTTGTTTACAGTTTTGTATCTCGAATAAAATTGGGTAACACATTTAGTTTATACTCATATTTTTTTCGGTATTGGGTGCTCGAATTTGTTGTCCTTTCTGCTCTGTCGATTATCTGCATTTGCTGTGTGGCACGTTTCACTTGACTTTATGTTCCATTTAATTTTATTTGTATTGTTCACTTATTGTCCTTTTTTGAGCCTTTTTGTTTTTCGCATTTGCAAATTGTTTTCTATTCTCATTTTGATTTTTACTTATTTCAATTCAGTTGTTTAGATAAACAGCCTTTCATTTCATATCAGATGCAATTCGTTTGAGTTGTGGAAACAATGCGTCTAACATTTGAGATAAAAATTAGAAGAAGTTGCCTTCGTTGATGCGTTTGACAATTAAATAAATTATTTTGCCATCCTTGTTCGCAGCTCAAGATTTAATTTGTTTGCTGCTTGTTTGTTTGTACAAGTCCTTGACAATCATCATTTGCATTAGATTTAATTAGCATTCTTTATGTTGTTTTCTTTTGTCTTGGCCGCTCGAGGGCGAAGCGAGTGCTAATAAAAGTTAAAAATTTCTAGAAGTTTCATTGACTTTGTCTCGTCCTAACGCCATTTAAATGCTTTTAATGATGCTGCCCTTTAAAGTGTTTGCGAATTGCACCTTTTACAGTTTGTCCCTGACACATTTCTCGATCCGGCAGCTGCCATTTAAGCTTGGCCGACAAATTTTATTAGGAAAAACACAGGAAAAAGTTGTCGTAACTTATAAAAAAAAAGAGCAAAGCAGCACGAATCATTTTCGTTGACTTATAGCATTCATTAAAATTGTAAATGTGCAGCAAGAGAAAAAACTGAATCAGCGTTTGATAAAATGTTTATTTAGACATAGATTGTCTTAAATTTAAAATTAAATAAAATTGACTCCAAAACAAATCAAATGCGCAAAAACTTAAGACCCAAAAAAAAACTTGTTTTTCATAACTTATATTTTACTAATATATTTAAGTAAACAACTTTGTATAGTAAACAATATATTTTTGCACACGTTCGCTTTATTTATGCCCAATATCAACTTAGTTTCAGCAAGTTCGATTCGAGTACTTTAGTCATGTAAGTCTTGTTTACTTCAGGGCCAGAGTATACATTCGAAATGGCTGGTTTTCCATTATGCACGCACATTCGCGAAAACATCTTTACACATACAAATATCACATATAATGGCAGCTTTAAGAATGTAATATTTATGAATCGATTTAAGTCAGCTTGATATTATCTTCGCTTAACGAAAAACCGTCCCATTTTGCACTTAATCTGTTCCTCATCTTTATAAATGTGCGGGCAACATGCGCCATATGCGGCGTATGCGTATTTTTTTGTTGAGTATACGGGTTAATCGCATGTTGCATACTTACAGGCGCAATCGGTTGGAATGAGCATTTTTTTAAATTTATTTTTATTGTAGTGTCAATCGAGTCTTGATTGCGGTGTCCAGCTGTTTTTTATATTCATATCTTCCACTGCTTTAAGAATTTTAAAATTTTTTTATTGTAGTTGAAAACCTCGGATATATTCATTTTATTGTAAATTATTTGCTTGAGCACAGAAATTTAGTTTTCTTATATTTTCGAAAATTGATCACTTTTTTAATTTTTATTGATTCGCATAACTGTTTTAATATTTACACAAATTTGCTGTGTTTTCTATAATTATAATCGCTTTGATACATTTGAATAATTTCATATAATATCATACATATATGCAAAGCTGTATTGAGTCACTGTACATCTGCTTTAAATTCCTATTAAATTCTTTCACTTTACAAAACTGAAACGCTCTTTCAAAATCGCCAACTAAACAGCACACGTTGAAAACCGACAATAAACTAAGTTTGGTAGATCTGTTGTAGCCGCTTATGTAGTTGAAGTGCTTGACATTGGCTTTACAGATTTGTTGCATGCAGCCATACTGGGAAATTTCGCTAAAGGAAATACCGATGAGAGATGGCACACAAGTTGCCATCCAACTTTTGCTTACAACATGTTCGACAGCATGTTCGTGATGATTGTGACGTTTGCTGTTAAATGATATTGATGGAAATATTATGAGAAAGATTAGTAGACCAGTGTCTAGACATCAACTCATACAAATTTTTATAGGCACACGTGGGTGCTTTTAGCCGAGTTAATAAGCTGTGTCTGCAGCGTAACTGATATATTTATTTACGCCTGTCTGTCATTGTTCGGTTTCCCCTCCTAGTGACGATTTTTTGTTTGTTTTATTTATTTACCACCTTATTATAATTCTTTTGCCTACCGTAAGTTTGATGACATTAAGACGTAAGTTGAAAGGATAAAAAAATAATTACTTTATTTATTTAAAATATTTACTATTATCTACTTAAAGTACAAAATTTAAATTTTTTCAGAATTTTATTAAGCCTCGGTTTAGAAAAGCATCCTTAAAGGTAGATGTGATACATATTTTGTTAGTTCGAATTGGTAAATTTAAAATATTTAAGTGCATGAATGTATTGTTCACACTAAATTTTCTTTATTGGCTAATCTATAAAGTGCAGTGATCTAAAGAAGTGAGCTATAAGTATAATCCCTGGTCTGTTGACGCTCGGATAGTGGATGTCCGAAAGTATGCAAATAATTTCGAAATGTATCTATGTATATGCAAAGTGTGTCTAATCCGAATTCAATTGCTTAATCCAGCTGGACAGACAGGGACGCTAAAAGTTGGCTGATAGACTGGTCAGCGGATTGTTAGGACGATTGCTTCTCAGCCCACGAAGCTTAACGCATCAAAGCATTTGCTTGAGTTAGCTATTGAATTACGCAGATAACTGCTCAAACATATATCAGTGTGAATATATGTGTGTGTGTGTGTGTGTGTGTATGTGTATGTGTATGTGTACAGACAGCACTCTCATATGTCAACATATCATGTTGCACTTCAGTTTCGGGCACTAAGTAAGTTCTACTTGTACTTTTATCCATGCGAGAATGCCAAATGGACCTGAGCCAGTAGCTGGCTAAGATGCTTATATAAAATCACAATGTTGACCCTTTTATTTCGACCAGAGCTCTTCTTTACTTAAGTTTTATGTGTGCACAGATTTTATTGTATGACCGAATTGGATGTGCCAAAATAAGCTTTGTAACTTTAAGAAGAGATCAGGACATGATTTTCTGCTCCATTACTTTTTTAAATAAATTTAAATTCTGTTGTGAATATCTATACAATATAATTTCGAATATATATACAAACTCATCCATATTATATACGTATGTGCAATATAGACAATCCAATAAATTAAAGGGACAGTTGTGGTGTTTAATCTTTGACATTTCATAAGGTTATTTTGCCAGAGTATCACATCAGAGAGAGAGAGAGAGAGAGAGAGAGAGAGATAGAGAGAGAGAGAGAAATGCAATGCGGTTTAATTAGCGCTGATGACAGGGCGTGGCACATTCACCGTTAATAATTCCATAGTCTTTGTATAAGTCGCAGCTTTTCGACCGCATGGATGGCTGTTAAAACATATTTTCAATTAGTACCGCGACTGACAGTCAGCTAATAATGAGATGACAAACAGCTGACATATGTAAACACACCGAAATTGAGGTTTAATTTAAGGACCCTTTTTTGTATTCTACTTATTCATAAGTAGAGAGACCCACAGAGCCGCTGACAAAAGGTGAAAATTGAAAATTCCGCTTTGTCGTCAACACACTCAGAGTTTTCCATTATGGATAACAATGGAGCAGTACAAAACGAACTTAAGATTTGACAATTAATATTTTAATGTTTGGAGTTGAATTTAAATGCTTTAATTTGCGTTCTTTTTAAATTATAAATATCTAATAGAAACCGACATTTCTGACTCAAGACCTTTAATCAGCTGTTAAGAGTAAAATTTTTGGCTAACATCTGTTTTCTTATCCCATTCGAAGATGCTTAGTAAACTGTTAAAACAGTATAAAAGCAGCCACATTGTTTAAATTTTCTTAATTTTGATTTTAAAATAGAATGAAGTCAATTATCAGCGCAATATATTTGCTTTTGTGCATAATTAGCTTCGGGCTTACAAGGAATAGTCACAACGTTCTAACAGATGAAGACTTAAGTTTTGACCCATACTATCTGGAAAAGAAAATCGATGATATAGATACAGAAGACGGAAAAAAATCTTTATCGAACATTCTGTTAAGGGATTTCAAAGCAAATTCAACCCATGGGATCAGTTCGTTACTGAAAAAGGTAAAACAATACTATTGCGTAGAACATAAATAAATTAAATAGTCTCCACAGATGAAGATCGATGCTATTGTCAAAAATTGCCGCAAGCGAGGCAGAATATGCTATGGAATTGAGGACTGCTGCTCAATGATATGTGCATCGAGGCTCAAAAAGTGTTTGTAATCATTTTATTCATTAATTCCCTTATGCATTAATATTATATAAGATGTGCTTAAAGGCAAAGCACATATGTTTAGGTTCCAGATCCTCGTTGACCAAATTTATTGGAGCGCAGCTCTTTTATTTTATGTCTTATCTCTATTCTTAATGTTGTTATTCCTGATACAAATCATCTACATTAAGCTAAGCAATACTTGTATGTGCATATGATTACTGCAACGAGCTGTGAAATGGAAATTGTGTTGCATTAAAATTTGAAAAAGCAGGCAAAGAAACGCAACAAGCTGGGACTTGAAACAATGTTTGATTTGCATGCTTCAAAATGAAGCAAAGGTAGAAATACTGATAGTAAAGTAAATTCCTTTAAAGGCAAGTCTTAAATTCTCACTAGTGAACTTTATTAGCTGGACAGGCAGACCATCATTGGAACTAGATACAAAAGAGTGAAGAGCAAAAATCGTTAATGGTATTCATCATTTGGGAAGCGGAAATGGTGTGCAAATCAAGTTTTATGACCAACAGGGAGATGAACATTGAATGGCCAGCCAAATGGACACAATGGTTCAAGCAGCTGGCGAATGCTAATCAAGACAGCTCTGACCTGCAGAATGCATATACTGTAGTAAAATGGGAAAGCTGAAGCGAAAAGTACATGAAAATTGTAAAACAGTAAAATAGCAGCCAGATGGGTTCGAGAGTAACATACTCCGTAGCATATTTCAAATGTGCCAGTTCGGGCAACAGTTTTGTAAATTAATAACAATAATTTATACACAGCGGCAACTACTGCAAATCATAATAAATTCAGTAAAACTTTCAACATGCACAACTAGAACTACAATTACAGCAAAAATAAGTTGCATTTGGGCCCTAAGTCGACAATTCTCACCCGCCGTGCTGTTGCCTGATTTTGCATGTAAATTTATAACCAGCTCCCTGTTTGCCATTGCTTGGGGTTGGCTCAGTGTGAAAAACTTGTTTATGAAACACGCTCGGGCTAAAAATGAGCGCTTCGAGTTAGTTGTTTTTTTTTTTTTGCTTTTCTCTTTTTTTGCCACAATAACAACACGTAAATCTGGCACCAGCTGACAAGTACTGAATTTTCTCCTGTTATGCCTCTCAGCAGCCGGTGGCGTAGCTCAAAAGTTGGAAAACCCAGCTCAGCAGCCACACCCAGACCTAGCGCAATCCCATTCATTGAAATATTAATGCTAATGGCTAGAGGGAAACATTTGCTGATTGTGTTCTCCAGTTTGAATCTTGTGCGGTGTTTGGTTCGAGCCTTGCTCCAGCTCCAGCCCCAGCTTCAGCTTCAGCCTCAGCCCCCTGCAATGACGAGTTTTCCAATAAATTAATGAATCTTGCAAAAGCTGTTGCAGTTGCAAGCAATTTCCGGAGCGCATGCAAAGAATCGACAGCCAAAGGAGATCCATAACCAAGTGCAAACCAACCATCCAGCCAAGTTCTTCTGCATGCCAAAGTGGTTCACATAATTTCTAATGTGCCAGAAAATGTTGATGCGAAACTTTTCCCCATAGTTGCTTTCGATTACGGATCAATCATAATATTTACAAAAAATTCATCACTTTTACATACTTGATGCGTAAATTGATGAGATTGCCCTGGAATGTTTTGAATTTTCCAAATTCTTTAGAGACCTTAGAAAATGTGAGCATATGAATTTCTATTTATGGGAAATTTTATGCAAGCACAAACATTTTACTTTGGCCACAATAATTGACCACAGGTGCATATTATTTGATACCTGGTGAAAATAATCAGGTATATGGGCTAGCTGTTAAGATAATTTTTGATACGATACCTTTGGATGGTAATCAGGAGTATTGCAAATAAAAGCTTAAGAATACGCCTATCGAGATGGATATAAGTGATATCCTATTCCAAGGGGTTTGATTTCCCACATATTTGTCACACCACAAAACCGTTTAAGACTGAGCAAAGAGGTTGCCAAATTTTTGGCCTTAATGAAAGTTGTAAGCCCAACATAAAAATTGGCTTTGGCTTTCACTAATAGTTCGAATCTTTAAGACTTCGCTTGTGAAGCCAGCTTGCCACATCGTGTTTCAAGTTTGTTCAAGAAATAACCTCAATTGTCATTGGGTTTGCACTTGCCACTCAACTGCGACAAGGCCACGTTAAATAGCTGACCAACCGCAGAGTCACGTGCCAGGGAGGACGTGCTATGAATTAGGAGTTTGCAAAGTTGTGGTCCTCTAAATGGAGTTGAGTGAAGTAGCATAGTGTCAAACATAAGAGGTCTAAATGGCAAGTCAAGAAATCAGAAGGCAGAACGTCCACGGCAAGGACCAAAACTCGTAAAGTTGGCATATCTTGAATATTCTTTCGCTGTCACCTGGTGAAACTGTAAAAAATAAAAATGCTTAAGTTCCAGTACCAAAAAGGAGTGCAGCACACTTTTATGGGCGAGCGCATCAAGTAATTGAATTTTGATGAATTCCCTTTTATAACATAGTTGTTAAGAATTCAAAAGCCGCCTGCAGCTGTTCTCGTCGTGTTACACATTCGCATAATTTTATGGCTGGCCTGTAAATTTGTTTTAAAAACCAAAAAAAGGGGGAGAACAACCGCAGAATTGCCGCCAGCTGTGGCCTGTGGAAGATATCAAAGCGCAAACTTTAGTTGTCGGACTGGCGAAAAACCTTTTCCAGCTGCTGTCGCATCTCAGCGAGGATCAAGTCACGTGGCATTTGTCACGGCTCCTAAGTGCACATCGGAAGGTGTTAAAGTTTTCGCCAAAGTTCAGAATTCTTGGCTTATTTTAATGAGCTTTTTTGTGCGAAATTAAATGGCAGAGAAAAGTTTTTATAATTAGCCGGAGGATTAGTTTAACCAACTAAAACTAAATTGGCAGTTGCAAGCGCATTTTATTTACGCTTGCCTTCAAGAATATCAAATTAAAATGTCCATTAGTTAATATAATTTTTTTTTTAATTAATATGGAATGGTGTCTTTTTTTTTGTCGAAAATAATTTAATGTTATAAATTATGACATATTCACTAAAACCCTTGCATTAAAAGTTTGATAAAAGCCGCCCAGACAGAAATTATGAACTGAGAGATTTATATCAAAATATGCGTGAATAGTTTGTCGCAAAATGTTGTAAAGTTTCTCTTGCCAGAACCTTAGCCGAAAGTTTAAAGATTTGCCTAATTAGTTAAGTTTATTTTACCTGCTGTCAAAGTCAAACGCAGAAGAAGGAATTAAAACAAATTTAAAATATATTTTATGGCTTAACAGAAAACTTTAAAATAAAACTCTTAAATTTTTAAAATATTTAATCTTTCATTTATATTTTTTATATGTGTTATTTGATCGCTAATTTATTGCAGATCTTTAAATGCATTGTTGAGCACGAAAGCTATAATTAAATCTATTTTTTGTTGCCCTTTTTAATTTGGGGAATTATTTTTATCCATTGCCACTTCGTTAGCTGATTTTTTTTGTGAACAAATTAATGCCAATTGCAATTTGAAAAGGATTTTTTTTCCACCCATATGAGAGGGATAAATCCAAATAAATTTGCATGAAAAGACAGCGAGAAGAAAAAAGAACATTTAAAATTTAATTAATTCAATTGAAATGCGACGATGCGACGTTGTGAATTGCAATGCGAGTCCTGGTTACAACCCGCCATATAATTTGGCTACCTTTTATTATATCCCTTTTTGAGGTTAATTTGGGCTACTGTTCTGTTATTTAGTCCTCACCTGTATTTAAATTGCAATTAAAGCGTAATTGGCTTTGCAAATTTTTATTGAAATATGTATATAAATATATACCACAAAGAAATGCTTTTATCGTATCAAGTTCTGAAGGTTTTAAGGTTAAAAGATAAAATCAGTCTTTTTTAAAAATTACCTCATTTACATTGTTTCATTAAACAAATGATTAACATTGAATTATTTGTTTTCTATTAAATATTCGTAAATTAAAAGTAAAATTATTTTGCGCAGTAATAAATAAAATAAATTTCCATTAATGTCAGCGCTGTTAATTATATTGACACTATTACGAATAAGTCTGGTTTGGCGATAATTAAGTCCACTATTGTTTGCAGACCCAACAGTGAAAGTCAATTAAGTAAAATAAAGTCCATTTAATTACTATCTGAACAAATTGCCAATGCAGGATTTGCAAAAGTTCAATAATTGAAGCGCTAACAACTTTCATTCATATCAACCGAAAATATTTTTGATCCCTTAATGCATTAGTAAAGGCAACTGATTATTATGATAATTATAGAGCTTCTAGCTACACCTGAAAGCTGATATCTATTTATCTTTGCCTTTCTCTTGCGACGTGTCATTAGACAGGTAATTAACAGGTCTGTGATTTATATGCATACGAATTCCATTTGCCGATGCAAATTACCGGATATTCAAAGTGGAAGCCCTTAAATTAGCTTCACATTCGATAATTATTATGAGGGGTGGATAAGGAAGGCTGGTGACATAAATTCTTTTGTTCCCTTTAATTTGCTTTTGTTAACTTATAAGTAATACATATATACGTTATTTACTTATGTATATATATTTTTATTTTTATTTTCGAAATAGGCATCTCGGGGCAACCTTTGTGCACATTTTCGTTTACAATTAAGCGAAGTCCTAAAAGGGCAGCTCCAAATTTTATTGGCAATTAAACTGTGATTTTACGGATTCGGCATTTCAAAGCGAATGTAAAACATTTCATTTTTAATTAAAATCATCTAAAGGCTCACCTTCAGCAATAACAAGTTGCTAGGCGCCCATTTTGCTTAGTAAGCTGTGCCTAAGGAAGTGCACATAGTTGTCATACCCTGGATTTAAAGCTTAACATTTTTGGTTTTTCCATTTGTTCGACTTACAAGCAAATTGATTTATAATCCTCGGAAAGCGTGAATTGAAATTGCCAAATTGGGGAGCTCTTGCAGATCTTTATCGAGTACAGCTGCAGCACTTCTATTCGTACTTGTACTTAAGCTTTAAGTTCCAGAAGGATTTATCTATGGACTGAAAGCTATGCCTACGCCTTAGTCCTTTTTGTTTTCTAAAATCTCTCTATATCTTAAGCGATCGACCAAAGTCAACTGCAAAGAATTGCATTCATGATAGCAGGAAAAACTAGTGAAAAAGAAATCTTTTTTTTGTTGTGAACGACAAAATGCGCATTCAGCGACTTGACACAGTCTGATAAATGGTCAGATATACCAACAGGAAAAAAATAAAACGACGAGTATGCTGCCTTTTCACTGTTTTTCTTCATGGTTTTCCATTTTATTTATTTTTGATTTTTGTTGTTGTTGATTTTTTTGCATAGAGCCTGTGGATATTATCGGGCGTGCAACGTACGCCTCATTGAAGTGAAAGTATTGCAACATATAAGCCAGACGGAGGCAATAACCATGACAGTTATGAGTTTTTCGCAAAGCGAATACGAATCGTAGGATCTAGTGCCAGCCATTGAAATTAATTTGACGCCTGATATGGACTCTTAAAAGGAGAGCATAAAATTCTAGATGCAATTTCGATTCATTTCGTGTTGCCTCACTGACTCTTGTGCTTCATTGATTTTCATGTGCTGGCTTCTGGAAATGACAAAATACTGAAATACTAAAGGGTGCTGTCAGTTGGCTGTTGTGGCCATTAGCCAGAGCTATAATGGGAAGCGAATAACCCAATATACGCAGCCACCAAATTGGATGAGTAAACAGTTCGTGTTGGCCATAATACTGCATTTGCTTTTAGATCAAAATTAGCCAGACCAAACAAAGATAATTGCATCAATAGCTGCCAGCTAACTCCAAGTTTGCTTGTCTTTGAACCTTAAAGTTCATCCTTATAGTATTTAACTGTGAATGCAATTTCTTGGCATATTTATAAGTTGATTGTATTAGTAAACCACTGTGAATTTTGATGTTTGGCTCCAGCTAAGCTTGTGGATTAAGTTTTGCATTTTATGTAATGAAGATATTCATTACAATAATTGCCGAGATTTTAGTTCGAGTCAGATTAAAATAATTGCATGCTCAAAGATTTTATTTAATTCGTATGTTGTTTAGCAGAAGAATTTTGTGTCAACCACGATAATGGTATACGTTTAAATTTGAAACCTTAATTGCATAACATTAGTTTGCAGGTGTGTTAAATTATAGCAAACGTGAATAACAAGTGCTGCAAAAAAAGTTGCCAGATAGGAACGAACTAATTTAGTTTTAATTTATGTAGATTTATGCAACATATTACTCATTAGTTTTTATCTAACTCAGGCATGCATATATACATATGTATATACATAGATACAAATTACATAACATTTAAAAAGTTTTCATGTTTAAGTTAAGAAACATTCTTTGTGCATTTATTCTCTTATGTAGTTCGAACACATTTAATCCACATTTATTTTTGGGGACAGAACGAAAGAATGTTAATTAAAAAGAGAAAATTGCTCGAAGGTCACAAAGGATAATCAGAAAACGAATCCTGCTGATGCAAAGGCAAAAGAAAGATAATAAAAAATGAGCTTCAAAAGATTATATTCAAAATATTGTTGGATTTCTGCTGCCACAAAATAATTCAATGTTGATAACGTTCATTGTTGATAAAGAGATAGCATTTTATTGATATGACTTTGTTATCTTATTAAAGTGTAAATACACGACTTCTTTACTTTAATTATAAGTTATTTTAACTAATACTTAATAAATAATTTAAACAAGCATTGCATTTTATGTTATTTGAACTTTGTCCGATGTAATTCACATACATTAGATGTGAGCTAACCCAAACGTAAAACACACATTTAACTGGTTCAGGTTCGTAGCCTCTTTTTTCGTCTAAAATTAAGTTTAAATAATTTAGTGTCAACCCATTTAACATCCGCATGATACAAAGGAATGCCACACAGCCGTTAGCTGCTCTCACACAATCAACGCCAAATTTATTTGTGCCGCAGTTACAGGCAGAACAGGAAATTGTCCACTTCAACTTCGATCCCAAATAGCTTGAGTTTGAGCCGGGCCGTCATTTGTGTGGCCTAATTTGGCATGTAACCAAAGTCATTAGGCATTGACTTTGGCTTTGGCATTGCCATTGGCGTGGCCTTTGCCATTGCCATTGGCATTGGCATTGGCATTGGCATTCAAGGGATCAATTCGTGTGGGAAGAGCCTTATCAACTGCAAAGACTCTTATAATCTCGGGGTACGCAACCCGTAACCCAAAACGAACCAAACAATCTCACACATGTTTGCATTTAATCCACTTTTATTGCAGCTTTGGGCCATGTGACCCTCAGTTATTATGCTGATTGTGTTGACACACCCACGTACCCACCCACACACACACACACACACTAACACTCACACTCACACTCACATATAGTGATTTCATTGTTTGTTATGCCTTGTTGTCGAGTTGGATATTAAATATTTAAAGGGCTCTCAGGTCGTTCTTACCTTGACCAAACCGTAAAGCATACTGAGAGCTAAAAGCTGAGAGCTAAATTTATAAAAATTCAATTTAATTTGTAAACAAATCAAATGGGTTCTTAGTTTGGCCAACACATGCCTCGAATGGTAATTTAAGTGCTAAATTTAAATACATTTTAAATGTGAAACTCTGTTTGTTTGTTGTTCTTGTTTTCGCTTGATTGCTTTGTGTCCGACGTTGAAAGTTTGGACAAAGTTTTAATTCTTTCGGCAGCTGTCGAATCTTTCACCTGCACTTCAAATTTATTTTGCCAATATTTCAATTTTATCAATTCAGTATGTGTGATATTGACTGGACCAAACTTTGCCTTCAGCTACGAAAACTAACAGATGAAATCTGGCCAATTTTAGTCCTGCAGAAAGTCTACAATTTTAAGCACTTTGTTGTACCGAACTTTTGGGCAACTTTCTGGCTTTTCTCTCCAATGTGAAGTACTTGTGATGGGCAAAAACATTTTTACCTTTATGGTAGGGAAAATGGATAAATTAAATGATTGAAGGGTTGGTTTAAGTATATATTTTTTTGCACGATGACTTTTTTGTTTGACTTTCAAGAATAACAGCAAAGCGAAACCGATGCCAAATTTGAAATCATAAATTGGAGAAGTGCATGTATTGAATAATATCGATTATCGATTGGCTTTTAAAAAGTTAAAGTCGAACTTAACAAAATGAATTTAAGTGGAACACAGCTTCTCTCAAAAATGTGTGCACCTGCTTTATTAACTATCACGAATCTTGAAAATTATTTTACAAACGAGATTACTTTTGTAGAATTTAGAAAATGTTATCATAATCTGAATCTAGTAGTCGATGAATGTCTTGATTTTAAATATTTAATATACAAAATTTTGGTATTTTATAATAAGTCATGCAGCCGAGTGATGATAATACAAGAAAACTTCGCAAAGGCGATGCCACTCCTAGCAGCTCGACTATGGAAAGGCCAGAGCGCGGACATTTGAGGGAAAACCAACGTAGTCTTTTGCTGCTCCGGCAGGAAGGGGGTGAAAATCAACGCAAATTGAAAAACCTTAATAGACAGTTTGAACGGGACATTTTACGTTTGGAAAGTTCAATAACTAGTTTGGAGGTTCCTGACAAGGGACTGGCGACCGAATGGATTAACAAACTGAAGGCTCGGCCACCAAATATCAACGAAGCACTTGCTCGAAACTTTATTTTATCCCATCTACTACAGTTAACTCATGTTCAAATGTTTAAAAAGAAACCATTTAGTGGACCACCGCCGCATAACACCTTATCGAATATAAAAGCAATTGTGGTAAGCTTACTAATCGAGAGGAAACTAATCAACTGTATTTTCTTTTACATTTCCAGCCACCGATTAGAAACAAAAAGAAAAGCATTGAGGAACTGTACTCAAATTCGGCCGACAATGGCAACTTTTTAAATAAATTACCTGTGCCGCGAGATGGAGCATTTTTCATACTGCATCTCCTTCCAAATCTAAAGTAAAACTTGCAAAAAGATGTTTCCATTAATAACAATTAGTATATATTTTTTAATGACAAAAATACCATATTAAAATCAAATCAAATCAAATCTATTTAGATTATGCATTACGTATAACTGAGTGCATTTTCTTACAGTGTAATAGTACAACAACAATGCACTAACGGATGACAGGGAGTTGACTTTGATTGAACAAGTATGCAGAAGTTGATTATTTAATCATAGTTTGCATTTCCGGTATGTCGAAGTTGGCTACGTAAATATTAACGAACAATCTAACTGATAACTAGAATTTATTTTGAAACAAATGTTTGCAGTTCCCCAATGCATTAGATACGTTTGTATATATATGTAAATATGAATGTCCGTTTTTGACTTGTACAGCTATGAAATTTTGATTTGAATATTCAGTCAAATACACATATTTGTTGTATACTCGACTTAAGTTAAAAAGAAAATGGTGAATAAACGAATCTTTTTAGAGTTGGAAATAAAATAAGCAATTTAAAGATTGAATTTTCTGCATCTTTTATTATTTTTAGATTTGCTTTGTGCAACAATTAGAAAACAATATTTATTGCTTTTGCTTAAGAATGTATCAAAACAATTTGTTTAGCAACAAAAAATTGCAGTTACTAATTGCAACTTTTAATTAAATATCGAGTTTCCATTGAAAGATACGCAGCCAATGCAATTTTGGCAAGAGTAATGGCCGTCTGGCCGGGTCCTTCCAATTCGATTCTGGCAAAACATTTCCGTTTTTGAAATATTGCTTTCCATTTTTTTCTTTCTGGCTGGATGGTCAAGCAGCGCGTTGACCCAATATAAGCCACAGAGAAAAATCCTCTGCTTCTTCCTTTTTGTTGTTGTTATGTTTGTTGTTGTTATTGTGGTTATATGTTACACCCACTGTGAAACAGAGCAAAGATAAACAAACTGTTTGCGGCGACGCTTTAAGCAATCGATAGAAAAATGAATTTTTTCCACAAAGAAAAGTTAGTTTTTACTTTCTGCTCATATATGTATGTATATTGAACAATAAAAGCGAATTTTCGCAGCGGTTACAATAAATGTGTATTAAAGGTGATGCGTTTTTTAAAAATTTATTTCAATTATTTATTATATAATGATAATTTTATATATAAAGTACTAAACAGTATTTAATAAGGAATAGAAAAGCTTAATTGAATGGTTTTGAATATTAACTATATACAAGCTTATTGAATCAATATGCTGCCAATTAAGCAGCTATCAAATAACGCAGCGCTAATCAAATGTCAATTAGGTTTCCAGCTTCACTTCTATGTCAGCGGCCATGAATGAGATTTGATCCGGTTTCGGGGCCTGAATTACTGACAGTTTTCCAATCGTCGAACTTTGTCATTCAAGCTTCGACGGTCGTTGGTTTTAAGTTTTTGACGTTTTTCCACACTTGACACCGCGATGTCATGAACTTTGAAGGCGGGCTTCAATTTGTCTCCTTGCTGCAGCTAAAATGTCCTTTTCTCAGCCTTAATGGAGTTTCTCCTTACGTGCCTTTTTCGTTGGTTGTGTGCGAGGCTTACGAATTTTCAAGCTTGAAACTAACGACTGTTCTTTTTTCACATTTCAGGCATAACAAGTTACTAAGTTTCTTTCTTACATTTTTATTTGTTAGTTAAAAACTTATTTAGATCATCAGAATAAAAAGTGGTTGCGTTCCTTTCTGAAATAATGTAAAAAATTCAATAATTTAAAATTTTACAATTTGTTTATTTACAGACTTCAGCAGATTACATAATTTTCCATGTTTTCTTAAATGTATCTGTGTTTTTTAAAGACTTCATTTTTATGCAAATATTGGCCTACATTTTTTTTTTTTTTTTTTTGGAAGCAAACGTGTAAAGTTCATCTTTCCATCTTTTTCAAATTTAAAAGATAAACATTATTATTTTATAAACTGGTGAAAAAAATGGCAAGAAAAACAACAAGGAACCAAGATACATACTTAAAACAATATTTAAAAGATGTTAAGTTAATGAAAATTATTTATTCACAAAGTTGTCAATGTTTGCGAATATATTTATTAAATTAAACAGACTAGTACTAATCATATTCATATTCGTAAGTCAATTTAAAAATAATTTTTTATCAATTAGGAATACGACTCTTATAATATGTGTAACTCATATATGCCGTATTTCAAAGAATCTTTATCTAATCGGCCTCTAAATATTTTCACGTCATTTATTAGATAAAGGAAACCTGTACTTCTGCACATCTTTACTATGCATCTTAGATTTTACTTTGTTTCCTTTCCCTTACTGTTATTTATGTTGGGTCTAAATCTAGCTGAGCTGTTAAGATAAGTGCTGCTTAAAATTGGGATTAAATTCCCTTTGCTTACTTTACGAAAAGTTATCGCACAAATAATTCACAGTTCTCAGTTGAAACCTATTTGCAGTTCATCTTAAGCTTTTTTTTTTGCTTTAGATTGTTTTCAAATGTTTTTTTGTTTAAACGCTTTTGTTCGCATACCTATTTAATTTAAATTTATTTTATTATTGTTCTTCTCCGATTCCATTTTAAGCCACAAATTAGCGCAATCAATTCGAAAATTCGTACCATTTTTATTTGCAGCTTTAGGCATTTTGGTTGCCGTCGTAATGAAATCAATTTGAATTTAATGCTGCTCAATTCACAATTTGCTTGTTTTTATTGAAATTTGTAACAAATTTATTTGTGAAATTTACGTCGGCACATTTGCATTTCGATTTGGCATAGACGAAAACAAATTAAATTGTGTGTGCTGGTCATGTCTGGAAGCCACGAACCAATATTGATATAGGCCTCAAAGGCTGTCTCGCCTCCAATTTAATGTCTAGACTACAGATGCAAAACAAATCGTTATAATTTTATTCAACTTTGCGCAGCTTGATGTCGAAAATAAAATAATTTCGTTCATCAATATAATTCTGAGATGGATTACACAAAACAAATTACAATAATACAGTAAAAAAAAGGAGCTAAACAAATATATATTTTCTGCCTCATTAAAACTGTTTGTTGGTTTTTTATTTATTCATTAAAAATGCTGACTGTTTAGTTTTTACACTTATACATATATTCAATATTATAGAATTACATATATTTATGCAATTTAATTCCTTCAATATGAGCTCATTTCGATTATGGCTGGAACACTTAGGTCTGAATTAAATTTTTAGCTTGCCAAAAACGAGTTTTAGGAAATGAATTTTCCATTAGCTGTTGGGTAACAGGCATCACGTAAATAGAACGCAACGTGGTGCCGCAACAAGAGACGTGCCACTTCCTTGTTGCTCCACACTGTTGCACACATCTTGTTGCTTCAACAGGGGCACATGTGGTTGAATACCAATTTCAAAGTCATTAAGATGCCTGGGTAAGAGCTTTAGAAAAACGTTATTAAATCTTTATGACTTGCCACAAAGCCATCATTCATTTCGGCCAAAACGCTGCACGTGTCAAGCCATTAAATGTAGCATACTTTTCAGCGCAGGCGAAATAATTGAAATCACCTGCTAAATGCCGAATTAAATTGCATTTTAATGAACGTTTTGCCGCGCTGTTGCCAAATCTGGACTAGCACTAAAGTGCCAATGCCTACAGGAAATAAATAAACAAGCATTCCAACTGCCAAATCGACAACTGGTCAACCCGTCTAAACAACGATTTTTTCTCCCCCAATCATCCTTTATTGTGTGTCTGCTTGGCAAGCTGCCCGGTTGATATTTGCTCTGGGCAAAGACCAACTGCTGTTGACAAAAGCAAAGGCTTCGATTGGGCATTTCCAGCAAGCTAGTTAATGGAATTTTTTTTGCCAGAGATGGACATCTGTGACACGTAGTGCCTACGGCCAAAGAAGTTTTTCTCGAAATTCCTTTTATTAGCAACTACGTAACTACAGATCGGAACTCTTGAAGCTGGCTGCCTAGTGGGTATGTGTTTGTATATACTTTAGTTTATATCATTGCATACACTCTCAGTTTGTTGCTAACAAGTTGTTAGGCTAATTGAATATTAAATGATACCACTTAGAACGTCTCAAGCGGCAGAGCAATTAACGCTGCATTAAAAATGCCAGCTAATCCATTAACTTAAGTTAAATAATTCAAAAACAATATCAAAATGTTGTATTTAATTTGACAAATTTGTAAATCTTGACAGGTGACTAGAAACTTCTATTCGTTTTACTTATTATTTCATTTGTGCTTTAATTATGAATGATCTATTTCTAATTCCACTTACATTAGGCCTGGTTATTAAATCGCCAACAAATTTGGTTCGAATTTACGCAAACATCTGGCAGCTGCCTGATTATTATTACAAGCCCCATTCCACATGGCCAATTCGTAATTTGAATGCAATTTGCATTCAAAATGCAATCGTATACCATGATTAGAGCATTTGCCATTTGGGCTGATATTGCAACATTAAATGCGTTGTGTGAACAGACACGAGAAATGAAATTGAGTTCAATACAGTTGGTTTAATATTTATTTTGTCATATTTCCATACTCAATTTTTGTTAATAAAGCGAGAAGAAACTTAGCTAAGTTTTTGTGAAAGAGAAAAGGTTGATTGGATAATGTTTAATCGAAATAATATCAAGGAATGAGGAAATTTTCTAATTTTCTAAGAATAATTAAATTAAATTTTGAGTCAATGCAGCAAAATTTAAGAATAAAATATTTCCATTGCTGGCAAAGGCAAAAAAAGAGAAATTTTTTTTCTTGGAAATTGAAAATGTTTTGATAACGAGAAACCGCAGACTGCAATTACAATTATTTTTTGCAAAATGTGTGTCGTTGTCACAACAATAAAAACCTCGGAATAATAACCAACATTTTTATAAAAGAAGCACTGAAAATAATGGCACACGATGGCAAACTGTTGAATTCGTTTGAAAAAAAAATTGGAATTTCTTGTTTCTTTTGTGCTTTTGACTTTTGAATCTTTAATTCACAACACAAAGTGACATTTTTCGTGTTCCCATTTTTTGTTGTTGTTTTTTTTATGTTGTCAAGTTTTTTTCCGCTGTGCTCCAATCATTTTTGAATATTAATCGAGCGTGAGAAGTGTTCGCTTTGCCAGGCTATTCGAATCGCGGAGGCGGAAGCGGAGACGGCAATCGCAATACGAATACAAAAATTCAGCATTTGCTTATTAACGACTGTTGTATGCGCTATATCAAGAGGAAATAATTTAATACGCATGTAATATATGTGGTAGTCTATAAACTTAAATATAGTCAGCATAAATTTATGCCTAAATTATACTTAGTAACATTTTCTTGGCTTATATTTTATTTAGTTTATTTTAAAATAATATTTAAAATGAGCTAAGCTGTTTCATATTACATAATAAATAGACTTTGGTGCGAGTTGGTGTGAGTGTTGACTCACATATCAATTTGTTACAACATTTTGTTATTTATTTCAATAAAATATGTTTTGCATACAAATATTTCAAACGGAATGCATGTTCAAAGGACAAAGTAATTTTATGAATTTATTAAACTGATTTTAGGATATATGTTAAAGAGATTGAAAGCGGAAGCTGGATGCAGGTCATGCGCGTATTGTCATTGCTTAAAATAAATATGTTTCCATTGGCAATTTCTTCTCTTATTTACTCGATGTCAATCTTTAAATTTGTTATATTCCGAAGGTCTTTAGAGAAGCTTTTATTGACTCACCTGCAAAAATTTCAGCTTAAAGCGAACTTTGATTTGTGTTTTGTGTAAGTTTAAATTTATTTGCAGTTCTCCGAGTTGTCAGCTTTATTTGTAAGCACTTTTCACTGTCACTGTGCTCTGTTACTGTTAAGTATACATCAAGGATCTTATCATCCTTGAACATCATGCTTGTCACGCGGATGATGTGTGGCATTCAGCCTGTCAAGTGCCACTTATTGAAATGTCAATTACCATTTGCTTTGCGGCTCGGGCGTTGTTGTCCGGACCGTCAAAAGTTGTTTGCAGTGTGTGATATATTAGCAACAGGGCTACAAACGGATATTCATGGTTTACGGTTTAGGCCAACTTCCTGCTGCTAAACCTGTTTGTTTGCCTTCATTAGCCCAGGCATTGGCTGAAGATTTGTTTTGCTATAGTTTCTTATTTTTCATTTTAATTTTTATTTTTAATTTTAATTTTAATATTTATTTTTCATTTTAATGTTTGTTGTTGAATTTCTGAATTAATCAGATGTTTGGCCAGGCATAGTTGCACTTAATTGTAGTCATTGGCTTTGGTTGCACAACAAAAATGTTGCTGAATCGTAACACCTCGAGAGAATGCCACACTTGCCACAGATCCACTAGCTAAATGAATTGTGCACGACTGAATTGTTTTTTGCAGCTCGGCTAATGGAACTAGGCTGGACATTTCGTCAACTGGGTGATATAGCGACTGACGAGTCTTACTATGCAAACACGCCGAAAGTCACCCAAAATAAAACAAACTATATACACACACATTGTGTGTGTGACACACACACACAATCGCTCACTCACAAGCAACTTTTTTATGGACTGCCTTTTACAAAACCAATTGTGATTCGATTGTTGATGGTTCGCTGTGGCACTTTACTAAAGCTATAAAACAGCGGAAACAAACACAGAGTTAAAGCAAAAAATGTGGCACTTACTAATACCCTGTAACTTATCAAATCAGAGATTTGTTATTAGGCTACAATTGTACCTTATGGCATTAAAAGGAAGATAGAAAACAATTAATAAATAACATTTTTGGTTCATAATAAATGAATCAAATGGTAAGTTACATAAATGAATTGCTAAATAACACAACAAACAAAAATGAAATTTAAAAACATTAACCTTGTTTGCATGCATGAATTTAAATATTTGATATTGAAATCAAATATGTAAATGTAACTAAAATAAGTTTAGCACTTTAGAGCTCAAAATATGGGCACACTTTTAATAAACTACATTAATGTATACTTTATATTTTATTAAATAAAATAAAATAAATGATTTCACAAGTGACAAGCTTTAAAGATTACCAGCTCAGTCCTGCTACTAATCATTTAGATAATGTACTACATTGTGTTCGTCCTTGTTTTGCACATGCTGTAAATTGCAATTCTTGCTACATAGCCTTAAGTGGCTGAAAACATTTGGCACGCCATTAGCCAAGTGAAGCTGCTTGCCAAAATATTTGATAGACGGTGCCAAAAATGTGACTAAATTAAGCCTATTACCCGCCAGGCAGCGATTTCGGCGAACACGCAAAAATTCAACTGTTGGCAAGCGTTTTAATAAAACACGAAAGTGCACTCAAAGAAAATGCTGATGGCCAATTTCAAATTTGTTTTCAGACAAAAACAGCAGCGCACAAATGTATGCTACAGAAGTAAGCAAAGTGATTAGCGCACGACTGCGTGATACTCTATTATGAACTTAAAACCAATTAGAAGCTCTTTTCCAACCACAAAATTAATCATAAGCCATAAAGAAAATAAAAGCAAATTGGAACAAGTTCCAATTAATTGGTTCTCATATGTCAAGGAAATGTATAAAGAAAGGAAAATCTTTATGTATTTGATATGGGTATATATCCCAACATAAACTTTCTGCATACCTCTTTTCCATTTGGAAAAGCAGCATATTAAAAGATTAAAGAACTATTTGTAATGCATGTTCATTTCTTTCTCTCTTTACAAAAGGAATGCCACATGAATTGTGCGACAACATTCGAAATATATGTACTTGTGATTGATAACAATTCAGACGTCGCATTTGTACAGATCAGCGCTGCATGCAATATACATACACATAAAGAAAATTAAAAAACAAACAACAACAAAAATTAATTTTCATCGTATTCGTGGGCACCACAACAAAAGATTTTACGGGCGCGTATCGAGTCAGAAATTTAATTGTAATCAAGAGGACAAAAAGTTTGGTTTGAGTATCTGTGCCGCAATTCATTTGCTTGCACTCGACATAATTAAAACAATGCCGCACTTTTGACCATTGTACGATGAAAATAATTCACTCTTATGCCTCAGCTCTTTATTTATTTATGTGCCCTGTGCCTTTTTTAACAGCAGGGAATATTTTGTCATTATAATTGAAGATTTTATAAAGCGATCAGCACGCTGACTGCATTTATTTCTATATGAACATCATACAAGTTATAGATAGAATACATATTCCGCATTTCATATTTTTATACAAGCGCCTTTATAGGTATTTCAGAGCGTTATATATACTGTCAGAAATGTTAAGCAGATCTAACTGCTGTTTTTTTTTATATACGGCTTAAATGACTGCACGATTAAGGGCCATGCGATTGTCTTATAAAAAGATAAACAAAAATATTCACAACATGCACAGCATGGCGTATACGTAACGTCCTATCCTGCTGTGTTCGGCTTGTTGGGGTGCGCACTCCAGTTATTAGCATATTCTCAACATGCTGAGCTACTTAATGATGCAGAAATGTATCAAAGTCATGAATGGAGCTTAGATCCAGAATCCGTGCCAGCTTTAGTCATTGATTATGCATATGTCGCGCATCTGACACAGGATTTTGCCAATTGCTTACGCTGAATGTGTTGTATCGTGACGCAGCACTTTGGCTTTGGATGTTGTGAAATTGATGCTAGTTATATTTCGTTATTTATTCATGCCACAAACGTGCCCTGTAACATAAGCAAGCCTAGTTCCTCAACCAGCTCTGACCTCTTCCATTCATAAGGCGAATGGAACGCAAACTCATTGAGCATAAACCAAGCACGTTTTATCAGCTGTGTTGGTAATTAAAATCTGGCTCAGTCATAGACTGATTTAACGCAATGAAGAATTTAATTAATGTCCAATCAAACTCAGTCTTTTATTCTGATTGCCTTGATTTCCTTTCATTCATTTTTTGTTTTTGCTTCGTTCACTTTTGTTTGGAAATCACAAAGGATTAATTTAATTCAATTAAATACCACGCTAATCAAGCGAAAAGATTCATTCACTGTGTTCGATTTGATGTTTTATTTCCATTTAGTGTGCTGATAAAAAAAAGGGATTTCAAATTAAATTCAGCACATTTTCCTCACATTTTATTGAAACAGCAAAACCAACAACAACAATTTTTTCGTTTGAGGCTGAAAAGTATTTTGACTTCTTTTTTAAAGTTCACGGCTGAAATATTTAATTTTCAAGTGCGAGCAAAAACTGAAACTCATTATAGTCGTAATTCAACAAATGAGTACAAAGCGCCCCGCATTAAAACTGACACTCAAAATTACTGAGCTAAAAGGATTAAACCATACAGCAGAGCAGCTGTAAATCCCCGAGCCGTGTAATATGTGTGCCAGCATACGCTCAACCAGGTGCAAATTCCCGACCCGGCCATACTTAGAAAGGGTTGTACTCGTACCTAGAAAATAAGTGGCAACCGCTTAACGAGCTACCAGGATTCTTGTGGCTTTAGCGAAATGTGTGCTATGCGAGAGCCAGAGAGACAGAGAGACAGAGAGCCAGAGCCGGGGTGCCAGAGACGGAGCCGCTGCATAACGTAAACCATTTGGGGGAAACGCTGATTTATGCAAACAGCCAACAAGATGGGAGTAAATTAACGCCTCTGCAGTGAAAAGTCTGCTAATGGAAGTGAAAACGACTGAAAGAGTCCATATTTGGTTGCTCTTTTACCTGAATCGGATTTTTTAATTATATGTGAGCCTTATGAAGTATAATCTGAAAGAAATGCTTTGCTTACAAATATTCGTGCACTCGCTTATTATTTATTTTATTATTTAGGTCAAATAATATGAGTTTTTAATAAAAGAAGGATACAGAGATTATACAGAAAACCCCCTTTGAGCATTATACACTATTCAAAATAAATGGCCAAATCAAAAGTAATTAATCCATAAAAATTAATTGTTTAAGATTTAAGTTATGAAACTAATAAAGTTTTCTTCGCTTTCTTTTTATATTCTTTATATTATATTTCTTTAAATATTCAATTTCATCTGCACTCAAAAGATTCCTGTTGGAAAATCGCTAAATCAAATAAGAGGCATCTTTTGTGCTATCTGAATCTAATAATCCAATTTGAAATTGTCAATATGATGAGGCCTTTTATTAAGTTCGTTTTATCAAGGATTATGTTCTACACTGGCCATATTTATGAGAAAACTTTTCGCAACGGTTTTGACTTGGTCTTGAAAGTGGGCGGCATTATACTTAACGTCTGTAAGAATATTGATATTTATTGACATACGTATAATCTAAGGATTATTAATCAATTTGGTAAACAAACTGGTGTAAGTCGGTATACATATTCATTACACTTTCCGATTGTTCGAGGCATCTTAACTTTCAGCTGTCGCAGGCGCTAAAATTAATGTCGGCAGCAACAGTTGCCTTTGTCATGCTTTGTCATCATTATGGCAGACATTTTGTTTTGAAACTTGCAGACTGTGATGTCAGTTGCATGCTTTTAGCCTAGTCACAAAAGAATTCTTTCATACGCTTTTTCCATTTATTGTTTCGTCAGCCCAGGGCTGAATACTGACGTTGACAAAGCAAAAACCAATGGAAAAAGCTATGAAGGCGCATCCAGCTTAAATGCCAATTGGAACGTGCAATTATTTGGCCCACAGTGGCTTAGGCTTTGGGCCAAGGTAGGTCATATAACGCATGAATGCATCGCGGGGCAAATTCAAATAGAAACCGTTTGAATGAATGCACCAAGAAGTGGCACACTAAGGCCAAGACTGAATGCGTGAACAGTTGACTGGATAAACAAGTACAAAGTGCAAAACACTCAACTGCAAATGCTGTGGCTGGCTCTCAGAAATGTCCTTGGCCTATGCAGCACAACAGCCAGGATCAGGCACACGCCACAATGAAAACTTCTAGACTCTGATTAGCTTTTACTGGGCTAGCGGGTAGCATGTTCCACAGTAATCAAATGGAAGTATTTCAAATTAAAATATATTTAAGCTGAATACTTTAAACTTATAACAAACATATATATATATATATATATATATGTATATATGTATATATATGAGTAATACTTTTTCTGTTCACATTTTTTCAAGGAGAGAGTAAAGTAAACTTCTTTTGCACGTAATAAATAGCTCATACGCAGTGTATGCCAGCAAGACTTGAGAATAACGCGGCAAGCTAATCTGGCCAAAAGCAAAATAAAACATTTGTCTGAGCCCTGATTATACTTATCTATATATATAGGCCACCGCAGAGCCACCCATTTTCCTTAGCAGTTGGCTCACCCGCTGGCATTTTTATTTGCAGCTGGCATTTTTATTTTCCAAGTGAAAGGATTCACAACTAGATTTAATTTCAAGAGAGTTCTCACAGCGTGTTGCAAAAAAATTTCACATATTGTCGCTGTTACAGATATACACGGCTCCAAAGATGATTTTGAGGGAAATAATGCTTGCTGCACATGACTCATCAAAAACTTTAGGGTGTGGCTTCAACGCAAAAACAGTGAGTCGCTAAAATTATTTTCATGGATGGAATACACTGAAGAAAACATCATTTATTGATGACAAGGAGTTGAAATTACGAACTTGTTGTGACAAACGAAATATTGTTTAAAAATCTGTGTTAATTATCGTTATATTTTAGTTTGCAGACATTCAGCTGTCACAAATATCTAAAATAACTTTCTGCGTGAATTCCATTAGTTTATTTACTGAGGTTTTACTGTGGTTCTCCGCAGCTGTAACAAATTTTGTGTATGAACAATATTTTCAAATGGTGTAACAGTTGATCATCCATTTAAACTGTACTTTAAATTGTCCTGTCAGCTGTATAAAAAGAGTTTATATTTATTTTCGAGAAGCTTGGCTCTAAGCAAGCACTTTCCTATTCTTAGAATACCTTTTAATCATCTTAGTCTGTCGCTCAGTGAGATATTATAGGATTTACTCACCTTGGGTACATATTTGTGGAGCTCTTGGACCACATCAAAGCAGCCTCAGCCTCAGCCGCAGCTGAACTATTACTTTGATAGCCCCAGTCAACGGCTTCTGTTGCCACTGTTGTTGGTCATGCCGATGTCCTTGACAGTTTGAATGATGGCCAGCAGCGTCGGCAGTTCGCCTTCAGCTCTGTTTGTGTTTCCTTCGTTTATATTTACACAGTGGCCGAGTGTCTGGGCCAAATGTGGCCACAGCTGAAATGCAATAAGGGAATATCAACGAGTTGTTCTTACTTATTCGTTTACCGGCTTACAGGTATACAGCTATACAGTTATACAGGTGAGCACAGTCACAGTTCATCGCTGTGCGGGTCAGTCATTTCCTTAAAGTTATTTTCAGACAGAAAAATGTATTTGAAGGACGCATCCAACTGTTGGCCATTGTTGCTCTCTGGTAGCTGAGGCGCAAATGAATTGCTGTAAACACTCGAGGCGCCACTCTGTTGCCGTTGCAAGTGCTTTCTGTTGATTTCTACTGTTTAGCACTGCTTCCTGCTATTTAGCCTGAAGCGCTTAGACAATGGTTAAGCGTTCCCCCTGCACTGCAGCTCCCTGGCGAGGGGTTGCCCTTTTGTGTTTCATCTTTCATTGGAATATTCCTTCTCTTTTTATAAAAGTTGTCAGGCGGTGGTGCTGCAGTTTTTAATTCATCTCTTGGGGAATTGAATGCACGCATTGTTCGAGAATGAACAGGATGCAGTAGCAGGATATTGCGACATTTGGGTAAATACTCGGCACACGTCAATGACATTCACGTTACCATCTGGCATAATTGTGGCTCCTGATTCGAGCTGCTGCAAAATGCAACTTGTGTCTCGCATATTTATATAAACATGGCCCCTGGCTAATGGCTCATCCCATTGGGAGTCTGTTCCAGATACTTAAACGAGTGTTGTTTTTTTTTTGCTTGTAGGTCGAAGTGTAAAATGGACTTGATTCTGATTCTGTTTCTCCTACCACAAGCTTTTGTGCATTAAAATGTTTTTGCATTCTATAATTTTGAATAATCTCTTTACTGCGGCTCTTCGCTGTCAAACTAATTCCATTAAATTTCTTGGCACAGACAGTGTCCTGTCATCAACAAGTAGTCCTGCAGCGTAGCCAACAAGTGGCAAAGGAGGTCGAAATTGCTTTTAATTATGCGGCGAGAAGCCTCCGCAGGGTATCTTAAAGCTGTTGGCAAGCTTTTCAATTGGTCAACGGGAGGGAAATTGCTTGATGCCCATTAAAGTCAACAATGCGGAAGTGAATTGTTAAACTTATATTTATTGCAGAGCTGAAGAAATTATTACTTTCGCTTATGCATAAATTACGATAATAAAGGTTTGTACATATCTCTTTAATTAAGGAGAAGCAATTATGATAGATTTTGAAATATGAAGGATAATAATGTAAAGTAAAATAAATTATTACTGATTACTTTGTTGTTATATTCAATTACAATTGCAGGAATTGTGCCTTGCACTATGTACTTATTATTCTTTCCCACAGCATAAAAACTGGCCAATGAGAGTATAAAGTCTTTGGAACATTTTTTACTTATATACATTTGCTTATAAATATTCGCTGACAGTAAGATTATCTATATAGAGTACACAGCCGAAACACATAAGACCACATTTTCTATTCTTCTCCTTAGTGGCTTGCTTGTTTTTTATTTCACATATACTTTTCGGCCAATATCAGCCACATACTGCAAAATGCAGCTGTTGCCCCTCCTTTTTTTTTTTACATTGAACATTGCAAATTTTGCTTGCGGTGCTCGACATCAACATATATATAATTCAGCAGCAGAACGAATAAGGCTTTGGTAAATTTACACCCTGAACAAGATACAGAGAATGGAAATTTATTATTTTAGCTTAGTCTGTTTATTGCTTTTTTACGAAACAGATGTTAAATTTCAAATAGCGTATGTTTTGTGAATAAATCTTTTAAGAGATAATGCAGCACAACTATCAGACAGTTTTACAAGACTTTACAAATACATATTTGAATCTGGATTGCGGCTGAGTTATCGTATATGAAAACGCCACTCCCTTGGATCTATTAAAAAATACATATTGTTCGAATAAAAATCAAATCTAACAATATTGCTTAAGCAAATAGTCAGAGAACAACTCTTGCAGCTTGTTTGTATTCCAACTTGTCCGCGGCAACGTGTTTGTTGATACTAACATCAAACTCTTTGGGGGTTGGAACAGTTCTTGCTTAAACATTGCGTGGAGCATGTTTTAGTTTGACAGTGTTGTACAACATACACACCTGTTGCTTCCCGCAACAAACATGTTGGCGGTCGATAACATTTTAAGTCCAACCGTTTGTGACTCTAACAACAATAAATAATTAAAGAGAAACACGCATTTATTGCACATTTACCTGGCAAATAAAATCCAGTTGAAATGGCAGTGGTTAATTTATTGCATATTAATGTCAGTCACTTGAACCTACTTAAAATGCACTTAAATTTTGACAATTTATTTTCTGTGCAAATAAATCGGGTACGACAAGAGCTGTCAAAAAACAATAAAGCTTCATTAACTTTGCTAAGAGTGAGTTTTTCAGATATCTGGAAAATACAGCAAGCTTATATTGTGAAAATTTATCAATGGAGGTGATTGTACGTGCTTCAGACTCCGATTGGGGATTGAGACACGGCAATTTATGGGCAGCAAACTCAATTTCAATATTGAAATGTTGTTGAACAGAGCAACAATTAATGTCTGACACTGTCAGCTTTTTAATTGAAATTTATGTCGGGGATTACAGCCTGAGATTAAGTACGCATATGTGTTGACAAGTGACATGACTCTCTCTCTCTCTCTCTCTCTCTCTCTCTCTCTCTCTCTCTCTCTCTCTCTCTCTCTCTCTCTCTCTCTGTCTCACTCTTGTCTCACTTGTTTGATTAAGGAAATGCCAGACAGATAAACTTTAAAATGAAGTGTAAAACATACATAAGAAAGTTTATTTGTTGTCATTATGTCATAAAAATAAGTATATAAACCTCTAAGCCGCTTATAAAATCTTCTTTTTTTTCAAATGAAAAAGGGAGTATTGGTTTCTCGATCTGTCTGCAAATGAAAGTTATCAAAAAGTCTGGCATTTCTATAAATTGTCTGCTCATAGCAATTAATGATCGAATGCGTTTGAATCTATAATAAACAATACTTTTACAATATTTGTATTTAAGATATGACCGAGATATAGAGTATTTTGCAGTTGGCCTCACCCGGGAAAAACACATTTTCACGTTTTGTACCTGGCAACGAAACAATTTTGTGGCGAAGTGCAATTTGACTGAAAGCAGTTGATTGAAAATTGAATTACGAACAGTACAAGGAGAAGCAAATCAAGCTATTTCGCAGCTTGAATAAAATTTACTTAAATAAAAAAGCGCGATTGAATAAGAACGGGAATGAGTAAGAAGTGGGGGAAGAGAACACTAAAATACTTTGTTATAACTTATTATTACATCATCATTACATCATTTTAAAATTGTATATCAAATCCCTTACAGTGGTTTTCAGTCTTTTGCATCGCATACCGTAGCACTTAGCACATAATTATTAAATCCCGAATTAAAAAACAATTATCTGAAAATACGTTCATTAATGGACAGAACCACACGAACACGAACTACAGACCAACTGAATAAAAACTTTGGCACTTTTAATGAGCGTTTCTTTGCCCATTGGCAATGGCAATTTAAGAGGTGGCAAAAAGTTTTGTGCATCATGGCTTGAGGCATCTTCTCGTCCAAAAACATGAGCATAATTGAGGGCAAGTGTTGTGGAAATGAATTTTATATGACAATGAGTGCTAATGACTGCTTCCTTTCGTGCTTAAATGTATTTTGATATTAAATAGCATAGCAGTGTACCAAAATCTACTTATAGCTAATGATTAGTTCGCATAACTCGTAATTATTTCTTTAAATTGAATGAAATAATTCTTCTACATTTCTTGTAATTTTTACAACGGTCAGTAAAACTTGAGTATTTTTGCACAAATTCGAAAATTTATTAAATTTCACACCTAGCACTTGGTAAACAAACGTGTAATAAATATTGTAGGAAAATCCCTAATGCGATTGCACAAACAGCAGCCACAGTGCGGACCACAAACACTTTTCTAGAGAAATTGCCCGTCCAAGCAACGCCTTACATATGTGTGTGTGGGCACACGCTACATATGCACCAAGGATATCTGATCTACCAACTGGCCAAGGAGTCTTCCTTGCCTCTCGAGCATTGTTAGTCACGATTTATGGTTCCTAGGCAGCGGGCACTTATTTATTTTGTTGTTGTAACAAAAAAGTGGACGTGGAAGTGCAATATGTAGGCGGTGGTTCCTTTTAAGATTCTTATTATATCATTTTGTGGGACACTTAGTTTGAATTTATATGAATGAATGTGGCTTCAAAAACGCTGTATAACAGAAAATTATTATGTTTTACAGATATTTAAAGCAGACAAACCGAATAATTATTTAAAATTAAATTTTATTAATAATATTTAATAGAACTCTTATCTAATGGATCAAACTTTACTTTATTTTAAAACTCAATAAGAAGAAATTCTCTGCTTAAGTAACGCACATCAAGAAACCCTTAAATAGGACATAATAAAAAATAAATAAATACCACCTTACAATGTCCACCCTTGTCTTGGACAACTGTGTTAAACGAATATTCCACAGCTTGTGTAACAATAAAATGATCCTAAATATTTTTATGACTCTTGCCTCGTTAGCTACAAAACGCATCGCAAAATGTGCTCAATGTGTTCATATAGACACCCTTTAAAGAGAGTAAAACATCCTGCTTGTTTATTCAATAAAAATGTTATGACATATTTTGTTGCTGATTGTTCATTTGGTTATAGGAAACGGTATTAAAGGTTCAATATCTGGAATACATTTATTTTGTAAATAACTTTATTAATCTAATACAAAATGAAAATTTGTCAAATTTAATAAATACAAATTAATTTTCATTTCTTCTTACTTGATAGTTTTCCATCATTATTATTTATTTAAAATGTATATATAAGTAAATATCTTGTAATAACTAAATCGATTGCTTTAATACTTTTCAAAATTAAGTTGCAAGGATTCTATGACAATGTTCTTTTTACAGCTCTTGGGTTACACCCAAGCTCCACAATATTCTGTTCATCGCATCAGTTCTGTCTGTTTATCTCATCTTCATATTTTGGTGAAAGCTGTTTTTATATTTGTGGGTTCACTAATCACCTCTCCAGCTGCCCGCATCCGGACTTCCAAAAAAAAAAAAAAAAAAAATGAAGAAAAAAAACTGTAGTGAACGGAGATTGCCTTGGTATTGATTTATTTATATTGACAATGGCGCCAGAAACAGGAAGGGGCCACCTTATCGGTTAGTCATTTCTTATAAATTACCCGCCATTTATTGAGCATCGCATAAACCGGACTTGCTGGAATTTATCTGACTCCAAGAACTTCATTTCCAGAAATTGTAAACAATATTTAAAATGAGATTTTTGAAGTTAATATAGAAAGGCTTTTCTCTGCTTGTGTTGCATAATATTTTCATTGCAGCAAATGTAATAGAAGTATAAGAATTTATTAATTTTAAGCCCATATAAGTATTTCAATTGCAGACAAAGCAATGCAAATATTATTTCATAGACTTTTGTCTGCCTCGTCCTTTATTGACATTTCCTGAATATTGTTTTTCCCACAAACTCCGTGTTGGCGTTTCTTCTGTCACCGTACAGACGTGCACTTTTGCTATTGCTGTGTGTGTGTCTGTCCATATGTGTCCTTGTTTGTGTGTGTATGTGTGTGTATTTGTGTGGTCGGAATGGAATCTGTGACGTGCATGTCCTTTCAGCTAGCTTAAGCAACCAGCTCGCAGTCACAAAAGCCCAACGGACTAAATATAATTTTAAAGTGGAAGTTAAAAGTTTTATGCAGCTTTTGTCTGGATTATCTTTAACTTATCTTAGAGCTTATAGAAGAAGCTCAAGTGCTCTAAATAAATTATTTTTGTTAAGATTATTCAAAGAGCAAATAAAAGTATGCACTAACATGATTCATAATAATAATATAAATAATATAAATTTTATTAGCTTTAGTTGTGATTACGCCTTAGAGTTATTTACATTAATTACCGTTTAGAATTCCTATTATAAGCATATATTTATAAACTTATATATTGCAAATCTGGGTTTCCCTTATCTATATATGTAACTTAAGTGAGCTTATCCACTTCCTTCTCCTTATCTAACCCATAGGAAGGTTCATAATTCTTGCGGCTTTCGCTTTATTAAGTGCTTGTATTATCACAACCTTTCATAGTACATATACGAAATGTTTTTTAAAAATAAAAAGTACGGTAAACAGTGCATTATTCTCTAGCCAACTACTTGGGTGGTGTTTACGTGCTTGTTATGGCAGGTAAAACTTGTGGGAATGTAAGTCAGAAAGCTTACGGAAATCCGCTTGTAACAATGTAAGCGGCAACAAGAGAAAACATCGGAAAGCTTTTGTGTATTCTATAAAAATGGGAAAAAGAACATTAAGAATTAAATTAATTAAACACTGCTTAGCGTATACATAGAATATGTTCGCTGCGCCAGGCAAGAACACAAGCAATTTGTATAAAATTAGCTAAAGAGCAATCATATAAATCGGCGGATTATTCTATTTATACTTTATACATTAAAAATTGTACAACGTTTACGTATTCATACTGTAAAGGACAGGTGAAGTGGACATCGAAACATCTTAATTCATTTAAGAGCTAGATTTAATATTCTCGAAAACAAGAAATTCCAATTTTATAAAATACAGCTTTAAAAAGCTAAATTAGTTACCTATGGACTATTTATGCGGTTCTACTCGCGTCCAGATGGCCATAATTTTCATTTGAGTGAAAGCAATTATATACGTATGTATGTTTATTGATGTACCGCATAAAAAATGTGGACATAAGAAGCGTGGGGGAGGAGGAGAAGGGGCAACTACTGATGCGTTAAATGGGCATTGTCTGCCCAGACTAATAAAATATTCCCGGCTTTAATTTTGTGCAATTTCTATGCAGTGCAATTAAAATCAGCGGCTACATTTGCTGGCTCACAATTCTTTGTTTGATTTGCACACAGAAAAATAAATTTATGCACACAAATCGTCTGCTTTCAAATCCAATGCGAAATTCATTGAATAAATGAATACCTATCGCTGGAAAAAAATGAAATGACTTTGATTTGTGTCTGATTAAGTGTGAAAATTGCAGTGGTATTTAAATAAACTGCAATTCAATACATTTGACTTTTTGCCAAAAGATGTCCGAATGCTTGAACAAATTTCAAAAATATATATTTGCTGAATTCTCACATATTTGAAAGATTTTGCTTGTATTTAGTTTATATACCGCTTATATATATGTATTCATATATTTTATTTATTCACTCTTCTATTTACATACGCCAAATAAAAGCCGACTTAAAAATAGACATATGAATATTTAAATACATAAATAAACTAAGTAAATAATTATATGTATTTATGACACTTTTGTGGCTTCATAAATTTAAATTTAATAGTTAAGTTAAATAACACAAATCAAAAATATAAAATAATGTGTGAGTACTGATTAAATAAAAGAGCATATTAAAAATCAATTTAGATATAAGTTTGGTATTTTGCAAAATTCAAGGCGTGACTATACATTTTTAATATGCAATTCGCGGAATTTGAAGAATTTAATGAAACAAGAAGCTAACATAAAAATGGAGTAGGGTAAATAGTATGATAAATAGCATAAATCATATAATTATATAAGTATATAAATATACCACGACTTTATTAAAATTAAATAGTTAACAAGAGTCCATTGAAACAAAATAGTTGGAACTCGTTAAATATGTGATTATCAACATTTTGGTTGCATTTTAAATGAAATTCACAATTACTGGCTTTTCCATATTTGTATTTGCCTAAATACGGTTTTAATTGATATTTTCATTTCCATTTGTCTGTTTGCTTATTCGATTATTTTGATGTGGCTTTAATTAAAAAGTCGTTGTATTTGATTATGCATATTTTATTAATTATGTATTTGTCTGATTTTTGATTTAAGTTCCATCGAATCAAACATTGACAACTAAAAAAATGAACAAAAGAAAATAATTAAATTAAATGCATCGAATTTATAGTAAAATTTAAATAAAACTAATCAAATATATATAAATTATATTTTTTGTAAATCAAGCGTGAATCGCCATGAGTTTTAACTTTAGCTGCGATTATGTGGCTTTTGATTGTTGCCCTATTTAAAAGTGACCAAATTATTTTCGGGCTCGCAACAAAATTCCAAATATGATCTAAATAATTTGTATGCAAATTTTATTTAGTTTGTTAAAATATTAAATTATTTAATTATATAAAAATCATAAGCTGATGAATGCAGTCGCACTCAATATTTACTCGATGTTAATTAATAACAAAGTGTGTCTCATATATTAATAATATTCACCAATTTATTTTAGTACTTCCATAAAAATTAAAAATTTATCAAATAATTATAAACGGCTTTTGATGGAAATTTTCTGTGCGTGAAGTTCTCATATGCCAAATTTATTTTCCCTGGAATATTGATTTAAAATTTAGTACATTCACACTCATGAATATTTTGTTGAGTGTTGCCAAAAGCCGTGTAATACATACATGATTTTCATTTGCAAAAGAAATTAGTCTTAAGTCGCAAATGAAGCTAAGTTCTTTTTTTATGAATCAATCAATCATACTTGGCTTGCCCCTTATTTTGTGCATGTGGCTCTTTAATTCACCTATTCAATGCTCTTTTGATCTGCTTATAATTCATTTTAGGCGACAGATTGGTTCAAATCGTTGCCTCACTTCACACCAAATGCAAATTGAATGAATTACTGAGTTTCCCTCTCGCTGAAATCGATTTACTTGCATGCTACATGCTGGATTTATGGCCGTCAGCTATAAATCATATCCCTTATACACAGTAGATCATTTATATGAAAATGGGCTTGTTAGACATTTAATGCATGATTTGGGTTACATTAACAATATGAAGATAACGACTTGTTATCATTGGAAAATTTAAGTTATCTACCACTAAAAGCATACTTATATCTATTGCTATGGTTCAATTGTTAAAAGGACTCTTTATATATATTTCCATATCAATAAAATCTTTTCTGTGTTTGTTTATCTCGGTCCATTAGTATACGATTGTGTTTGTGCTTGTCACAGTTACAGAAAGAAAAATAAAATCAAACCTTTTCGCTGGCATAAAGAAAAGGAATATAACTTAGGGCGAATATATATTTAAATTCCAAGCATGTGCACTGAAACTCAACTTGCTGAACATAAAAACAACTCGATGTACATAAATACGTACATACATACGTATACATTAAATGTATATATTTGCATTGCTTAGGTCGTCAATTGAAATTCTGTTGTCAGGCAACGAATTCGGCCCTCAGCACGATTGGTTGAACAAGAAGAATATCATAAAAGTTGACACATTTTCTGCCATTTCAATGGAATTAGTAACGCCTCCAATATTGTATACATTTTTATGCTTAAAAGCACACTGAAAATCAATCAATTATACTAAAAGCAAAAAAAGATTTCCTTTCTATTTACGTTTTCTTGTATATTGTAAATATAGCTTAAGTATGCAAGATGGGTATATTGGCTTTGGTTAATATCTCTTTTAATAATTAAAACTGTGGCGAAAGAGAGTATTTCGATGTTGAGAAAATTCCTAAATTACATTTAGGTGGGGATTGGACAGAAGAGGGCATCCGTTTCTTTAATAGGTTGCCAAGTAGCAAAAAGAAAAAGAAAATTCTTTCATTCCACGGACTTTAAACAATTGTATCCGTTCATTATGAATCGAAAACAATTTAATAAAAACAATAACGGGAATTTGGTAAGGATTTAAATTTGCAAATTGAATATTTTGTGAATGTAGATCGCAAGTTTGAGTGTGAATATAATATTTATATAGATTGGAAGCGGCTTCCGTTCAATGTCATAACTAAAATTGATACTAACTTAAGCTAATGCTATTCCCCAGACTCTGTTTGATAACCTTAACTTTGCCATGAAAACCGAACTCAGTTGAAAGTTTGTTCAAAGTTAGGCAATGCCTTTGTGACAACAAATTGTTTTAAATTCCAGGCAAAACTTCGCAACTGCCCTTTTGCAAAAGTTCGCAAAACTAGACAAAAGTTGTAAGAGGAACGCTATTTACTCGACTTATTGCACATATAATTCATAAGCCGTGCAGCGGCACATGAACATAAACCTTAATTGAAAGAGCGTAAAGAGTTTGAGCTTAAAATAAGGACTGGATATGCCATTATTATCGTTATTAATTCCTTCCACTGTCTGGTAACGGGCTTTTGAGAGTGCGTGAAGAAGCAGCAGATGGGATTTAAAACGCATTTTCAATTAGCACCGCAACTGTCATCAGTCAAGCCCCAACCGCGGCTAATAATGAGCTGACAAATTACAGGCATCAACAAAACAAACAAACAAACAAATAGAGAAACAACAACAACAACAACAATAACAACAACAGCAACAAACAGCACGTGCCGAGACAGACATCTCACTTGGGTGCGTGACATTCTATGAAAGCAGGCAATTCCTTCCCTGTCAGCCTGTATGAATAATGTCTCCTGCTTCCCACCCAAACTTTAAGCAAAGTGCCAACTCGCATATCTTGACTAAAGTGTCGCGTAATTTATTTTCCACCTCGTTCTAACGACTGATAAATGGTCTGATAATTTGGCCTGACTCTGAATATAGTATTTTAGTGTCTTCTATTGTCAGGAATACGATACCTTAAAGGTGTATTGTATCTGTTGACATTTCAAATTAATTATCGCATCGCAATTCTAAGCAGCTGCTGAGATCAGGCTAAGATACGGCTCAAGATCTTCGCTATAATATATATCGAATTACAATCAACCAAGCTACGAAAAAAAACAATGACTTGTGTACCCTGCGCCCGATATTCCAGAATTTGTGTTCAAAATTTCAAGTCCGTAGCTAGTATAGTTTCCGAGATCGGCGTATTAATACAGCCAAATAAACCGACGGGTTGACAAAATTTATGTTATTTATCATCTTCAAATTGTGATAACTTGGTTAAGTATAGACCGATTTTAAAAAGTTATATCGTTTTGAACAAAGGAAACTTAGTGTAATAGAATGAAATCATCATATATCGATTTTAGAACGCAGCCCATTTTGACAAAAAATCTTGTAATTTTTTCAAAAATCGACAAAAATTTTATTTTCGATAATATAGACTTTTGGTACACCAATCGATTCTGCTGATTTGTACGAGCTCAAAAATGTATAGTTTTTAAAAATCGAACATAATTTATCCAAGTAAGTGCCAACAAAGCTACGAAAATAGGGTATTTAAGGGTATTTTTATTGCTATAAGGAAAATTAAAACATTCATTTACCAACAGTAACTTATATTCTCTGCGCCCAATATTCCAGAATATGTGTTCAAAATTTCAAGTCCGTAGCTAGTATAGTTTCCGAGATCGACGTATTAATATAGCCGAATAAGGCGACGGATTGACAAAATGGGGTTATTTATCATCTTCAAATTGCGATAACTCGGTTAAGTATAGACCGATTTTAAAAAGTTATATCGTTTTGAACTCAGGAAACTTAGCATAATAGAATGGAATCATCATATATTGATTTTAAAACCAAGCGCATTTTGACAAAAAATGTAGGGGTACCCCTTGTAATATTTTCAAAAATCGACAAACTTTTGGTACACCAATCGATTCTGCTGATTTGTACGAGCTCGAAAATGTATAGTTATTAAATATCGAACATAATTTGGTTGAGTTACAGCCAACAAAGCTACGAAAATAGGGTATTTAGAGAAATTTTTATTGTACATAAATATATATACATATATATATAACTAAATCACATAAAGAATGGGAACTTAGGTTACAATGTTTTTATTTAATAACTCGTTAGAAATTCAAAAGACGCCTGCTGTTGCTGCCAGTGCTGTTCGCATTTGCATAATTTTACAACTGCCTTGTAAATTTGTCATCAGAAAACTATCAAACAAATGTCAACAGCTGTTGCTCCAAAGTTTTGCCATTCTAAGAAGAAACTCTCTGCCCATTGTTGCATTCTTTAATGTCTTTAGTTGTCTTGCAAAGCTGCTAAAGTTCTGACAGTCTTCAAATCCACACCAAAAGGTGTAATCGCATTATATGCCCCTTATTATTTTTGTTAACTTTTTACAAGGAAAGCAGGAAATTTAAATTACAAGTTTTAATAATAAGGTGAAGTAAAAGGCTTTGGTAAGCAAAAGACGGTCGCTGGTTGTGGGCTTTAAATTGGAAAGCTGCAGTTTTGTTTCTTAAAAGTTACAATAGTATTTAATTAAATGAAGTAATACAAGTCATATTAAGAGTTCTTCAGAGATGCAGGCTTTAAATTTTCAACTAATGCGACATTTAAGTATACAAATATATAGAAAATTCTTTTAAAATCTATAATAGTCTTGCAACTAAAATAGGTGAAGGTTAAAGGAAACAAACAAAGTCTAAACCGATTGGAGGATGAAGTTAAGTCTTTGGTAATGCTTCTTTAAAGGACATCGATTGTTTAAACTGTTAACACCTTTCATTTTAAATTCAGCTGAATGTAAAGACAGCGACTGAGCAGGCAAGCGCCGATAAATTGGAAGGGAAATCCAATCCAATAAAAGAGGAGCAAATTATATAGGGGATGGCAGCGAGGACTTGCATTGCACTTTGCATTGGCGCCCTGCAATTGAATTAATTAAATATAAAATGCCTTTTTTTGTTCTTTCCCTTTCTCTTATATGCAAATGTATTGGTTTTCGCTGCGTATACATGAGCTGTAATAAAACTTCGCTTTTAAAATTACAATTGCCATTAATTGTTTGAGAAAATCCCACAAAGTCCAATAACGAAGAGCTATTTAAGAGGGGAATGAATTAAAAATAAATCCCCATGTACTTGAATTAAATATTAATTAAGTTTTATCTAAACAATTTTTCATTCAATAAGGTAAACAATAACTTCGAAATTATCGTAAAAACCACTTCAAATGTAAATACTGTAATTTGGATAGAACAAAAAGCAATTTTGGAATCTAATTAAATTGAGCCTAGCAATAAATAACGGCATTTTGGAATTTTTCACTTAGTTATTTATTTTGCGCAGTAATTAGTTTATTTCGATTTTGGCAAACACAACTCAATAAATCAGATTTACTTAATTGCATATATTGCTGATATTAGTGTTAATTATGATGAAATATTCCACCATCAATACTAAAAGTCAATTATCAAAATTAATCACTAGCTATTATGTCAATAAATAACGAGTCTCACTGCACTTGCCAAATTTGTGCAAAAGGTTAGCCAAAAGGTCAACCAATGAAGCGAAGATAATTTTCCATTCACACAGCCGAACCACACGATATAAATTTAATGCCAGCGCCCATCAATCATAAAGATGAGAGACACATTAGTCTTCTTTAGCAATCCCATTAACGGAGATACTCATTTATTTGAGTTGGCAATCATTATCCATGTGTCCTCCGTGTCACTGAGTGCCGCAGTTTGTGTTGTGCTTCATTTTGTGGCCGAGGATAATAGAAAATAGCTTTTCGAATATTAAACCAAAAATTATTTTATACATAGAAGTGGGTAAAAATACCGAAAACTAACCAAAAACATGCCATAGTATGATATAGTATTTATTTAATATACCAACCTTACTAGGTTACTCGTATTATTCAAATAAATCCACACTTCTCTTAATATATATCATTTCATGAGAGATTCTAACAATGTAGAGCAATATGAGAGCTTAATACCCATATATATGTACATTCTATTCATATAATTTAATTCACTCGCTTCTGTCATTTTATTACATTTACTGTAAATCGCGTTTCTATGGCTCCTCGTGTTGGCCAGACCACAAATGAAATTTGCGTTTTTTTTTTTTTTGGCCCAAAAAGTGCGCGACTAAATAGAAACAACATTTATGATTGTAAATGCTACCCAACACACTAATAAACGTATCTGTGGGGGCAACCAAAATCGAAAGCTTCTGTTGTTCAGTTTTAATTAAAATCATGTGGAATTATTGCCAGGACGTGGTGCCCATTCCGGTTCCACAGTTACCCGCATTGTTACGTCCTTTCGCTTATTTACAGCTCACAATTTCGTGAGTTTAAACAAAATTAGATTCGAAACTATAAAACGATTTGGTATGGTTTCTAACCGAATCATGTCAGTAAATCAATGTTTACAATTGGAGCGTCATGGGATGTTAACTTTAATTGAAGATAGTAATTGAAATAGCGAGCTAGTTTAGTTTAAGAAATATCTGTCCTTAACTGTAAATATATAGTAGTATATATACCAAGGTGAACGGATAGTAGGCTTTGTCCGTAAGCGAAGTTAGTTCATCAATTTACATTTTATATTTCATGAGAAAGACAACAGAAACAAGTTATATTGATACTTGATACGAAGCATGATGATACCCTGGACATCGTTGATCCTCATCTGGATGGTCTTTCTAATCGTGTGGCCGGGAAGTGTTCGAAATGGAATCCTTGTGATGGGCTTACATAATCAAAGCGAAATGTCTATGGAATTATGGGAGCTGCATTCCTTAACGTCGGAATCATACTGTAAGGTTTTGTTATTTAAACTTCAGAGCTCAGATTGTCCATTTATGAAATTGTTATTTCACTGCCTTGCGGCGCTGCCCATATACAATTTATTCATGCTTATCATTTGGTAAGAAGGAAAATTTGAGACTCTTGAAGCATCAGCTTAAATTATTTCCAACAGCTGGCAGCTTAATCGCAGTGCCTGCTATAGCGCCGAACGGATTGTTTTGGTCCTGCAACCCATAATGCAGAGATCGCCGTCAGAGACACCCATTGTAATTAGCCCCCCCACTGTGCCAACCAAACCACCTTCGCCACCATTGCCACCACCTCGATTGAAGCGAAGAAGAGCACCGAAACCGCCGCCGCGTCTTGTGCGAAACTCGTTCAACTTTGGCGGTGCTTATCCTTGCCAAAAGGACCCCTTTTCTCCGATGCATGGCTTTTGCAATCAGGATCAATACAAGAGCCTGCGTAGAAATCTGAAGCGCGTGCTAGAGGGACTGCAGGAGCCGGCGCAACATCAACCATTCACATCGACACCGTTCCCGCTGCCGCAGAGCAACGCATCTCAGTTCAGTGAGGAGTCCGTCCAATCCTCAACGACAGGCATGAGCGGCGAAATGGCCAAAAAGAAATCAAAGTCGCGGAAATTTTTGCGCACGCTGTTTAAACGACTGGTCAAGCCCTTTGCAAGAAAGAGCAGCCAAATGGAAGACGAAGAAACCAAAACTAACACAAATAGCAATCACAGCGATGAGACTGACGTAACCAAGGGTAGAATATTGAATCCCATTTGGCAGCGTTGGAAAACCCAGTCCAAGCGCAAACACGACTTCGAACAGCCCTTGAGTAGCTCGGACTCAATCAGCTCCAATGGCAGCTCCCGTTACTTATACACCTCCCAGGAACATATTTCTTAACACACATACAAGTGCAATGTATATCATCTATTTTTTATATATACATATCTATATTTTGTTACTAACTATTCCATATAATCTTAAATAAATGATAAGCTTATAGGATTTTAATTCGATCAGAAAAGTTTATCGATATAGTTAAGAGAGATAAATCGACTTTTGCTATCTTACATTACTTACGCGTTTCACAGACAAATTTTAGATTGCGTATTAAATGACAATCAATCTTAAGTTCCCCATATTTGGTTTTTATTTTCAGCTGGATGCAATCAAGTAAGTAGGTTTAATTTATTTTCAGCTCATTTAATCTACCCGAAACCCAACTTCATAAGCTTCAGGCAGTCTATGCGGCCTATTTTGTGGCCCAATTTGGCATTTAGCTAAGAGCATTCGCTTTGACATTGGGTTTGCCATTGTCATGGGCATTGCCTTTGGAATTGCAATCCAAAGGATACGACAGCTCATAATCTTGAACCCGAAAAGCAGAAAATCCAATACAAACCTCTCACATGTTTGCATTTAATCCAATTTTATTGTGGCTTTGGGGCCTGCGACCTTCTCTTATTATGCTGATTGTGTTGACGCACTGGTTGCTGTTGCCGAGCCGATTTCTAAATACGAGTATTTAAGAGCCTCTCAGGTCGTTCGAACCTTTACCGTAACGGAAAAGCTACCTCAGATTGAACCCAAGTACATAAAATTTCAATTTGATTTGCACAAATTGACCAGCACGTTCCTCAAATGATTTACATAAATGTGTGTGTGTTTTTTTTTCATATATGGGCTTGTAAATTAGATTCGAATTCATTCAATGTGTCGAATGTCTTGATGATGTCTCAACCCTACCCAAAAGCTGGCTCCAAGCTATGGCAATAAAAATACACACATACACCTCAAATATGACGTCAATAAAATCAATTCAATTTCAATTAAACGGATAATCAAATTGTTATTAAGGTGATCCATGTCATAAATGATGAAAGGTCAGACTTTTAAAGTCGAGTAAGTAAAATTATGAAGAAGCTCAATAAATAGAAATGTAAATGTGAAATTCTATTTTTATTTGAATTTGCTTTTACAACCATTTGAAGTTAGCCAAAGTTAGAAAATATCTAAATTTATAGCTTTTCGTGGCTTGAATTAAAATAATTTACTCCGCTAATCAAATTATTGTGAGTTTTTATGATTTGTGTGAAGTTTTATTTTTGTGCATAACATTATTTTTTTATTTATTGCTCGATTAAGTGCATTTCAAACTTTTTGTTTTTATTTTAATGGGCAATAAAATATAGAATGTGAGCATTTGAGGTCAGATTATTATTATATTTTGTTTAAAGAAGCAATTTAACAGTTTTGCCAATACAAACTTTAAAGCTTATTTTATTAAATAAACTCTGCTTTATTTTTTGTTCTACTTTTTTTAGTTTGTATAAAATTTAAATTTTGCTTGGCTGAACCTTTTGGCTTCATTTTTATTTATTTTATCTTATTTATATATAGTACTCAGCAGCCTTTGTTTATTCTTTTGTCAAAGTTAACGCACTTAACCTTGAGCTTTCAAAATGTGAAACAAAAACCGCATTGCCTATAAAATATGTTATAAGTAATCCCAAGAACTCGTGACAACCGAAGTGTAACTGACTGCTACTTATTTTTTGTGCAGGACCTATTAATCAAATGAGAAAGTTATTTTAGCTGGCAAAAATTTGATTGATTATTTGTGGCCAACGCACGCTTGAAATGTTTAGCTTTGTGCTCAATCAGACCGAAGTGGAAATAAATATGAGAAGTTAAACAAAACCCAAAAACCTTTAAGCTAACGAACAGATATTTTAAAAGAATTTTAATAGTTAATTTAACCTTAATCTAAATTGTGCATAACATAATAATATCATTAAAATTATAGAAATAAACCTTCATTTGTCGCCACAATTTGTTGGTCTTAGCTTTTAACCCTTTCTGTTATCCTTTTAAGAAAACTTCACATTCGCAGTTATGACATGGAGAAGGGAAGGTATTCACCTGAAACTCTTAAAGACTTGACATTAATTACGCCAAGCAGTGTTGAAATTTTGTGGTTACCCTTTTAAGCCTTTTCCAGGGCCAAGTGCACGTGTTACCCGCACTTTTGTTAGCCACATTAACGCTTTGTCGAGCAGCTCAGATTTGCATAATGGAAATGAAATGGGCCGCTTGACAAGGAAGATTTTCATAAATGTTGCTCCCGGGTTACATTTTTAGCCTTTGTTTAAACAGGCGCAGCATCTTGCACCAAAAGAAAGCCCAAAATATAAATAGCTGTAACTGATAGCCCTGTTTACACAGTTATCATCAACACCCAAGCTCTCCTTAAGCATGTCCCAGCTGTTGGAGCCTTCGCCTTTAATCAGGTGCTATGTACAAGATGTTTGCCTACTTTGGTCCATTTGGAGGGTTCCTTCAGCCTGCCAACTGGAATTAATATATGACCCAAGTACACATAGCTGTCTGTTTTTCATGCCTGCCTGCTTACTTTTACACATAAGTTTAGGCACATATTTGATTCTTTTTATTAGTAATTCTTTACATAGATTTCAACTTTCAAAATGTGAAAGAAATTCTCTAAAAACTTTCTGCATGACAAAGTTTGAGATAATATGATAAATAAAGATCATGCAAAACTAAAATTGTTGCTTGGTCTTATATAAAGTTTTAACGCACATTGTAGTAAAATATTATCGGAAAATATTATCTTATATTTAAAATTCAAATAAATTTATAATTTTAATAGCAATAGATTATAAAGATATATCAAATTATTTACCTAACAATAATTATTGTATTAACTGTTAATGAGAAGAAAACCTGCAAAATAAAAGCCACAATTTCGATGAGAGTTACAGAACTGAGACTTTTATTACATCAAGTTTTTGCATCAAGCCGCAGTTGAAAGCATAATTTCTCAAAGTTAATCGAGGGTATAAGTTGTTGACATTGTCAAATGATATCAACAAAGAAGAATATAGAAATATACTTCTTGTATTCTTTATATGTATAATTGTACAAAATGAATCTCAAAGAGACACAAAAACAATTATTTTGTATATTTCTTTGACGTTATAATTTGTATTTAAAGTCCATAAAAAATCACAATAAATTATGCAAAGCCTTAAGTTAAAAGATTTGTTTTTATTGAAGACAAATCCAAGCAAAGCTTTTATGTATTTAGAAAACATTTTAAATATTCCTTTGTGACATTAAGAATCTTTTTAATATTTAATGCAATTGCATGCTTTGACAACTGCTAAAGCAACTGAAGCCTGTAACTGGGATTATTTAAACAATCCGTCAGCGTTTTATTTAATACTAGTTATTAAATTTCCACTTACTTTATCACAACGATGTTGTTGGATGCACCTACAAGCACAAGTGCTAATTGGTTTAAACCCACAAACGGGCCGTTTGATGTCAACCAACACCCAGTGGATGGATGAAAATAAAAGCAGACTGGCCGAACGAGCGAGTGGTTGTTGCTAATGGCCATGTTAGTTGTGTTACCAAAAAAGTTGCTGTTCTACACACCTCAAAGCGAACTACAAGTGACACTCAATGAATGCATGGAAATCCGCAATGTCCTTGTGTCAAGCTGCATGCGTCATGGAGCGGCAAAGTGCGTCAAATGGATGCCCGGATAGATGCACATTTTTGCTGGATATGCAAATATGCCAACTCGCCGAAAGGCAGCGGAATCAAATGGATACAATACACACACAAAAACACACACACACACCCACACAGACACACATTTTCAGCCTGGGAAAGATTTTTGCTGACCGCGTCAAAAACCAATATCACATTTTGAAAAACAAATGCAAAAACAATTTTTTAGTCAAGCTTTTGCTTTTGTTAGTTTTGTCGTCTCTGAATAACTTCTCTGTGGTTTCAAGCGCTATGCGTATTGCATAAAACTGAAAAAAAATATGACCTTAATTTGACTCAAAGAGTTAGCTTTTGGCTAAATAAAAAAAACCTTAAGCTATGCGCTGTTAAAATTATATGATACTGTCTGTTTAGATGGACCGAAAACTCTTATAAATGCAAAGCCAAACAAACAAACAACATTCTAACAAAAACCCAAAGTATTGCCTTTAATATTTAACGAACTAAAAGTGCAAGGAAAATACGAAACGAAAGGTAAATCAGTTAAAAGTGGAACCGACATTGCATCCAAATCGACAATGTAGCTACCTAAAATGAGCAGCTGCTAGTCGACTAACTAACCACTAATGAAACCACAATGCGCCACAACAAAAACAAAACCACAGAAAATGAGAAAACCCAAGAGATGGAGAGACAGTGCGAGAGCAAGAGAGCGAGAGAGAAGGACTGTCAGCAATTAATTAACAATACTGGCCAAAATACGAATTGGGTCACTAAGGGCACAGCTAAACGAGCACATGGACGATATTTTTGTACAATTTTGTGCACATTTCTGCTGTTGTACCAAAACCCAATCCCAAAAGTATTTTTTCAATTTCTGGCTACAGCTACTGCGAAGGTAACAACAAGTGAAACACATTTACAATTAACTGACACAACTTGAGTTAAATTTCCAAAATTTGATTTGATTTATTTTAGAGAGAGAGAGAACATCATCTTAAGAAGCAATATTTGAAAGATTAAGCTTTTATTCGATATGATTTTCTATCTATAATCAAAATCAGTTAAGAATGTGACTGAATAATATAATAATCAATATTATGTGCCATTTTTGTCGTATTTTTTATTTACCCTTGAGCCGTTAACATTTAAAAAGTGTAATTAAGTTTAAAGCTGAAAGCAAATAACATATTTATGTTCACTGGTAACCCTTCTGAAGCAGTTGTTTACTTTGACAGCGTGTTGTTGCACTTTAAGTAAGTGCAACTGAATTCATTCTCAGATGAAATGCTGCCACATCGCCAGCCACAACGTGACATGAATAGAGCGAGGAAAACTGTTGCCACAACCTCAGCAAAGTCGTGGCCATATTTCTGATGTCTTCATTCACATACAAATATTTGCTATTCCAAAGGCGCTCGCTGCAGAGAACACGGGCATTTGCATTTGAATCACATACGAGTACATTTTGGTGGCATCTCAAAACAAAAAGCAGACATATTCATGGGTAGGCTTTTATGTGCAGTTTTCGCTGGCTAAGTCATCTGGATAATTGCAGCGCCATGTGCCACATGCTGCATGAAAAACTTGCGCATTCAAAGCGATTCAAAAGCAATAAAAACGAGCTAAGAAAATTACATACTACATCCACAGAATATATGTATACGTACACACGTATAAACACATGTACTATATAATTTCTTTCACTTTCTACAATTTGAAATTTGCTTTTTACGTCCTTAAATGGCGCTGGCGAAATGTGACGTAAGCAAAGCTTATTATAAGCTTAAATTAAGTTTAACGCATTTTAGTTATGCTTCAAGGCGTTTCAAAGTGTCCTTCATACATAAGTAACTGAGAGTTCCATTTAATGGCAGAGAAATAAAATATAATATTTGATATGAAATTATACTAGAAAATGTTTAAACTTACAGAAGTGCAAGTTGAAGGTGGCTCCAGATTGCTAAAAGGTTAAACAATGCCAAAGGTCTTGACATTGGTTAAACGTCAAAAGTTGCCAAGGATTGGGTCATGAAATGGATGAATGCACAATGACTGCAATTTAAACGCCAACAGTTTCAGGAGGAGGAGTTGGCCAAAGGAACCTTGAATACGTTAACAGTTGACTGCATGAACTGATGCAAAAAGCACTTAAAATCTAATTTCAATAGTCGATAACATAACTTGTGAATATTGGATGTTCAATTTGTTATGAGAGCGTAAAGTTTATTTTGTATTTAATCAAGTTGAAAGCAATTAAACGATGTAAACCTAAGAAACACTTTTCTTTCGATATTTCGGATTTCAAATAGGAAAAGAATCTCTTTTTTTAAGATTAATACTTTAATATAATTTTTTTTTTCTGTCTTGCAGTAAAAATTTGATTTCTGATAAAAAAAAAAAAGTTGAGTCCCACAGTAAGTTTTGTTTTTAGCAACTCTGATAGTTGAATATAGAATTTCAGCACTTTGTCCTTTTAGGAGAATAAACTTTATAAAGAACGTATAAAGAATTCTTGGAAGGGATACGTTTCGATTGTTGGCATATTTTCATTGAAAGGCCAACTGCTAGTTTCGTTTCATTTATACACGTCAACTGGGAATTTATTTGACCAACTGCGAATGCTTAACATGGGGAATGGCGATAAATAAAACACGTCAACGAAACTGAAAGCAATTAACAACAAAAGCAAGCAACTGTCAGTTGCAACAACAATAAACAGCAATAAAACAACAACTGTTGGCCATGCTTCTATTTCAGTCTGCGGTTAGAAGATTAAAAGGGCAACCGAAAACCGCAACAAAGTTCAAATTTAAGCTTCAGTTGAACGGCAATTGTTTGCAGCAATTACAATCTTAAACACACGCTATGTAGAGGGATAAATCATAATGTTTAAATTAGTATGACAACTGCAATTCATGAATTAAAAGAGAATTTTGATTTTGATTTTGATTTCGATTTTTTGCCAACTAAATTTATATTTTAGTCAAAGTCCATCTTCTTCAATGTGGCTGCTGTCGGCTTTCAATAAACTGTCAAATACCTGAACGAAGTTTTAAATTTACGTCACTCAATAAAATGCAAATTCCAAAATATAGGACTTTTAGCCGAAAGTCCGCACGGAAAACCACTTTTGAGTTGTCCCTGAAGGGTAAAGTTTGTGACACAAACTAATCATGAACAGGAACAGATAGCAGAAAAGTTTTGACTGGTCTGGGTTCATTGTTTGCAGAAATACCTATTTTATGATTCGGTGTAGGCAGGTGCAAGATGTTGACTTCATATATAATATATACTCTCATTTACATTTTTATATTTTATTTTAAATAAAAAACCGTATTGCAGTTGATAGTTGTATTAAGCTTCGATTAAATGATTTTTTGTTAAGGAGAATCAATGTTGATACATCGTATAAGTTTTTGCCTCAATTAATAAAATAGAAGAACACATGTAAATTACACCCCAATTAATTTTTTACAAATGTTTTAGACACTGATAACACTCGACCTTTGAACCAAGTTATGTGGAAGTGTGCCTTGGCTGGAGCTTCAGCTTGAGCTCTCTCAAATCGTTGTTTCTTATCTGCGGCAAAAGTAAATAAACACCATGTGCTATATATTTTTGTATATATGCATATATATATATACATTGATTTCAAACAATCAAAACGAATGTGTGTTTATATTATTTTGAACATTGAGTAAGGCAGAGCAGAGTTTTTTTCAAATTTAGTTTTGTGGTGCGCGATCTGAAGAGCGGTTGTCAATAACGAGTGCGTAGAAAACACAGACAGAATGACGAAAAAGAAATATATTCTATTACTTATTATAGTGTTAAATATAATAACAACACAGGCAAATTTATTCGAAATATTACGAATACAAAATCAGCTTAAAAATTCATACTACGACATTGAAAAGTTGCAAGCGAAATACAAAAGTAAAATCGAGGAAGCAATCAAAATGGAAAACGAAACATCGAAACAGAAGCAAAAGGATCCAATAAACGACGAGCTATCCAAGTGTCAAGAGGAGAACTCAGCCTACGAAGTACTTAACAAGATTTACGCCGAGCAAATCGTTGAGCTGCAGAGGAAGGCAAATGAGGTTGCGGCTCAGCTGGTGGATAAAGATGATCAGATTGGGAAAGGATTAGCGACTATTTCCACCTTCACGATAATTATCAACGAGCAGGCCAAGCAAATTGAAATTTTAAAAGACGATCTTGCAGCGAAACAACAAATAATTCTCAATATGGAAATCAAAACAAATGACATTGCAACGCAGCTCAACAAGGTGGAAGAGTTCGAGACCTCTACAGAGCTGGTTTTCGAAACGAGCTGTTTGCCATTTGTGGACTCCACTGATGTGCATTTAATAAAGCCCGATCAAGGATATGCCTTCGAAGTAGCCTGCGATTCTAGTCTGGCTGGATCCGGTTGGACCGTTGTGCAGCGTCGCCTGGACGGAAGCGTCAAGTTCGATCGCAGTTGGCAGGAATACCAAGAAGGATTTGGCAACTTAAGTGGCGAATTCTTCATTGGCCTCGACAAACTACACCGCCTAACAGAGTCGCAGCCGCACGAGCTATATATATACTTAACCGATTTCAACAATGAGAGCAGCCACGCCTATTATGATAAGATCGTTGTGGCTGGCGAGAGCGAGCAGTATGCACTGACCGAACTGGGTGAATACTCTGGCAACGCTGGCGATTCGATGCGCGATAATGTGAAACAAAAGTTCACCACCTATGACAGGGACAACGACCAGAGCGAATTTAACTGCGGCCAGACCTGTTTAGGTGGTTGGTGGTACAACAATTGCGGCTTAAGGTTCGTTTCTCAATCAATCGCATTTCAATAATGTTGTCATTCTCTTATCAATTGGTTTCGCTTTCAGCAATCTAAACGGACGGTACACGAAGCGCGATGAGTATTATGATAACTCCGATTATGGCATATATTGGGATGAGTGGCTGGGACCGGGATATACCCTGCAATCCGTGCAGATTATGATCAGGCCCAGAAACCTGACAGAAAAATGAGCAATTCGAAACTAATTTTCTTTAATGTGGTAAATAACATAAAATTGTTGCAAATTTATCTGGTAAATATGTTAGAAACAATCATCAGAAATAAAATCGATATTCATGCATACTTAATGTAGACAAAAAATATACAAATTTTGCGGCTTAAAGGATTATTTCTTTTGTGGGCTATTTAGACCACATTCACATGAAAATTAGTCGAGCAAATGTAGAGGCTGTCAAATTATTACGTCTGTGCCGCAGCACATCATCCATTCTAGAGCCAGGTCTGGTGCTGAAACGTGTCACAAATGACAACGGGGACTCAGGTATGTGGCACGTTTCGTGTGCTACGTGTGCTGCTACCATAACTAAAGGCAACAAAAAAAGTGAAAAGCGAACAGGACAACAGGTCATGCTTCGTGTGCTTGGATTGGCCAATGCTCGACCCAGTTTCATGTTACTAATCCACATTTGTGGCCTAGACAAGTAATGATACACGTACCACAGGTGCATTTGCGGTATGTGTCAGCCGTCGGTTATTAGGTCATCGATCAAATGCCAATTTGGTTAGATATTCATTAGCCTCTGATGATATGGGAATATAACACCTCTGAGTTAACTAATCACAATTATTCTAGTTATTCTATTCACATAAGTTACAAAACGAAGATTTTCTGAGCTTAAGATGAATATTTAAAATGTTGAATTTCTTTGAATAACAGAGAATTTGTTGCTTCTCAATTAAAAATGATTTCCTATTCACGTAAGACATCAATTCTATTTAATGTTTTGCATATGCTTTATGCAACATCAGTCGGTTGGAATAAAATCCAAGTCAGTAAAGAAGCATCATTATTTAAATGCTTACGCTCATACATTAATATACTTACATATACATAAATAACATGATTTTTAAGTATATGCACGTGCCTGTCCTGTACACATCCTGCATATGTAAATAAGCGTAAAATCGAATTTGTGCACGTGTGTAGATTTACCTGGCGACTACCTGTACTCAGCGCGGTGGGCTGCTGTCAGTTGTCAGTCGGCTGCTGAGCTTGAAATTTGTTTACCTTTCACTTCAACTTTCCAATCAACGCCAAAAGCAGACGAGGGCACACTGGCAGGCAATTGATGCAACTGCTCTTTTGATCTGTTTAGCATTCACTCCCTCTCCACATCGGTCTCATCACAAATGGATAAATTGGTTTACATATAGCGCTACCCAGCTTAAAGATTAAAGTATTTTTCATAAATATTGCAAATACGGATGATGAACCGTGCATGGAAATATAAAGGTTGATTTTGAGCTTCGTTATACCCTGAACCCTTTGCGAATGGTTAAACAGGATATATATATTGTATTTGTGAATATGTAAATATTTAACAGGCAGAACAAGCCGTGTCCGAAATCCTTAATGCTGACATTTAACTCCTAGGCAGCAATTAAGGATATATTACTATAAATTTTTTTGGTACTCACAGCCAATAGCTAAAAGCACGTAAAGTAAAGATTTCAGCGAGAAAATGTATCGAAAATTTGTATTGTATAGTTATATCTTTGTACAACTAAGCGAGAAAAAAAACTTTGATTTCATTTTATATTGCCGTGTACATTTAATTGTAAATAATTCTTTTAAGTAGACCTGCAACTAAGTGGATAAATGTGTAACGAATATCCCTTAGCTCGCATCTCGTTAAGTTTTATCTGCCTTAAGGTAGCGACACTTTTAAGTGCTAAATATAATAAACACGTGCAAACATATTTATACACTAACAACCCTTAATGGTTTGCCAAAAAATATGAAACAAGACTAACTTATGCTGACTAGTTTAATTGAACATTAGAGTAAAAATATTTTCTGTTACAGTTTTAAATCTCTAAAGCAACATATATTAAGAATTAATTAAGAATATTAGCACATATATAAACAGGTGAGTGCAGTTACAACATGACTTCAAGTACTACAATTATCTAATATTTGAGTTTTAAGCAGTGACTCACATGTCGAGCAGAGTGGCGCAGTGGAAGCGTGCTGGGCCCATAACCCAGAGGTCCGAGGATCGAAACCTTGCTCTGCTATGTGTTCTGAAGTTTACAGTTGTCTATTTTTTATTTGTTTTCATTTTTTTTTATAAATATTATAGTTGTTAGAAGATAGTAAAATAGTTATTTGTTTTTAATTGACTTGTGCTGAGCGTATTTGACAAGCATTTTCATGTGAGCAATTAAGATCCTATTATGCCTAAATTTCTTAGCCAAACAATACAGAAAATGTAAACATATTTATATTTTAACAACAATTCAATAACTTAATCTGGTAAAATATTTGCATATTAAGATTTATTTGGACATACATTTTAGTTTGAGTTGACTTATTTTATATGTAAATGCCGCCAAAAATAAAAATGTCATAACTATTGCAGTTAAAATAAATCACCAGATAAAATAATATATCAACAGTCATAATAAACGCTGGCCATAGACATATATGAGAAATCGGGGCACTATATAATCATTGACATTATTGTCATGGGCCATATTAGTATGTTAGTACATGTGATAAAATATTCACTGTAAGGAGACTCCATAAAAATCTTCAGCTGTAAATTGCGTAGCATAATTTGATATACAAATTTGTAATGCTTCCCCAGTTTCATATATTTCCATAACGCAACTGCAAATTGCTTCAAGCGTTTTGTTTAAGTGCACTTTGGTGTTTTATTAAAATTATTCGCTGGCTGCTCGCTACTGGCAAACATGGCGAAATTGCCAATATACATGCTTTCACTAACACTCAGTTTAATTTTTGCAGGCTTCGCTGAAATGAGTTTATGTAAATAAATTGATAGCGTTTCCCTAATGCCATTTTTATACTGATTGCTTTGCTTAAAAAGAACAGAAGTATTATTAAACTTTCAACTTTCATCAGTTCAATGTTGTGAGTCCTTCTATTAAAAAAATTATTAGAAATATACCAGCCATAATCAATTTTCGGTAGAAATGCGAATTAGCCAACACAATTTACATAGATAAGGTATTAAGCTCTTTTTTTGGTAGACTAAAAAAATAAATGAATACCATTTATTTACATTAACGTAGCAGAACAAGGTTTCGATCCTCGGACCTCTGGGTTATGGGCCCAGCACGCTTCCACTGCGCCACTCTGCTTGTTGAATAACGGTAACATTCTAGAAATACATTAAATAAGTAAATCATCCAATCTTATTTGCAGTTATTATTGCATCATTTGTTGCAAATCCAATTTATATGCATTCAACTGCGGTTAAGGATAGAAATTGCACCTTCAGCCAACAGGACTCGATTGATCAACCAGTTGCACAGTTTCTACTACGTTTTATCTATTTCCCATAGTTGAATTTATGACTAATGCATTGCAAAATACTTTCAAGGCAATAAATAGTTATTACTCCATCTGCTACCCACAGTGAATTACTGCAACTGAGTTCCTTACGTTAAACTCGAAATATTGCCGTAGTTTTCTGAGATAGCAAGTGTGCATAATTTGTGTGACAAAGTTTGTCATGCGAGTTAATGCAGTTAGTCCTGCGGCCTCACAGAGAGGAGAGAAATGAGAGTGGAAATGGTTTCGAGTCGAGACTTCAGCCAGTGGCTGAAATATTTTCAAATTTGCATGCTAATGAATGGTGTGAAACGCTTCTGAATTATGAGCAAGGACCATGTGTGTTGCAGGACTTTTGTATGCAAGGACACAGTGCTTGAATTTTCATCATTTTCAATCGTGAAAATGCAACACAGTTGCGTTCAAGCTTGACATCACAGATTAGTCGACTTAATTGCATGTCGAACTTTTTCAACTGAGAAGATTACTTGCACTGACTGACAGACATGTATCTGTGACAGAGGAGGTGAGCCGAAAGCTAATTCCAAAATTGAAAGCTCTTGTTGTCAACGAGCCAAAGCCAATGCCAAAGCCAAAGCCAAAGCCAAAGCCATAGCCACAGCCACAAGTCAACTGGTAATCCGACTAAAAGTTCCAATAAAGTATGCTCATGTTTGACTTCTAAAAAGTAACATGTTGACCGGGCCAAAAAAGGTGATGCCAGCCAATTACGAAACCAGCTGGTAATTGAATTTTTCGACACAGTAACACAAATTGGTCACAATAACACTTAAAAGAAGTCAAGACACAATAAAAATATATATTATTTATATATTTAAAAAAAAACCTTGAGTACATTATTTTGAGCAGAAATACACATAAACTGCACGTATAATAAAAAAAGGATTTGATTAACAAATACATATTTATAATATAAATATATATAAATAAATTTTATATATATAATTCCAATTATGTTTGTTTATTTTAACATGCAATGAATCATTGCCATCAATCAGTAAAAAAAGACATACATATTTAAAGAAGTATTTGGTATGTATTTTGCCAACCGGACACAAGCATCCTCGATAGTATAGTGGTTAGTATCCCCGCCTGTCACGCGGGAGACCGGGGTTCAATTCCCCGTCGGGGAGAATGCAGTAAATTTTTTTTATTATTTAGAAAATTCTTTTCTATTCTTTTATTTATCTCTCAAGTTAAGCATAAAACTATCTCATAAAATGAATTTATTGGTATAAAGTTTTGGATTTATGCTTAATACAAATTGCGAAACTAATTTTATTACACGTCTCTACTCTAAATACGTTTTAAAGATTTTTATTTCGCATTTTCTTAAGAAAATAACTCACTCGTATACCTAATCACGAGGAAACAGCCCAATTTACGAGAAGGGTTAAGCACAGATCCAAGGCACACAAAACAATTTTATGATATCCCCCAAGCAGTAACAAATCCCATAGATCAAGCACAGGTATATTTTATGACCTCACTTTGGAAATGATGAGCAGCACTCGAGTGGCATACAAATTGAATATTTAAGCCTTAAACGATTTACGAATTGTCGGAGCAATACATTCATCAGATTTTCGCCCCAAGATAGATAATGTGCCAATAGAAGATAACTTGAGCCAATATATCTCCCGGCATGGCGAACTCTGACATTTTTATTGCTACCCATGACAGAATAGAATATTGATTTGCATAGACATCAAATTTCTGTTGAAAGACTATTTTGTGACTGCAGTGAATTTTATTTTAAAATAAAAGAGCAAGACGTCTTGTTAAGACACATAAAATGCTGACAGCTGGTTGAGATTTTGTTCACTTTATTTTTAGCTGCTGGCACTCTAAGAATTAATTTTAGAAATCTCATACTCTACCATAAACCCATATAAAAAGCACAAAGTATGTAAATCAGGCGACCAAGCATACCAACAAAATGATTTAAAATGTCATTCATACAAATAAATTAAAAATTTAATGTAAATGGAAATATTTTGAAAGCTAAATATTAATTTGTGTTAGGAATTATAATGAAAAAAAAAAACGTTTTGATTTTCTTTCATATATATTAAAGCTTAAAGTTTATAATTTTTGAAGGCAATACACTAACTTTTATAAATATTGATTTTTGTTAAAGTTCCGCTGCTGATTAAACAGATCAAAAGCGCAATTGAGTCGATTGCCTGTCACTTCGCCTTCACGCGTTTCATGTGGTAAAAGGTAACAAGGTAACAAAAATTCAACTTTAGCAGCCAACTGACAGCGAACAGCAGGAAAATGTGGGAAACCCTTGGAAAAGGGAATTCACGTATCCTGCGTCAATTTCAATTTTACGCTATTTACATTAGCGTGCTGCCAGTTGCAGCAAAAATAGGCTAAATTGTATGCTTATATACATATGTATATAGGTAAGATTTTCCAATTAAAGCTGATGTAAAATTATAAGATCCATTACCGATTTATCGTGTTTAATATATCTAAATATTTCTCCTATATTTCAACTGCAAAAATTGGCTCATTTGCAATGTTTGCTGTAAGTTCAGCAATAGGTAAGTTAATCTCAACGTCCAAAATGTAAAAGGGCTGACATTGATTGAAGGTGCACAGATTGCACCTGGTGTTAAGACGAGACCTACGTGCCAGCAGGCTAATCCCAGTGCTTCAGCCCAAGAGCCCATTTTAATCGTTATTAAGGCAATGGCCTGAATGTTGCACTCGATACATGAAGGCATATTTCTTTAAAGGCTATTGATGGTTATGCATTAAAGGTATAAACAGTAAAAAGAAAATTAAAATTTAAATATTGAAAACTGCAACCTAAAAGGCCACCTAAAAGTTACAGACAAACAAGATTGCTTAAGCATTGTCTAAGGCCTGCAGGTTAAATGACAAAAACCACGTCCAACAGCAAATGTTGAAAGAAAACGCTTGCAATGGTTACCCGATTATTTATAACGATTCATTGCCGTCCTAACTACTAGTATTAAACATAATGTAACTGCCTGTCAAATAGATTTTGCAGACATAATAATATTTAAATAATTTAAGTGCTATAACAAGGTGCATTCTGTCAAACATATAAAAAGCACATTTCATTTTCCTTGTTCGATTAACGCTGGGACCATGCACACTTTTTTTTAAATGTCTACTAGTTTTTTACTGCTCAACATTCTTGACTGGAGAACTTCTACTTTTACTTATGCCTGCAGCCGTCATCAGTTTTGATTGATTCGACATCGTTCGCCAAGTTAATCAGATGCAAACGCTGGATGCAGAGTCTGATTGCTGTACTGCACAGGTCAAGGACGATGCTGCATTGAGTGGTGAGTGCATTGTGCACTTGTTTGGCCAACTAACTGTTCACGCATACACTCTTGACCCTTGTGCTGTGTGCCTGACCCAATCATTCAAACACGTTGTGTTTGTACTTCACTCGATATTCATGCAAGCGTTCTTTTTTATAACCCACAGTCGGAATTTCTAACTTTTAACAGAGGTTCAGTTTACTGGGCAGAATAATTCCTGACGGCTTTAACACATACAAAAAAATGTTTTGAAAAAATTATTATTTAGTAAATTAAAAGCAGCTTCTGTTCAAAAATAAATCAGTGAGTGAAAGTTAATAATAGATTGTCAAGCACCTTTTTTTAAAAAGTTAAAACACGTTCATGCGAAACGTCGAAAACCTGGAAGCGAAATTCGAACAAAACTTTAGTTTCTGTATTCATGGCGCCATAAATAATTGTGCATACCTTTTGTCATCTGAATTGTAGTTATGGTATTGTTATGCAAGCATTGCAGGCAAGCACACACATGATACACTCACACACACACACTTACACATACGTGTATACAAAGTGCGATTTGCAGCTGCGTTTTGGAAACGCACGATTTGGATTTGATTTGTAGTTTGCCTTAAATTTCAGCTCACGTTCTGTGGTATGCATAAATAAAGCTGGGGATCAATACGGTGGGCTCCACCGTCAACCGTAACGGATAAGCCCCAAACGCAGCATCACGCTACAATCATTCAGAGTAAGCAATCAGTTTTTGCCGTAGCTCCATATCCAATGGCAGACACCAGCAAGGGTTCTGTTTTCCTTAGTGGGTTTTCCACATCATTAAGTCGGGAATAAGAATATGAGTATGAGCAAGTGTCTCCCGGCTAGAGATTATGGTTAAAGCGTGCATTCTTTGTAGCATATTGTGTAAGACAATGGAAAATCCCCTTAATCACCCTGTTCCTCTTAAAAATATCTAGGCAATTGTGTCAGTGTAATATTATATTCATACGTTTTTAAAGCCAATATATGGTAAATTATATCGAATTTGACGACAGCTTCTTTCAATGCAAATAAAAAATATCAATAGCATATCGGTTTACTGGAAAATAGAAAAAAAAGAATTAAATTTATTTTAGGCAATTTATTAGGCTGAAGCAACCCCGCAGCTAAAATCAGATTAAACATTCTTGGCAAGGCAATAAAAATTGGCTATCAAAGCATCAGATGTCATAATATTTACCTTCTGGCTATCACCATGACAGTAGACAATGATTTACAAACTGAAATAACTTCATTACATATTATTTACATACTATTTGATTATCTGGGCTTCTTTTTTTTTTAAATAACAATAGCTGTAAGGTACGCATTCCATAGATTGAAATTGATTAAAATATCATGGTATACATTTTTGCCAGCGAATAAAAAATCGTGCTTTTCAATATGAATCTTTTTTATTTCATTTAATAAATTACTCTGCAAAAGGATATATAACACACACACGGAGTATACGTAACACAATAGTTTAAGTAAACCCAATAGAGAAGACTTTGTTAAATGAGGAAGTTTTAAAAAAAGTTAAATAGATGAAATAAAAGGCCTTCAAATCAGACTTAATGCAGAAATTAGTAATTTCGCCCGGATCCAATGTCAGGCACGATAAGCAGCACATAATGCAAGCCTTAAGTTATTTTCTCTTATCACTGAGTTGACAGTTGATTTACCCACTTTTATATTTTGAACGGAGAACAGCCGAAAATGCTCGCTTCTAGAAATTTCAATTACTTTATGTCATGTGAATGGAAATGGGGTTGGAATAGTGCTGAATGTGTGTGAAGTCCTCAACATGAATGATGGCTTTGTGGCAACTAACGTAGATTTTATCTGACAACTGACGTTTACTTAAGTTGGAATGTAATGACGCAGCCAAAAACAAATTTCACACTGAACAAAAATGAGTTTTATTAATGAATTATATTTTTTGCATTCACTGCAAGAAGAGTTTAAGGGAAAACAATTTCCGAGCCAGGGCAAAGTTATTTTTACAGCCTTTAAGCATCAGATTTTTTTTCTCAAGCTCTGTGCCATAATTTCCTCAAGGAGCTGCTTTACGTGCTTGACATGCAATGGCTGAAACATCCTTTGAAGGGAGGGTTGCGAGCACTAAAACAGCAGCTGCACCCAGTTTGCTCCACAAATACTTAAATGTATCGCCATTTCCTGGTCGAGAAGCGTTTTCTGCTTCAGCAAATTGTAAAATTAATTACCCATCTGGCAAATAGTGTGGCACAGGCACAGGCACAGGCAACGGCAACGGCAACGTCAGTGAAAGTTTTCAAAAGTGCTTCCCGTAGTTGGGTACTTCCTGTTCTCTGTGCCTGTTCCCCTAATGAACTTAATACTTCAAAGAAAAAGCAAATGAATGAATGTGTTTTTATCTTAATATAATCATACACCTGCATAAACTGTTACACCTGATTACCGATAAAGAAAATGACTTTGCGTAAAAATGATTGCTTACCCTTTATTACAAGTGGAAAAAATGCCACGTATTAAAGTTTATACTCTATGCAATCTTTAAGAAGCGCAAGAAGCAGAAAAAGTCTATGATGAACGCCCACTAAAACTGGGCGTCCTGTCAGCAAAGCACACTTTACGTGACTTCCTAAGCAGTAAGAATTTGCTTGTTGTTCCTTTTGAAATTTCAGTTACATTTAACAAGAACGGAAATCTTTGAAGCATGTCCTTGTTTTGTTTACGCCATAGCTGACAGACACGTCAGGACATCCGCCAGTGCATTGTGCAAAGGCTGACTAAATTGTGCCAGCTGTCGGCCAATTCTTTGTGAATTAATAACAAGCTGACAACCTTTCCCTCCGGGGAAAATCTATTTGAAGAAAATCTGAAGACCACAAGAACAGTCGCAAAGTTATTTTGAAAGCATTAATAAGCTAAAATGAAGCATCTTCGACTTGACGATTCGAATAAGTGGCCAAACTTATTTGTTTAGGGTATATTTATATGTATTTACATCCATATATTTTGTTTGCTTCATATTTATAATTGTATTTGTATTAGTCGGCATTTAGGCTTAGCAAACAAGTTTTTGTTTGAACAATAGAACTTGGCTACGCTATCTATACATGTATATAAAAACGTGCTTTGGCATATCCAATTGGGGTCATAAATCATATGTTTTTGCCACTTGCGATTTGTCTTCCATGCAGAAATAGCAAACCACCAAATTTTTTTTTACAAAAGAAGGATAAGCATTATATAAGGCATGACGTAAATGAATGTAAATAAAAAAGAAATATATGCCTTATCAAAAAACAGACATAATTACGGTTAAATATATATTAAATGGATAAAAGTAAATGCAAGTTAAATATTTGGGTCAAGCAACTTATATAAAGAACATCTTAAGTTATAGTGAGTATTACTATTAATGAAATAAAACGTTCTCTAGGCTTTAAATACTGTTTTCGATTACATTTTATTACCTTTTTTTAAATTTAAAAATCTCACACAATCGAATATAAAATTCATACATGAGTCCATGAATACATTTTAAACTTTACAATATAATATTACAAGCAATAAAAATAATTCATTTATATGAAAATAAAAACGTTTTCAATACTTAAGTAGATGTATAGTTTATATATGTATATGCATTTACCAAATATAAAATATTGATTGCATAAAAATACAACATTGTCTAAATTAAATTAAAGTTCGAACTTTTGTTGCATATGCCAAAAATTTACCCACCTGCTATCCATTGTGAACGAAAATGAAAAAAATAAATAGCAAGCCGACACGAATTTTGTTGTTGACTTTTATTTAACTGTCAAGCAAATGGATGAACGCATTTTAAAACAACGGAAATAGGAATTTGAGTCCCCAAACAACTTCAAATAAAAAAACAATATTGAAAAACAATAACTGTAACTGACTAAAATCAATTTACTTAACTTTGAAGTTTGCCTTGTTTAAATAACTTAAAAATAATCGATATTTAATATTGTTTAAAATATTTGATATTTAATGCGCTATTTATTTATAAAATTTAAAACTAAAGAGTATCAAGCAATGAGTTTTATTATTTATTTTTCAAGTATTTTTTATTTGGCATTCTGTCAAAATGGAGTTCGGGTATTCAAATAAACATGTGTAAGTACTCATGTATAGTTAAAAAACGACTTGTTTCACATGAAACCTAAAAAAATAGCGTGCAGCGCAGCGGAAAATGGAGCTAACAAAGGAGCCACACACACTCACACACAGACACAAATACATTGAAATACACACAGCAAAGCCGTTTGCCAATTTATGTAGAAAAGAATGTTACTTGACAGATCATAATGGTCTTGGTTTCTATTTTATAAACCTACTTGATACAACATTTACCTTCTCACTTGCACACTTTATATTTCAGTTTACGCATACTTAAATGTGTTGCAATATATATTATATATTCTCCACTAGATAAGCAACGACTTACACAAAGCAAATTTTGACGCGTTCATCTTTCAAGGGTCGCCAAAAAAATGTAGCTAAAAGTCAAACATCAAAGTTCTGCATTTAAGACAAAGTTCACTGTTGTAATCAAATTGTTGTTACCAGCTAAATTTCTTTAAATTAAATACATGTCAGCTGTCGAAAAAGTTAAATTTTTGGCCCAGCTTTGAACCACGACTCTGACCCAAAATTCTATCAATTTGTTAAAATTGCCCTCAGTCGACCTTTTGCTTCGCTTGAAGCATGCAAAAGCAACATCCGAAATACGTGATAGACGAGCTAATCCAAACTGGATTTGCTTGCAGAAAAATTGAATTTGTATATATATTTTTTGTATCTCTCGGTTAGCTTTGGAGTTTGGTTCAGGTAAAATCGACTTGACATTCTGTGAAATATTAAGCACTCAGCTTATCAACAAAAGCAGATTTAACAGTCTCTGTATGTCAACAAAATTTACATAACTGAAAACCACAAACTTAAGTTCAGAAATAATAGTCGATTAAGCTTAGACATGTGTAAATAAACAGTTAAGTAGTTAAGCAAATACCTTAAAACTTTAAGAAAGTAATGAATTGATTTGACTAAAAATAAGCTTATACATATTTCTACCATCAGAATACAAATTTCAATAAAAGGTATTCATGAAGAGAATTATTATCACAACACAGCTCTTAGATATTCAATCTAATCGGCTTTGCTGCGTTTCAAACAAAAGTCATTTGCCGAGCGGTAATGGTTTGCCAATGAAGTTTTATAGCTAGAGGAAGATGGAACCGGAAATGTAGAGCCCGAAGCAAATTAACACAGGGGTCGAGAAAGAAAGAAAGAGAAACAAAGCAAGCATTAAGAAATATGCTAAATGAACATCAAAATTCTAAAAAAAAAAAAATACATGCAACGTAATTGCAGCAGCAGTTCGCTTGAATTTAAATTGTGCCAGGCTGCCAGAAATTTTATAAATTAATAACTATAATTTATGCAAGAAAAAGTACAACAACTCGTTATACATTCAGCAAAACTTTGTAAATAGCCAAACTAGAAAACAACAACAAGAAGAACTTGCGTTCACGTCCTTATTCGACAATTCTCACCAGCTTGGAAAATTCCATGGGAGAGAACAATAAGTCTGCTTGTTGCACTAAGCGGCCCTCCACATCCTTCGATAATTTTTTACACCCTTCATGACTGTGTGGCAAATTTATTTATGCAACTCACCCCAGCAAAAAGTGTACAACTAAAAGGGTCGAGTTATTAATTTATTTTTTTTGCTCAATGCTGCCACATTAATAACACGCAACTGTGGCAGCAGCTGACAAGTACAACATTTTCCTTGTTGTGCCCCAAAACTTGCCGAGCTCGAGGCGAACGCTTGCTTGATTGTGTTCAACTTTAGATCCGAGCCGCACAACGTTGCAACATTCGACAGCTAAGGCAGACGTGCAACGTGCCACTTAATGCAAAGTAACCAGCCATAAGTTCTGCATGCCAAACTATTTTCAACCAACTTATCATCAAATTTCAACAGACAGACTTCTCAAAACTTTTAACTATAATGCCAGAATTAACAGTTAACAAATGATGTGTAGGTGCAAACTACTTGCAGGTGTCTATAAAGGTGTCTCACAAGACTGAAAGCTTATGTAGTTTATTCCCCTGAGATCTATTAAATCTCAATAGAATAACCTAATCGGAAGGAAGAAGCAACTACAACTATTGAGTCCTAAAATAAATGAAAACTCATTGTGAGAGTCTGCATTACATTCATTTATTTGTATAATTTATTTAATATTTATGTTAAAATATGTGTAAATTAGAAAATTTAATAGTTAAGAACTTTCAACATATTTATTTAAAATAAGACGTATCTATTTATGTAAAATAAATTGTCCGAAAATTAAAAAAAAAAAACGAACTGGAATATCAAGAAAATTAATTGTCTTTAAATTGAAATTCAAATAAATTTTGCTGACCTATATACTCCGTAAAAGATTCGATCTGGAAAAAAACTATGTTATTTATATTTGTGTTCTTCAGCTTCATCCACTTGTTTTAAAGTGTAGTAGCCGCATTTTTATGGCCAAAAGATACGCCGACGACCCAACAAGTCAGCTATAAAGAATTGCATTCATAATAGCCGCAACATAAAAGTGGGAGAAAACTTTTATTTCACGCTAAATTGCGTTCAGCGGCGAAGCAGTTGCTCAGCAGTTCACAGGCTGACAAATGGCCGGACGGACAGACAACCGGATGAGGCAAAAGTTTGTCACTGTTTTTTATGCAACCAGCATCATTTTGTTTGTGTGCAGTTTATAAGGCGTGTAGCCTACGCCTCATTGGACACAAAGCTGAACAATATGGCCAGAACTCTGATGACATATTGTCCTCTGATTCGAGGAGTTGCAATCATTTAAGCTAGCGGGACATATAAACAAGGTACAACAATTGAACAATACATTTTCACGTTACAATACACGCCAAGTCTCGATTAACTTGTTTTCCTTTAATGAATAATCATACGCCGTGTGTGACGTATTCAATGCCCAAACGCAATGGTAGAACATTAAATCCCATTGAGAAACGATCAATAATTTATGCGCTTCCATGTCCGGCTACTTTTACGCGTAATGGCGATAATGTCAAGCTTCATTATGTACAAAGCGCGACATTTGAAACGCTTTACAGGTCCAATACAGGATATCTGTATATGGGTTAATTTCGGTATTATTTCAGCGAAATATATTGAATAATGGTGAAAATAATTTAAACTGAATTAAGTTCGAGAACAAAGAACTTGGATTAGTTTGTAGTCCAGCAGACAGTTCATTACATTAAAAAAATGCATAAGTTATCATTTTCATTTATATGATGTTCTTCAATTCAAAAATGATGTCAGCGCAATAAACGGGAAAGTTATTTATTTCTCAATGATGTGTCCATATTGATGACACCCGCACAGTGAAATCGATCGTCTGATGAATCTCCTCAGGGATAATAAACCCAGCTTAAGGGTTGTGATTTACGCTTGTTGCTTGACGCCCTTTGAGCATAAGTATGCGTGTATGTGTGTGTGTATTATTTGTGTGGCACGTTGCGTATGAGTAATATTGGGCGATTAACAGCAATGTTGACTTATTGGCCCGTCAGTGAGTCAATAAATGACAGAATCATAGCCACTTTTAACGCAGTTTGTTTAAAATGGAAACACATTTAAATCGGAAAATCTTATTTTAAAATATTTATAAATTTATAACGAATTTACATTCAAGTCCAATGTTCATTTGTGTAACTTTTCAAATGCTAATAAAGCAAAGTATTATCAGGAAAGAAAGTTCTATCTACAAGGTTTTTAGTGCGGAATGTGTTAAAACATTTGTCAACTGCTTGTTACTCCACGTATTGTCAATGTGAACATTATTTCATAATAAAAAAAAAAGATAGTGGACAAATTGGTTGAATTTGTATATAAAAGTATAAACAAAATTTAATTGTAGTCAGTAGAAAATTTGAAATTGCCTACAGCAAAATGAATTCGCTCTTCAAAGTTTTCTTTTTTGTCGTATATCTATTGATATTACAACTTGGAGTTGGTGGCAGCGTTAACCTAAATTCAACAATTTTCTTATATTCAAGGAACACTAATAGAGTTGTCACATTAAATAACTTACCACTGAAAAAGCCAAAGAAAAAGGAAAGTCCTTTTTTGCCTCTGTCGACTGTAATAACATTGGTAAGGCATTTTTACAAATGAATTATAAAATAGAGAGGAGAACTTCTCTCGACTCTAATGGCTTTAAAATTGCGATATAGATATATAGATATAGTTTTACCCCATTTTCCCTTTGGGAAACAGAGTCTAAAAAATAGAAAATAATTTAAATATTAATCTTAATCTTATTTCTTTTAGGATCAACGCAGAAATATGTCTGACAATTGTAAAAGTTTGGGCGGCAAATGTTACTATGCGGAACACTGTTGCACTTTATTGTGCTTAAGACGTTCCCAAATTTGTGTTTCGTAATATATGTATAATAAAAACTTTATTGACCTAGATTAAATATGTTATTATTGTGATTTATTTTTCTGTAATCTGTTTTGTGTCTTATTTTAAGATTTATTCAGCTACAATACCTGGATATTGATTTATTCGAAACATATTCGTTTTACCCATGAATGAATTGACTAAACCTTAAGTATTTGCGTGTTGCATCCCATTTGCAATTGCAATTTCGCAAAGGCTATCTGACTTTGAAAAAAGAATGAAGGCAACAGCATTTCCTCTCTACAGAAAATCTTTTACATAACTTGATCTCAAAGAGATTCCTTAAGTAGCTTCTATATATGTGTGTGTGTGTGTGTGTGTAGACAAAGTAGTTTCCAGTAGCTTGTAGTTACTTCCTGGTAATGCAATCAAAAGCAAAAAATGCTCAGATTTAAAATACATTTCAGCAAAATCTGAAATAGATAAATAGCAAAGAGCTCGACTTACAGATACCCCATAAATACAGTCAAAAAGTTAAATACATTCAAATAGTTACATGAATGCAGGTTAAGTTTTATGCACATAAATTTAACCCATTTTATGTTTTGTTTCTTAAAATGAATTGCTGCAAATTACGGCACTTAATGTGTGTGTAAGTATTTATTAGCACAACTGCATCTCTAGTTACATAAGAAAACAGAGGCTCAAATTGAAAACGAAATTCAAGTCGGAAACTGTGAAATTGAATTTAGATCCCAAATAAGTGAATGTGGATAGCATCAAACGTAAATGGAAAATATTTTGAAAATAGGCAAAGCTGATGGTAAGGCAAAAACAGAAAATAAGTAGATAGCACAACGAATAAAATTGACTATTAGGACAAACAAAGAGCACCGAATGGGAAGCGAAGATAAAAGCCACAAATGAAAAGGCAAACACCAAATTGATAAACGCTGCCTTTGTTTTAGAAATTGGCAACGCAGCCATGGCTCGCACTTTGGCGGACTGGCTCGAGGGTGATGCCAGGAACAAAAGCAACAACAACACGACCATCAGAATAACTTAACACAGGGCTGATAATCTTTGACAGGCTAAAGTGTTCTTGTCCTCAGCTCCCCCATTGACACGCGTCATAAAAGGTGCCCGAGGGTTGAGTCAACGCAGTCAGAGAGCAGCTGAGCTTTAGATATCGCTCTGCTGGAAAAGAACAACTGCTTTATTCTAACGCTTGCTTAAAATATTCCAATTTCCTTGTTTTCTGCTGAATAGTAAGCAAACTTAACAAATCTCAAGATCCGAGTTAATGAGAGGAGGAAGAGAAAAGTAAGCACAGATTCTATTTATCTACATATATATACATATATATGCTTCGTTCGAGCCATAATAAATCAATTTAAATATAAGTGAAACAATAAGAATTTAACCGACAATCAGTTGTGTTCTTAGCATAAAATTCCTTTAGCACACACCTAAACTGTAAAACTGAAGTAACATTCGAAATAAACTTACGTAAGTGTACTTTGGCCACAACGGACTAACAGATACATCCAACACATGACAAGGCTATAAGCGTAAATGTGTAATTTTGCCCTATACAGAAAAAGGTTATTTGCGATGCTTGCACTACACATATTTATTTCCTTTGACCACCAGGGAATGTCTTTTCAATTCGAAAGTTCTCTTAGTTGCAGCAGCCAAAATTTTCATTAAGATCCAATTGAATTTTGGCGGTTCTCAAGCGAATTCAATTACTTTTGGCACTTGAGGAACGAGAAAAGTCGGCGCACAAAAGTATGCAACATTTTTTGCAGCTAGCTCTGTATGTATGTCAAATTTATCTATCTGACAGCATACATATATCAAGTTTAGTTCGTCTGTCTGTTAATGACTTCACGTGTGTGTGTGTGTCTGTGTGTGTGAGATAGAATCACATTCCTGTTACTTGCTTCACTGGCACACAATGCACTTAAGTTACGTGATGCAACATTCAGGCATTTTATCCGATGCCTCGCTAAAAGAAAATACTTCTCTAAGTTTTTCTCTAAGTATTCAACTGCATTGCACTTTAAAAGAAACACAGACGATACCTAAGGCGTCTGCATTTTAGTGTACTTTAATGACAAGAACAGACCTTTTAACTTTATTGGCAGAACAACAAGAAGTTGTCTGCGATATACATCAACTAAATCCTTATTAGTAAGCGCATAGTTTAAAAAAAGGAGTACATATTATACATATAGGAACTAGTGTTTGACCAATACCTGGGCGACCATGCCTGAGGAGCATTAAAATTTTATTGCATGTCCAAATGGTGTATATCGGTCAGCTTTGCTGTGGTACAAACGGGAACCAAAATAACCGGAATACTAAACTAGCGTTCTGACAAAAGTTTTTAGCAATTTGCATATGAAAAGTAACCAACTTGAAAGTTATACACTGTTACAAATTCATTATGCAAATAAAGTTGAGCGTAGTAACAAGTTAAAATGCTCATGTCACGACTGCCAGACTAGCAGATATGCTGTATTCAATTCTGCATATAGATCAAAAAGTAAAGTTTTAATGTCTCCACATTTTAAGGATATTCGCTTGAGATCAATTCTCGTACTTCTGCCACCTGTTTGATGAGTCTACAAGACGATTAAGCTCTCTTGCTCATTTTAACCGAGGGTATAAAAAACTATTTTTAATTAAATGTGTTAAAGGTTTAACAAAACAAACGTAAACTCCTAAGCAAACTTTCTCTATTGGCTAAGACAAGGTCAACAACCCACAAACTGATTGCAGAAACTGATTTGTGGCATTCAAATATATCATAGCTTCAAATTTATGCATATACTTCATTTCAGTATCAACTATAGCAAAATAGCTTGGCAAATGAGTTTCTGACCCTGATCTTGATGATTCATCGACATCAAATGCATCCAATCGGTCAATAATAATGTACACATTGCTACTCATTACAAGATTCCAAGTGTCAAAAATTTGAGAGCTTCCGAATATCGTGAGTTTGTTTAACAGCTTGGAACAAGGTCGATTGAATTTAACATGCACTCAGCTATCTGACTTGGCCAAATTTAAAAGAAGCCAAATAAAAGTTGAAGCACAAAGTGCGCAGTTTACAATGCAGGAAATGTTAAGATGAGCATATCTTACGACCTCCAGCCACTCAAAGTTACAGAGTAGAGAGTTGGCTCGTAAAAAGGCCACAAAAAGAGCGTGTAAAGACAAATTGCATAGGGGCTGGGAAGAGCAGGGCAGGGCAGGGCAGGGTAGGGCAGGGCTGGGCTGGGTAGATGGCAACCTGCAGCAAAGGATCGGGATCAGGACGATTCCTGTCTGGGTCTGTGTGCATGCCAACGAAGCACGATAAAAGCGTAAAACCAAATGTCAAAAAGCAGAAAGACTTAACAGGACCGTACCGAAAGCCGTGTGGCCTGCCAGTAAGCCAAGTTTTGTTTCAATAGGACTCACAAACCGTTTTACGACTGCTTACATTCACTTTGGAGTCCGCATCGTAATTGACATTTAATTAACGCATAGCTGAGCTCAACTCCAACTCCAACTCTGTGCTGGCCATCTACATCGGACCCCAGCTAGCAAGCAGCTTCGTTAATCACATCAGCAATCAGACACAGACATAGACGGACATAATGACACAAATTGTAGCTTGAGGTAAAAGGCCAAAGGGGAGACACTGACAGGTCACAGTGATATTCACTGTTTACATCCATTGACAGTGTCAAATTTTAATGAGTTTAACGCTGTCAAAGCGAAACAAAATAAACTCATTGAAATTGCATTTGAACGGATTAAATTGTTGACTTACCTTCCTTTAACTTTTCGTATTGTTGTTTCACTTTTCTAATACAAAATCTTTTGTATTAAGTGCCGTTCACCAGGAACTTACTTTAAGAGGAGTTTTCAAATCTAATGTCTACAGGTTGTAGCTTTAATTAATAAATAAATAAATTTAATAATAATTTTATAATCAATTAAAAAGTTAAACTCAGCATAAAATATTTATATATTTTTTCGCAGCTACTATAATATTAATGCCAACCGAGTTGTTTTCTTTTTTATGAAAATTTTCGACTAAGTCCAAAATGAATTTAATTCACACAAATGTTTAACCCAAAGTCATTTACAAACACTTAAAGCTCCTGGAACGCTGCCAAGTGGCCCCGAAAGATCAACAAGAATAAAAGCATATATTCCGTTTTCTCTACAAACCAGTCCAGTGCTTAAAATTTACATATGTACATAGATACAGACGAGACTGCAGCTCGAACCCCTCCACAGGCAGTTTTGTGGTTAGCAGAAGGACCAAAGGAAGCAAGTGCAAAAATAATTTATTCGTTGCAAACAAATTTGGAGATTAGCGCTAATTTAATAGAACATATGTGGGAAAATCTGGGAAAATGGAAATACAACAAACGGGGGGACCTCATAAATGCAACTAATTAAGTTCAACTACGTTTATGTGTCTGTTTCATAAAACTATTTCTAATGTGCGGCTGTACATGCTTTTACAGTCATTGTTTAAAGACATTATTTTAAATATCTGATTGGTTTTATCTTAAAATCAGCAATAAAGATTTTGATGATTATATGATGACATTCTCCAATGAATAGACCCTATTAACATTTCGAGACCTTTCGTTACATATAAACGTGTCGGGCTTTCAGGGATTTAGCTCATAAACTTAACCAATTGATTGATTAAGTTGATATAAAAGCCGATGCTGCATAGCCGACGAACAAGCACAAGAGCTCGATTCAGCTTTTTTAATTAGCCTAATCAACAATTTCTGCTTCGAATAGAAGCAGCACTTCATCAGGCAACAGCTACTTAAGCCTAACCGAAATTTGTGAGGCAGCTATTAGATTTAATTATGAAGGAAACGCCGTGGCCTTGGGAAGCTTGAAGACCTTAGCATAATCCGTTTCTTAGTTTCTCATGAAATCTCTTTACAAATTCTGCATTTGTACAGCGGTTAATGGTTAGAGGGCATTAAACAACACGATATTTTATATTTCAATAGAAGATTCAGATAAGAACTGCATATTGAATTAGTAAATGGATTTTCAATTATCAATAGTAGCTTAAGCACTTTGTAATTGAAATAACTTAGTGAAAACATTTTTTTATATTTAATATTTTCTTATATATTTTCGTCTATGTGCATATAAATATTTTTAAGATTTTTATATTTAGAATTCATATAATTGGACATCGAGTTTTCAATCCATGTGGTATTTTTTGTTTACTCAAAAAACTTTTGGATTTGTTGATGAAAAAACTTATATTTAAATTATCTTGTCCAAAACCAGATGTTTACATACATATATTTTCTATTTATCTAGAGGTGCGTTTTTGGTTATGAACAGAACAAAACTGTCCCCAAACTTAAAAGTTTATCCAAACTTGAAACCAATGTCAGCAACGTAAACTGCAAACGAAACTTCGAATAGTTTACGGTTAAAAGTTTATTTCCGTCTGAATGCTATGCGGTTGCATAAATATTTTCCCAATGAAGTTAGTTTCGTACATATTTAAGTAATTCACAGTTTTGAGGTACTTTAAAAATCTACTTCACAAGAATTTGCTTTGACATCTTATTAAGGTGAAACATAACCTTATTTTATTGCTTTTGGAATATGCATGAGCCTAGCCTAAGAGCAAAGATCTGACGGACTATATAATAATAAAGAATGTTAGATAGGCAGATATTTCTTAACGTGGATTTGTCTACCCACTAATACTTAATTCTTATTTAAGAATGAAAATTACGTTTATTTACTATCAAATAAAGTTTATCAATCAGATTTTAAAATGTAGGATATGCTAATTGAATCACAAGACGGAAATAAGTGGCATAAATTAAAATGCTAAATGAGCAACAGGATGCAACATTTTCTAGCAAATTTCACAATAAAAAACTTAAATTTGCTGGCTCATAAAATTTAACTGTATTCAAATTTGTTGTTTACACCAAGACCCAATGGAATCCATTTGCGGTTATTGGGCGCCATTGTACGTGCTAAAAATAAATAATCGAATATAGAACCCACAGAAGTGTTGAATAATATGAAAAACGTGCCGGACCCGAAGCCATGGCTAAAAAATGTCCAACATTTTGATACGTAACTGTAAGAATTTCAGCCAATTGTTTGACTTGTTTTTTTTTTTTTTTTGCTTTATTCTAACGAAAATAATATTTTCTATTTGCGTTGCTAGGAAAATCGAAATACAATAATTCTGCCTAAGTTAACTTCATTAATTGGAAAGTATATCAGAGTATAAATGAACAAATTGTAAGAAACCATTTAACGGATAATCAATATAGAGAAGCTGTTAATACAAATCAATGAACTAAAGTAATGGTCTATCATTGCGGGTCAATCATTAGAATATATAGTGTGGGTTTCTAAAAGGACAACTGTTGAAAAGTAATAAAAATGTTTACGACATACGAGAACGAAAGCTTTAAAATATCACTCAGCTATCCGAGGTCAGTCTTGTTTCTCATTGTTATATATGCTTATATTTTGTTTCATTTCAAGGCTCGTATTCACACAACATAATACAAATAAAACGTCTGCAGTGCAACACAAAGTCGTGTGTCCCAAATATGTTTTCTTTTTAAGTGGACATTGTGCCCTAAACAAAGAGTAAACAATGTTTTTCTGCACAATGTCACACTACTTTTGTAAACATTTAAATGATAATAAGAGATAAACTAATTTTCACTCTTTGTCAACATTTTCATGCTTATTTTTTGTTTGTTAAACAATTATTACAAAAGTTGCAGCTTTCTACAAAGCTAAGATGATTTCTTACTACTTCACGAATAGGTTTTCATTTAAATTTCTCTAACAGCTTAACACACAATTAGGAGCATAAATAGTGAAAGTTTTCTCTTTTTGTGCTTTGCTTTTGCCAACATTTGTTAGACAAGAAATTAACATCGGCAAAAAGATTTCTGCGCACACTTACAAAATGGCCATTTAATTGAGTTTGCGTTTCAGAACTTTGGCGTTGACAACATAAAAGAAAGTTTAGCCGCACTTTTAACACAATAAGACAAACAACTGACCCCATTTCCACTGCCAAGCTCTTAAACAATCAGCCAATTATAAGCTGCTGCCCCCGACCCCACTTCTCATCAACGCCGCTTGGTTAGGCACAGTTTACCTTGACTACAGGTAAAGGATGGCTCGTAAAACGCTTGACTGCATTTCGAGTGAAATTCAAATGAATGCATTCCAGAGTGGCGAACTGAATGACAAAACAGTTGACTTGATAAACAAGTGAGAAAAAAAACCACTTGACTGTTGTGCTGATGGCTGAAAGACTTTTAACTTATTGATCGCAATCAATGTTTAATCAAACATGATAATTCATATACATGTGAATACATATACATATATATTAAGACAAATTTTTAATTTTTTTGTGTTTTATAAACATTTTAAGCGATAACTTTAAATGCGTTCATATTACATCCACATTAATTATCAGAATTTGTAATTAAAAATGCACGCAGAAGCCAGTCCAAGCCGAAAAAACATTCTGTTTAAGGTGCCACTCAAAGGGCAATGAGCAATGAATATGAGCAGCTTTTGCAAGCCACAAATGAGTCCGTTTTTAATATATTTTATTTATATTTCGTGTGCAAATAAATTAATTGCACTGCAGCCTCTTCTTGACCACAGGATTGCAATTGAAAAGCCGGAGCAAAAGAACTTCTGCTCGTTAGCGGAATTTTATTTAAGCTGTTTTATTATTTCGATGCCCATCACTATTGTTATGAAAATATTTTACATATCTGCTCCACAAATAATTTTAACAATGGAATTGTGAATGAAGCCAATTTACTCATATCAGCCTTCTTGCATCTCCAAAATAGTTAAAAAGGACCATTTTCTTACCTTTCATTAGCAACTAATAAAATTATTTTAAATAATATAAAGTAAAGTTTGAAATGGAAAAAATAAAAATAATAAAATATCTTTATATAATCTCTGAGGGACAAATCAAGTAATTGGCACAATAATTAAGAATTCAGGTTAGAATACAAATTGGGTCACAGAAAGAACAATTTCCGCTCATATGAACAGCAATTATTTGTGTACCATGTGACACATATTTTTCATGAAAGTAATAGAAAATTGTTTAGCTTTAATTAACAGTGCCCAAAACGTAATATTATATGGCCTTTGGATAATGATGCTTTGTGTTTTTGTTAGTTACAGTTTTAGATTTAATAGAATATTGCATTTACAATTTATTGTCATTTTTTGGAAATATATTGCAGGGAGTATTAATTATCATCCCGATAAATGTACAAATATTATTTTATCCAGCTGGTCTTTTCGTTAGAGAGTTATCGATATAAGGCTCTTATTTGGTTGTTTAAAATTCTTGAAAAAATCTTTGTATTAAAATAAGCCTGAACTTAATGTAAAGACGCAAATCGCATTATTAATTGAGCTACCGCTGTCAGCTTCCAAGTGAAATTTTCTTTCTTGTTATCTTTCAATTACAATCCTTCAGCTAAATATCCACAGATATGCACTTTCATTTCTCCAAGGTGAGCCAAACAAAAAGCACAACTCATTCAGCTGGTTGCCAAATTCTTCCAATAGCTTTTAATTAAAACGTGGCTCAGATGCTTAAATAGACACTGATTAAGCAATCAATTGATTTGACTAGTTGATTCGCAATTCGATTATTCCCTAATTAAACTTAGCTCTTGGTTCTGATTGCCTTGATCCATTATTTGGATTTTTTAGATTTTCCTTTCATTGCATTCGTTATTCGCTATTCACAGAGGATTCAATTAAATACGCAGCTAATCGAGCGTAGATATTCTCATTGTTCTCAACTTTTTCTCTTCCAATTGATTGTTAAGAAGGTCTGCCAATTGGCAAAGATTGCCTTGCAGTGCATACTTAAGCCAGAATATTTAAATGGAATTCACATTCTGATACTCTTGTCTAAGCTGAAATATAAGCTCATTTTATCTTTAATACCCTGGGTCTTTAACGCTGCCTTATATCTATTTGATGCCAACTGTATTCTACCAAAGAAATTATTATGCAATTTGCACGGGCAATTTTCCAACTTTATTTCAAGCATACACGAAAGTTGAACAAAGTTAAGCCACTAAGCAAATGACGTCATCTCGATGCCAGAGTCAAAAGCTGATTTATGGTAAATGTCTACGTGATGGGAGTAAATTAAAGCAGTTGTCACCCAAATTGTTCCACTGTCATATCAAAGAATAAGAGAGAAGCCAACTGCAAGACAAAAATTGGCTTTAAAATATATTTTCAGGTGAAAGCGGAATCTCCTTAATATTATAATACAATTTTCCATGATTGAGTATATATCTACTTGTAAAATTAATTTAAGGATATAGTTGCAAATATAATAAAATGTAATACAAATTAAATTAATATAGTATGGTATAGCTCAGCATGATATGGTATTTTAATAAAAATGATGTTTCTCATTTTTTATTAAATTAATATGGTAAACAAGCAATATGAAATATAATCAAATAACATTAGATAGATACATCATGTATATATAAAAGGTAGCATAATAGCTTATACAACACAGTATACACATTCCATACAAATCTGTTGTCTCTTTCTGATCCCATTGTTGATGCAAACTATTCGGGGAAACACATACGATAAGCTTAAAAAGTTCCGTGAAAGTCCTCTGTATCCGCGCCATACATTAGCATGCAAATCTGCTGAAAATTTATCAGGTAGTGGTCGAGGTCCTTTCAGGACCGCAACTGTAAGAGCCGGTGCAATTCACAACAGCTCGCAGGACAAAGTTTGACACACGAATTATGCAGAGACAGGAACAGTAAAGAGCAAAATTGTTGAACGGGTCGCTAGTTGAGCTTAGATTTAATGGCCAGGATGTGTGGTAATTATAATTATCTCTTTATTATTTATTGTCACCAACGCGAAGATTGGTTTCCCTTTAGTTCTACGTTGGACTTATGGGCAAAAGTTAATTAAGCCTTTAAGCTATACTAATGGAATTTCCCACTTTCCTTGTATTTGTTATAGAAAGTAGGAATTAAGAGAGATATATGCGATAGGTGAGTTTTAGTAATTAGGTTGACTCAATTCTCACAAAATAATGGGAATACTAACGTAAGTCCTCTTACCTATTCAAAAACAAATCTTTTATGTAGCATTTTGTAGGCTTGTGATATAAATTTAAAATTTTACACGTTCTTTGGCATCTTTTCCATTATATACAGTTTTACAGATTTTTTGCTGGAATTGTAGTAACAAATCACATCCGTTGGGAATGTAATAAATTATTTTACCTGACTTTGTTTGTCTTTGGCTAAAAATTGATTTCTTTGTTGTTTTTGGCACATTTTTAGTTTTTATTATTTTTCTTCCGTTTCAACGCAATTAAATAAACATTTTACCGTTACCGTAGACACATAAAAATGATATATGACTTGACCAGAAATTTCGCTACGTTCTATCAACGGAGTGGAAAAATGATTTCCGTGCAATCATAACTCAGATGTTGAGCATTCTATCCGTGAAATATAGAAAATCAATTTAAAATACTTTTTCGGGTCTTACAAAATGTTTTAAACCCTCATCAAATCTTAAATAGAATAAATATAAATTTAAAATTTTCAAATTTATTTGAGCATTTTTTTTATAAACCTTAAATTTTCAATTCAGATAAAATTATATATAAATGGTAACCAATTCAATGCACTTTGATTTGATTAAATTATGCCTTAGCTTGTTTTGTTGGTAATTTTTGAAAGTCTAGACCCAAACAATTGTTAAACAATCACATTTTAACTTATTTCGCATCATTTTTCAAATGGGAAATCGACAGCCGAGACAGGTAATAGATAAAAACAGTCAATGCCATTTATTTTTTCTCTGCCAGACAACATCTTCACTGAGATGTGCAGCTATTGCTATACAAAAATCTGTCAGTTATCTGACTCAAAGAAGAAGAATTTCAACTGGACAACAATTTCAGTTACTTGATCTATTTAGCGCAACTGTCTCGACTGTCAGTCTCTGCGTTAAGATATTGCTGACAGCTATCAGAGGAAAACATAGCACATGCCATCCTGTAAGTCCTGCAGGAGTCTCTATTACGACAAACCACCATTTCAAGCATTTACCTTATCTTGAGAGCTTAAATATCAAATGCCAAATTTTCTTGGCCACATTTACACCCCAAAATAAGGGCACACTAGCCAAATCCTTAACTAATGAGCAGCTCATCCATTTGCTGTCCTTCTAATCATTATTTAGACTGCCATAAAGCTGTGCTCGTGCCTAATGAGCAAAACCATAACATAACACACATTCACACATACACATAAACACTTGTATGAACATTAGTTAAATTAAACTTGTATATCCTTTGCGTAAGCCTGCATTCGAGCCGACCCTGGCAAAGGATTGTGCTGTCGCCATAATGTTTAAATTTATCTTTTGATATGGGATAATAATTGATTGGGGTATTGCCAGATTGAATCCCCTAAAGTTATGCATGCGTTGTGACTAAGCAACAAACTTGTTCGTTGATATATGTTGCTTATCAGGCTTACTCTTCCTTCCAATTTAAAAGTTTTGAGTTGTGCGAAGAAAGTTGGCCTAGATTTACACAATTTGTTTATTGTCAACAAAACCAAGCTTAAAACATTTTTGTACAGAAATTAAATTAGCTTCACACATTTTGTAACTAATTTTGAATTTTGATTTTTAGTCGAATATTTGCGCTGCTTGTTTTTGTAGAAAAATGCAAAAAAGCAAAACGTCATTCACAGTGCCGCGAAAGCAGGAAATGCATGTCAGCTACCCGCGCATGAGAACTCTTGCGCGCCACCTCGCGGATGAGAGACGGAGGAGATTGGCCCAGTCCTCCGAAAATGAGGGCAACCCCAGAAGTTCCGGCGGCAGCAGCAGCAGCAGTATTGAGGTGGAGGAAGCGATATCGGTCGGATCCCAGACGCTGTGTCTTGAAATTAGTAGCGCGAAGGAATCCTCTGTGTCCGAAATAGACTCAAATGAGCTGTTTCCAACATATAGCCTACGACACATGTTCTTCCCAAGTGTTCCATTCCTAAACTGGTCAAACCTACACTCGAACGCCGCCCAGCAGCATGCAAACACTGGAGAGCTGGTGCCATATCAACAGGAGTCGGTGGAGCTGGCCCAGGCAGTTGGAATGATGCAGAACCTAACGATGCTTGAATTCGAGAAACTCTGGCAACCATTGAAATTTAGCACCAGCGTTTCCATAGCCAAGCACATGTCCATTGTGGAGAATCGGCGCCTCGGTAAAGCAAAATAAATTCTATTAATCTACAATTTCTTAATTTGAAAAGAATTTTTATAATGAAATCAACAAGAACCGAAAAAAAAACTTACAACATGATTATAAAAAACCTTTTTACATTCAGATTCTAGAAAAATTAACTAACACTCTTATTTCATCCTCGTTACAAAATCTTTTAATACTATCATATATTTTTGATAGATTCCACAGAGCTGCTTATCATAGCTATACGCAATTTTTGGTTTGACAATCTGGAATTGAAAATCAAAGACTCTTTCATGCATGTGGATCGGTGTCTCTTCAACCATTACATGACAGCCTTTCAGGACTACAACAATTGCTATTTAGAGCTGCCCAGCCATAAGGTCTCAATGAAGCTGATGGTCAACCTGTACAATTGGATTATTAGCGATGACGATGAACTGACACTGGGCTCAAACTTTCTGACCATGTACGTGATGGCCAAGTTTCTAAACGTGCGCTATTTATTGGAGCAGTACTGGCACACATTTTCGATTCCTGGTAAATCTGGTATTTGGGAGGAGGATGCATTTCAGGCTTACTTGCCGTCGCGCCGACTTCAATGCTTGGACCTGATGTCCATATTTCTGGCCCGCGTAAGCAAGTGTTTCCTGCCTCTAGTTGCATCCTATGAGTTCGTCGAGCTCAGCCTGGACGAGGTAATTTATTTGCTGAAAATGGATATTATATGCGTAAACAGCGAGGACGAAGTGTTTTTCGCCGCCGTGCGATGGCTGGAGAACGACTGGAAGAAACGGCAGCAGTACATTGTACAAGTTATGGCCACATTGCGCTTTCGGTTTATGTCGCCGTGGCTGCAACACTCCATTGCCTACAAGCCCGAAAACGAAGTGATCCGCACAGTGGGCTCGAACAGTGTGGTCAAAGCCATGCTGTGGCACGCATGTCTATTTGGAGAGGCGGCCTGCGTCTTCAAGGATTGCGAAGATGACCTCAATAATCCCATTCTGCAAATGTATAGCCAGTACAAGGACGTCGAACGGTATTGGGCATTCTGTGAGGGTGTGCCACACCATCACGATTTCAAATGTCCGCGCTTCCGACAACTCACCTATGGCACCTTCAAACTGTTCCTCAACCGCCTTCAGCTCTACGCTCATGTCTTCATGGACGGTCTGAAGGTTGTGCCATATAAGCATTGGAACACCTACACCTGCTGCAAAGATATTCCGCCTGACGAACAACGGAATGAGTTCATCACCTCACCTGTCTACAAGTTTTCCATTTAATTGAAAATAATTGGATTTTGGTTCGATTTTATTTATTAGCATTTTCAAAAAGATGTTAAAAATCCTACAAATAAACATGATTGATAACGAAATCTTTTAATTTGCGATATTTCGTTTAAAAAAGTTCCTTGACAGCTGCATATCGAAGCATAAATGCGCCTACTCGGCGGTAGGTGGCGCATTTTGCAGTTTTATTGTATACTTATGCTTTGTAAAGTCACTCGATTTAATGCCTTAAATTGATTTAACAGTTAAGTAAGCTTTCATAAAGAAATGATGAATTGTAACTTTAAGTCTTCAGTATTGGTAAGCATTATATATGTAAGTATTTATTTTTCACTATTAAATACAGCATATATTGCATTTTGCATTCGGTTGAGTGATCATGAATATTTATATCACACTCAATAAATATTTTCTCTTTATTCAGTGGCAAAAAATAACAAGCTCTGGTATTTAAGTGAATTAATACGCATTTCAATCGTCAGCTAGTGAAAATCATTGATTTATTTTATAAATTCGAATCAAAAATAATAATTTTACTTATTTGGACACTTTTTGGGATATATTTTTATTGCCCCGCCCTGGTCAATAAAATTAAAGCAAGCTTTTTCGAAAGTCGAGAGAGAGAGACATTTATTTATAATAATAAATCAAATATTACGCATACGACACGAGCGCCGCCATTAAAGTGAACCACATAAAGAAAGTCACTGCTGCAATCTGTTCTTGCAGCCGGTCAATGTCAATTTAACAAACACCGGAATAACAACTCAATCATTGGGCCAACCACCCACTGCTGATGTTATTGTTGACGCTTCTCCAATGCACCTGCCCGGCACAGTCATCCGTAGAGGCAACTGTTACCCTGAAATGGCATCGCATTCGTATCGAAACTTTCTGCAGGTGCATTGGCACAAGTCGGAAGCTGCTCAACCATATCAACTCGAGTCACCCATGAAGAGGTTGTTGTTTTGCATTATTGGATGCACCTACTGCTGTTATTGGGATTGTGGGATTGTTTTCTGTCGAAATTTGAGCCTGTTTTTAAGAACATTGCTTGCTTTGTCGTAAATGTCCATATCCTGAGAAATTCATTCCAATTGCTTGTATGAAGTCTGCAATTAAATGCCCAATGAAAACATATGAAAACTATAATTGAAGGTTACATCAAACTAATATAATAGTTATTCAATTGACAGACGCCATTTTTTTTTCTGTGTTTCTATTATATCTAATGCAATCAATTCTAACAACTATTATAGTTGCCAATCAGTAGGTAAAACTGAAGCTCAGCTATACATTATTGCTGCGCTGCTCAATTCCGTTGCACTGCAAATAAATACGACAGAATGTTTGATTATTAAAGTAAACAAACAAACGGAAGTTAGTTAGTCATTGTACCCAAACAATATGTCTAACACGTGACTTGGCAAAGTTTTTAACAAGCCGCTCACGTGACCGAGTCCATTAAAAGGGTTCCGAAAAGGACACGTAATTTAGATGCTTCTTCTGTTTACGTATTTAACATACTCGTATGTACTTACACTACATGGTAATTTTAAAGCAATCCTCTGGGTCTGGGAAGTCCTTCGTTCTGTGCACGGCTGATCTGCTACACATGACAAGGGACAAGAATACAGATGTGACTTTCAGCTCATCTGCAATATCTCATTGCAGACAAACAGATGCAGACGTGATGACCATTCGGGAATTGTTTCTCCTTGGCAAATATGTAGCCTACACTCCACCTATTTAAGAGTGTTATTCCGACTTGATGGTAAAACTAATTACTGTTAAGGATATAAGGATGAGTGTACCAGCAAAGTTCACCAAGCAGAACGCATTCGTTAAGCGATCAAAATAAAGAAAAGAACTTCAAACTCCAAAGCTTTAATTTAATATAATTTTGTTATTATATTATTAAGAATATTATTTTATCAATTAACTTATGCTTAAACGTGCTTAAAAACTTTCTTTTACAAATTCCCACATTTTTAAAGCTTATCATGTAATTGTGGTACAGTATAGTATATCAAGAAGACGAGAGATTATTTATGAATGGATGCACCTTAATGGGAATATTAAGCAGTGATTACCTTCAATCATAAATCATGTTACCTGAATTCCAAATGTAGTTTCCAATTATGAATTGAAGTACTTACAAATGATGATTTATCTATTAAAAAGCAAATCCAATTCATCATTGGCTATTCACAATAATCATATGGAAATCTCTTTATCCACACACAACTAAAGTTTCTAAACGTGATAACAATACAACAATATAAATGCGTGCACAACTTTCAGCCTGTTATGTGCCAGTTTAATCGATCATTAAGACTTATAATCACAGATAAGTCAAAAAGCATTTAACTAGTTCCTATGAGACACACGTAAACTCAAGCTTAATTCAATTAGAGTCGTCTGCTTGGCTACGGTTTTTTTTTTTTTGTGTTCAAATGTCAATGTCCAACTTTTTGAATGTTTTATTTAGATGTTTACTTCTTCGTCCAAGGCAGGAAAATATTTTGGCAATTTTCCCAAAACACACTTTAGTAAACATCTGTATAAGGCAGAAATTATATTTAATGCAAAAACAAAAATAAAACAAATTTCACACATAACGATTATGCAAGTTTTATATATATTTTCATATATTTAATATATTTAAATTTGTACATTTACATAATTTCTCTCAGTGGAGTTTTAATACATGTTAAGTAATGAGAAGCAGATTATCGAATCTTTTCAACTTTAGGAAGTGAATTAAAAAATGTATTAAGAAAATAAATATATGTACAGTTTTTTACCTCAAATTGTATATGACATTCTCTCAAATGTATTGCCATTTTAGGGGTACTAATCTGCAACATTAAGCAAAGATATGTATTTAATTATTTTTATTATAAAAATTCATTATATGTAAATCTCCAACTGTTGTACTTCCGATTTCAAATCGTGTGTATTCAACTGCTCCAATTGACGAATTGCAGCGCCCACCTGCTGACACAATTTCACATTTTGGCCTGCAAATGGCAATGGAAGAGAAAGTGCTGAGTTTTTTTTTTTTTTTTTTGTAAGGTGATTTATCTTTCAGCTACGACATCATCGGTGTCTCGATATCTGAGATGCGGTGATGGCAAATGCAACGGTGCCGATAAATGTCGTTGTCGCGATTCCGTTGACCGCGCGGCTTTTGCAGCACGGATTGCTTGCAACGCGTGCCCCAGGTTGCGGAAGATATCTTACTGGCATAAAAGTACATCGTCATATGACACGTTCTGGCTGCCGCTCGTGACGCGGTCATGTGTGTGCTGTACAAATGGATTGCTCTGTGTTTGATTAACGCACGGACACGCCCCAGTACAGGTGACAGTCCATACATATCGCAGACATCGGCCGTACCTGGTACTGCAGTCATCACGTCCATGTGAAACGTGTTCTAAAAAGAATGAATGGTTAGACGGTGAGAATGTGCACCATTTATTATGATTCAATGACTTGTCATCAAATCCACATTGCGTGGAATCGTTGCGCATTACTCATACGACGCATGTTACGCATGAGCGTCGCTTCCCTTGACTAATAACATTAACATATTTATTCTCACGATATACAAATTAATAGTATTCGCAAATTCATTAAATATATTTGCTATTAAAATTAACCAAACAGAAGACAATTTTATTTCTTAAAGTTCAAAGCTATAAAGCAGACATTTCTTTAAGATATTGGAATTGAATGAACGAAAGTCATAAATAAAATACGGTACGAAATGCTTTTCAGATGGTATCCTTTTATTGCCACTAACAGCGACAGCTGTAAAAAGCTATAAAAGTACAGCAGATAAAAATGAGTACTGTAATATACTTTCAATTACTTTTATATCGTAACTTTCATACTGCAAATATTTAATTTTATTTTTACATTTTTTATTGGGATTATTTTAAATCGATATATTTTTCTGCACGTCAAAATAAAAACACCAAAATTCTTATATCTTATTTATTTTAATGGAATACTTAAAAAAATTTGTTTGCTAATTATTTGCCTCGTCAATATATGGAAACACATTTAGCATTGGGACCGCTTCATTGCAATTATAAAAGACAGTTGTTGGAAAAAAGCGCCGTCTTTGAAAATAGTTTACAGGGGAGCTACAAATTGTTGCTTGTTTAGTAATTTGAATCTCTGAAAAACCTGTTTTTTTTTTGTTATTTCCCTACTCTTACCGTTAACCAGATTGTCGGTTTAATTATTTTAAGAGTCCGTGATCTCATCGTTTGGACTCGACACATTTCTATGGACGTTTTCACCTTGACTGGCTGTATTTGACTCGCAGCTTGAAAAAGAAATGGTACTTCCGTCGGACCCCTCGTCGCTGTCAGAGTCTAGGTTGAAGACTTCCTCCAGATCCTCGGCATGCGTCATAGAAAAGAAATGATTGTTGCAATGTACAACTAGCCCCGACTCTATCGCCGAAATAAGTATCCTTTGCAATTGACACTTGGCCTCCTTGCGAGAATCATCATCGGCGTCCTCGCCGCTGAACGTTGTAACTATTTGGTCAAATGGAACAGGAATCACTGTTTCGCGTATATACTGAACAACTGCCTTTTCATCAATAACACAATCCATTTTGTGAAATTCAGTTATAACCGTTTCTCAACAACTATGAATTTAAAATGAATTATTTGCTTATAAGCACAAATGTGCCTTAAAAAGTTAACGACAGTTTGTACTAAGCGCACTAGATAGTCCAAAAGTTCAAGTTTCGATTTTTCAGTTTCTCTCTATCAATAAAACCAATTGGTATCAAAATATATTTCGTACTCTAAAACAAAGTCAATTGTTCAAGCTTAATTAACATTAGAGGCAATATAAATTGTAAATTTAATTTAATTTTAAGTTCCATCTGCAACCCATAAATATGCTATTTTATTGTATTAAAATGAATATGCTATTATATGCATACTTACAGGGAACATCTTTAAGAACCAGAAGCAGTTCTATTCATTTATGTATGCATATTTTACGTTTACGTAAAATACTTATGTTAAATTCGATTGACAGCACGTACATTATTATGAATTTTGGAACCAATTTTTTCTATCAGTTTATTTTGTCGTATTTATTTGACATTAGTCTTAGAAACACTAGACCAATATTACAATACCTGCTTAAATTACATTAACCTAATTGCATTGTAATAAATATTTAGTAATAAATGTGGAACAATTAAATTTGTGCGTTTTAATGAACGTCACGCAGCAAACTTCCGCTGTGAACTAAATGTTAACATCGGCGTTTGCAGTTTTTGTTGCTGGCGAACAAATTCTCTGTTAAATAATGGGAAAATGTAATGTAATGTTATCGAGTGCTTGCTCAAACCTATTCTTTGCAACATGTTGCAAATCAAACATAATCTGCTCGATTGTTCCAAGTGTTTAGTTATTTGAAAGATAAGCGGAGGACTAACATAAATTGCAGGAATTGCTGCACACGCATTGTTTCAATTGCCGAGCTCATGTGTTACCTGGACTAAAGGTATGCTTAGCAAATAGGCAGTTGTCTAATGGCTCTGCCAACACATCGGTTGCTCAGAGTCTTTGGGGAATGCCACGAACAGCGATATCTTGCCATACAAAGCTGTATTGCCACATGTTTTTGCTTGCTCGCATTTGCTGTGAAATATGGCCAATTAGTTGGCTGAAATATCATGTGGTTAGCTTATTTGGCTTCCAAATCTATATTTAAATGCTTTAAAAGTCTTTGCCACAAGAGTTCATACAGCAAATTAGCGAAATCAATTCGAATATTTTGTGGCAACTGCTCACTTTGGCTTGGGGTCAAGAGTCTTTAATACGCACACACACACACAATACATACACGCACACCCACACACACACAGAGAGCTATCGTAGCCATGCATAGCTGTGGGGCAAACATTTTGTGAGGTCATTTGGGAAATTGCTGAGTAAAAGTTGAAGCAAGCAAAAGTCCAAAGTTTCAGCCAGTAGCTTAAATTGCATATTTTTGTTGATTTTTGTTATGAGGCAGTAAAAACTGAATTTTTATATTATAGTTTTTTTTTTTCTTCGAATACGCTGTACTTATTAATATTTTTGCCGGCGATTTTAAGAATTCCTTCCATAAATTGTTCACTTGGTATTAAAAATATGTTTATACACATTTAATTTATTTAAAATTTGGCTATTAATGGCAAATTAAAGATCGTTATTGAAAGATAAGTTATTTATTACTAAATGCAAAGAAAAGAATTCCTGATTTATAATTGAACAGCATTACTTAAAACTTACGTTGCCACTGCCGTCATTTGTGCAACATGTGGCACCAGTGCAGTTAACGGTTGTTTGTGTTTCTTCTTTTTTTTTCTGGCAAACCTTAAATATTAAAATACACGCAGTAGATTGTTTTATTTAACCAAATTGCAGTTATCTGCAAGAGTTACTCATGTGTACTTCGCACACTTCACTCGGTTCGGCTCGGCTCGGCGGCTGGTATATCAAACAGCGGGTATACGTGTTTACATATTCAAATGTGAATATTTGAACACACTTGGCTCCGTGTCTAATCGAATTTCAATGGGGTAATCCACCATGACTGACACTAAGAGCGAAGTCGAAAGACGGCTGTCAACTGGTGGGTTAATGCCTTTGCTGAATGTCAGTTGCCATTTCTTGCCCAAAGATCTTCACGCACCAGAGCACTTCAAATGCTTGAGTACTCAATTGAATTACTCAGTCTCATCCGATATATATACATATAAACACAAATATATATATATATATATATATATATATATGTGTGTACTTGAACCACATTATATATCGTATTTCAGATTTGGTCTCAAGTTGAATAAGTTGCGGTCTTTAATGCTAACATAAAAACTCAAAGTTGACCACTTTATTTGGACTTTGCTTAAGTTTTATGAGTGCAACACAGATTCTATGAAGATTTCTGACTCAAATGCTTGCAACGTGCTCGGCTTAACAGTCAAGTTGGCAACTTTATTAGACCACAAAAATGGCTGCATTCAAAATGAAATTGCATTTCATAAGTTTCGTCAAAATGTATCCAGACAAGCGTGGAATACAAAATATGAACTTATGAACAGATTAAAGAAAGGTTTGTATTCTTTTACGACTGTTCCTATTGAATAGAACCCGTTATTATGAAAAGAAGAACTGAAAAGGGAAATACAAAATATAAAATCTTAAATGAGATTGGAGTATAATATATCTCTGTAACTAGATAAGCCTAACTGAAGTATAAATAAGCATAAGTGCAAAAGTAATTTTTATATAATTTCAAAATTGTTTAATATGTAAATTTCCGCTGCTTCTTACTTATATACTTAAACCGACAGCAAATAATTTTCCTACAGCAGGCTGCATTATAAAAATACAATTTAATTTGGTAAAAAACAAAAAAAAAAGTAAAAAAGTTTTATAACATCTCTCGCGGCTGTCACTTTTATAAATATGGCACACAGCAATTTGTATTTAATGCATTTTTAAGTTGTGTATGTGAGAGGCTGCTGGAAAACTCTGTTTGGGATATGAGTATGAATGTAAATGAAAAAGTCAACTAGAGACTCACTAGTTTGGAGCACATACTGTCTATCTGCAAGGACTATGTAAGTATTTTGACGTTTTAATTTCGACAATATGAACAGCTAAATTAAATTTGTATGCGAAAACATAATATTGGGTTGGGAAAGTCACTGGAAAATTGTGCTTGTGGAAGCATTTGGAAACCATCTACCTCAATTTTATCCCGCACTTTACAGTTTTTCGTTTATTTTTGTTACACTCAACATTTGTCCGCAGCAATTAAAAGAAACTCATTTTGTGCACCTGTCTGCCAACTGTTTTACTATTTATTTATCTTGCGTTGCTGCCAACTGGAAAAGTTTTTCCAACGAAATATTTTCTAAATTAAATAAGTTTGAAGGCAACATTCAGTTGGCCAATGGCTTTATTTAGCCTGCTTGATTATCTTTCCTGTAATTTATTCAATACTTGTTGTTTATTTGCTGAAGCAAAAAAAAAAAAAAATGTGGCACAAGCCAATACGAAATAAAAAGTTTTAATTTATTGTTGAAATTAATTTAAAATTTCCGCCATTTTATGACCCCTTTAATTGTTGGCATTTTATATATTAGCTGAAATGTATTTTATTATCCCTTTTATATTTCGAACATTTTTATTGGCAGCAATAAAATGTTTACTGAGACTCATTTTTTGCCCATTGCAATTCAATTTTTGATGCTCAAGTAATTTGAGTAGCTGAGCTGAAGAAAAAAAAATAAAATTAATTAAAATACGAAAAGGTTGAAGCTGCAAAAATGTTATTTTTTTTGGCAATTTTCCATTCTAAGGATTCAATGCCCTCGTTCTATTAACTTTTTGCGGTTATCTCATTTTTCACATGTGCCACAGTATTGCTACTCTTCTATTTTATACTGACCGTAAACCCAATTAATTTTTAATTGATTTGAATAAAGCGTTGGCCTACAAAAAGGACGGCCGAGTCGAAAAAGTTCTGCCTGCACTTTTATGCAAAGTGCACGTCCTCGTTTCACATTGTGCTCCAGGGTCCGACTGCTTTGGTCTAGACAGCATTTAAGACCAAGTTAATGTCACGCATTCAGCTTTAACACACTTTACAATCCCACTCATTCCCCCCTCATGTCCCCTCCATTGCCATCTCTTGGCAAACAGCGCCACAGTTGTTTTAGTTCTTGTTGTACTTTTAATGTTGTCATTGCTTTTACAAGTCAGCTACATAATACTTAGTGATATATATATGTGTGTGTGTGTGTGCCTGTGTCAACACAGCATGCTCTGAAGTGTGAATTGGAAAATGAGTTCGCACTTAAGATTAAAATCTGTAAGCACTGTGGTGGACCTCAGGCAAATTTCAGTATACAAAAGCTGAGGTTCTTCAAGTGAAAATGAAATTATGCTTATCTTAATTAATACGTAATCAAACGTGATAAGAATAGACAAAAGTGTGGAAGTACATACCTCAAGATAGTAAATATTGTTCAAATAAAGCGAATGTAATTGAGTATACGCAATGTTGGCCGTAAATAAATATTATCGTCTTTTAAATGCTAATTTTTTTTTTCAATTGGATATGAATATATCAATGATAAGCCTTAATACAAAGCCCATTTAAATCATTACCTACTGGAGTATCAATGTGATGAAAACTATTTTTTTTTAGAGTATTTACCTGTCTAGCACAAACGGCATTTAATGCAGGTGAGCATTGTTAAAAAATGTAATATTACAAAAGACAAACAAAAATGACGATACAGCAATTTTACAACTGAGTTGTAAAGGAAAAACATCAGACAAAAGCCCGCAGCTGTGGCTTCAAACTTTTGCCATTCGCCTTGTGAAAGCTTTTCACTCAACATTTCACAGCTCGCGTCGCAGCCTTGTGAAAGTTTCACATTGACAACCTTACCTTTTACAGCCTTAAAATGCAACCGAATTTTGCTTTTTGTTGTTAAGCTCCTGCTGCTATTTTTGCTATTAGTTTAATACTAATCAATACACTCCGCCCTTCCACTTTAATTCCTTGAAGCCCGTTAGCAAGTGGATGTAAGCCAATAATAAACACTGTTAGAGTCTATCAATTGTGTCAGTTAAATTATGTTATAAAGTGGTCCATCATCGGATTAGTCAATGAACCGAATATAATCCCCCATTCACACACTTAAATCAAGCAATATTAGACTTTCATTAGTATTTAACTGCCTGCTATAAAAGTGGATTAATAAACCAGAATAACATGAATAAGGCTGGTTGATTTTTATGAGCCTTGCTTCTGTTAGAAATCTTATAGTTGACAACATTCGATATACAGCTTACTATACTGCTAATAAGTTCATTAATATTTATAGTTTTCGGAGTATGTAAATTCTATATTATATGCTGACCACAATCGAAAAGTTCGAATTTCATGTGATGTAAAATATCAATGTATTATTCAATTCTTACTGGATCTCCAGAAATATATTCATTAACAGGCCTCATTAAATGAGCTATCGAAATGTCGAATCTCGGTTCCAAGGCTAATGTATGTATATTATATTCTACTAATCCAAAACTCTAGTTGCAGTTTCAATTTGAGATGGTTAATAGGTTTTCAAAGACATCACATTAACAGAAACTTATATACATATATTTATTAACTGTATTTGAATGATCATGTGGTCTGTTCTCAGCATGCCATAAAATATCTTCTGCAATGAATGTATACAATTAAAATTTTATGTATGTACTCAGTATAAAAACATAATGTATAGCAATGTATGCCAACACCGTATTAAAAAATGATGTATGCATAAGTATTTTCATATTTGCCTTAACATTAATTAACAAACTTTGCTGTTACAGGACAATTATTAATTGAAAATACAGTTGACTGCACGACGCCCGCCTCTGCCAACAAGATTTATTTTATTATGTATCTTTGTGTGTGTGTGTGTGTGTGTGTGTAATTGTGTGCGTGTGTGGAAAGGAAAACTTTTAAATAAACTTTTAACTGCAGCGCAAAAACCAGACATTAAAAAAAAAAAACGTGAAAAATCAGCATAAAAAAAGAGATTGACATATGTTATTTTTTGTCTGTTAAAAAAGAATACATATTTTTACGCTCTTCACCCTTAATAGTCGTAATACTCTTACCTATAGTATTCAGCTAAAGGGGTCCAAACACTCTTAGATCTATAGAAATATTTTCCAATGTATATTTACAAAATTTTAAAATAAGCTCTAGTATACACCTAAGTTTTCTACTCTTATTTAATTAGTTAATATATTTAATGTAAAATGCAAAATATTATATCAGATGTGTAAAAAGTTGGTTTATTTTAATTATAAAAAACTGAATTAATATAGTTTAACTGTATATTTATTTGCCTCACTTAGGCAACTTATTTGTTAATATCGTATTATTTTATATATATATATTACCTTTTAACAGGGTATCAGTATCGCTGGACTTCAGCATCGTTGTTGTTATAAATTTGGTCAAACACTTTTTGACCGTTGGCGGACATTCATAAACCGCATATGTTACAAGCGAAGAGGTTTTTTCTGCTCTTTCAATAAAAATGAAATGTAGCTGAAATGCAGGGTAATGAATTGTGATGTAGCCCCGTTTTGCTATCGACCATTACTTTTTTATAAATTGTAATTTAATCAAAATACGATTATTAACAGCTTTGATAGCCCTCTTCCGTTTAATTGTGATTCAATTTGATAATGTGTTTTGCTAAATTGAATTGTTTTATCATTTTAAACAGTTTACATTAAAAAAAAAACACAAACAAACTTTAAATTTAATATAACATTTACGTAAGTACAAAGGCTGCCATTGATCCTGATTTTTCTATGCAATAAAAAGCAGCCTTAGAAGTGTTGCCAATTGATGTTTGATTTTTATCAATGCCAATTAAGAGAAATGGAAAAACTTTTCAATTCTAATTAAAATCATATTAAAGAAACGATAAGAAGAAAATTGTTGCTAAGCTCACGTTTTGCTTCAATGGTCAACAAATTCTTATTCCCCATTCCCTTTTTGTTCGTGTAATACAATTGATTTGGATTTTTGGCCCAACTTCTTTATTTGTTTGCTCCACGCACAAGAAAATTGGTTTCTTAGAATGGTTGGGATAGAGCAAGTAAGAAGATGGTCGGGGTGGTCGGGGTGTTCGGGGAACGGGCCACTTTTCCATTAAATAATGTTATTAGCCGCAGCAATTTCACTTAGCCTTTGTGTTTGAGCCTTTTTGTGCAATTGCTTAGTGTTGGCCATTCACAAAGCATTTTCACTTGGCCTCTTAGCAGTTTATTTTAGCTGATTTCATTGTGATGAATTCTGTAAGCTGTGGGCTTAGCCAGGGCCAAGACGAATAATACCAGTATTTACTCAGCTGTAAGAAAGATTTTCGTCATCATTTCCTAATGGACTTTCTTATACGAATTTTTTACTAAAGGGGTCGTCTTACCAATTTTGATGATGTGTTCAGTACTTTACTCAATCGCCAATAACTAAACTCACATTTAACGTCAAATATAATTTGGATAATTCTTGTTTTAAGTTGTAATTACAAATAAATTTCTTTTTAAAAAAGTTGGTTCTTCTCGACACATTATTTGAACGTTTCTTCATTCCTGCTAACAACCCATTTAAAAATGATGAAAAAGTTGTCAAACCTTATTGAAAGACTGACAAAATGAAGAAGTGAAAAGTTTATTTTGCACATAAGACATTTTATTAAAAGTTAAACATGATACTCTATACAGACAAAATTATACTTAAAAATGCATTAAGGTTAAACCCAGATAAGCACGTATATTACCTTTTTTAACCCGAAAAGATTCGCTTGCTCCATTCAAATTCAAATTCTGCAATTATCTGTTATTCCAGTCAGGCTGCCCGCAAGTTGGCCAAAAGCCAAATATTTACCCTAATTAAGTACGAACAGGCAATAAAACTTCCTTGGTTGACTGCGCTTCATGTTTGCCTTCAAATCACATTTACTTTTGTCCTCTGCGAGACAAATCTCCAAAACAAATAACGATGATTATTCTGAAGTATCAGCTCAAACTGTTTTACAATTTTAAATAAAATCATATCAATTAATTATTTTGTCGTGTTTATTAGTAAAAGACTTTACTTTCCTAACAGAGGGTTTTATCAATTTGTCAGCTTATTAAAAATAAAAATTTTTTTGAAAAATTATCTTGATTTTTGAAACTTATGCTCAGCATAAGTTTTCTGTTATTCACAACTGTTATCGAGACGAATTAAAATTTGTGAAATTTAAATATCGCTTTTGAGGCACACAATTAGTAAAAAATTCAATTTTAATTTATGCAAATTACAAGAACATTTTACTTGAACTTTAACGCTTTGACGGAACCGAAAATAATTTTCCTTTTTGGGATACGCACTTAAAACGAAGTTCACTCAAATATTTCGCTCTTGCAGTGCAATGAAGCGCCAAGGAATAATTTTTCGGATGACGAGAAGCTGCCCTTCGCCAAATTGTTGAATTATATATAAGGATGCATAAGGATGTATGTAAGTAAAATATAAATAAGTAAAGAGCAACAAAAAGTTTCACAATTTGTTTTTTTTCTTTTTTTTCTCTCTTTTTGGACTCTTCGCAGGAGGCAGGAAAAAGACACAGCAAAAATGCCACAAAATTGCGCCAATGATGGAAGCCAAAGTTCTTCCTACGACGCCCCATAAAAATGATGGCAATGCCCCCTCGGATACCCTTAATTGAGTGGGAAAAAAAGATATTTCCATTTGTCTGCAAAGCGTCTGAAAATACGTACGCTTAAAAATTTATACTTGAAGCAGCGACCAGTTCTTAGAGAACCAAAATAATTTCGAGCTACTGGGAAGCTGAAGGCAATTTCATAATTATTATTTATGAGGACAACTTTCTTTCATTAACTGTTTTTCCGGTGGCGGCACAAACGAATGAAAACTTTTACCAACTTGCTGACTACTTAATGTCCTTGCACGCAGCATAGTATAAAACAATCATAAAATATTAGTTTATTGTCCTTAGTAAGTCGTTAGATACGCCTTCGTCCTGCCATTTACTCATTCGTCCTTTGTTCTTGGATTGGCTTCTACCATTGTTGCTTTTGTACCCATTGTACTCCTTTATGGAACCAAAACAAAGACCCAGTTAATTAAATTAAACTGCTTCTAGCCATAAAATAAAATTAGAAAATAGTCTTTCAAAAAGCAAGTATTAGACCTCATGATTAATCTGTTGCAAGCACGCTATAATTCAAATTACGAGCATCAAAACTGTTTATCAAAAAACAATTTAGATAGGACTTTAATTAAACTAACATATGGAATTAATTTATAAATATTGCAGAGCAAATAATTAAAGTTAAGATTATAAAAAACAAGTTAATTTTTTTTTTTTTTTCAACTCCCTGATCATTCTGTATAACATTCTAAATATTATCTAACTACAACTTGGAAAACTATCCTCAAATTTTCCTACTCTTATTTTTCTTCAGTGCACATATAAGAGTAAATCCCTCCAGCTGTCGTATACAATGTTAACAATTCTATTTCCTTCTATTTTTGGCTGAATTTATTTGTTGCACTTTCTTTTTATTTGCTTTTTCGTGTAGAGCAAGTGACATTTGCATGACAATTTATATAAATAGTTGTCCTCAAATATGTTCGGATTACCAATATTTGATATGCCAAGATTTTCTCGAGCTAACAATCAGAATGGATACAGAAACACTTTGCTTATATTATTCAACAATAAATATTTTATAATATAAAATAATCTGTTCTTCTTGCCAAAGTAAAATATATCTCTATAGTTATCTGTACTGACATAATTTTGTAGTTGTTTGATTTGGAACAGCCCGCAAGTTAAGTCAAGAAATTGCTTCAAATTCTGCAGAATTTATATATATGTATATATGTATATATTTTTTTTTAAATTTGATGTAGATATGTATATTCATACAGCGACTTTTTGTTACTGTTGTCATTTAAAAAAAACATTTGCCTCCATTAAATTGTCAATTTGTTGACTTGATTGCATTACGCTGCCAGACCATTAAGCTCATTAAAATTTGACACTGTCCATTGGATATTCAGGTTGAGTATCGGCTGACAATTACTCGAGAATTGCTCCCAGAAGCGAATCGTCAAGAGTTACGCAATCAATTTATCTATTTTCCGTGAATCCGCGAGCCTCGCATTGGCTCAGTTGTTGATGTGATTAACGTTCGTTCTCGGTCCTTTGTCTTTCTGAATGGAGACTCGGACAGCATCGCGCTGAACCGTGCGTTTATCAAATGCCAATTAAACTGCGGTTGCCAGAGTGATGCCGACCACCTCCTCCATTGAGTCCACTCGGTGGCACACAAGCAGCTCCACACTCTGTCTGGTTGGCCTTCGTATTGGCAATTCTCTGCCACTAAATGATTCGGCTTAAGTTTTTTTTTTTTCTTTGTTTTTTATGGCCATGAATTGGATGTCATGCGGCTACAGATGTTCGTTTTTCTGGCCTTTTGCTGCACTTTTGTTCTCCCTTGCCTCATCCTGTTGGCAATTTTTCTTCATGCATCCTTTTTCGTTGCCTTTTTGCACGCTTTACAAACTTCCAGTAGCTGACACTCATAAGATACGCTCTTCCTGACATTCTCGGCACTCTGTTTAACTCAACTTTTGATTGCTTTAAATTTGCTCTTGCTCTTCTCCCCCCTTCAGAATGTTGCATACATAATATATGTATCTGTTCTTTAAGATTGTTTGTTATGCAATGTTTAAGCTGGTATAATTTGTTTTTCTGTCGAATCAGAACATTTGAGGATTCACCTCGCGGTTTAACAACTCTATTTGTTCTCTCAGTGTAGGAAAGGCTGTCACGGAAGTTCCCCAAGGAGCTGTGAAGAACTTCGTCTCTGGCAAACTGTGAGTGAAACAACTTAGTTTTATTCGGTCACTTAACGGTAACGTTAAATGCCTAATGTGCCAGAGTCGAGTTGTGGCAAGTATCTGTCATATACCGTCGGCAAAGTTTATCAGCTTGTTATGATCTCTCGCAAACATTTGGCCGACAGCTGTCAATGGTCGCTGTGTCCTTGGTACATCCTCAACATCTTAGTCAGCCTTTGTCCCAAACCATCAACGGACATCCTGTCGTGTCAGTGAGCTGTGGCGCAAACAAGACAAGGATATGTCATGTCCTCGCCTGCCTCCACTTCAATTTTAGCCGGACGCAAAAACACGCAAATTGTTTATCTTAAGAAAGTCACGTAAAGTCTCCAACTTTGTCTCGGCCTGGGGTCAACATTAACGTTAGGGGTGCGCCTATCAGGTGAGCCATAATCCAGATTTAAATTTTAATATAAAGCAGCTTTTCACAACGCAAATATTTACCAACCCTTTTTACGAATTCATGAGAAATTCAAATTGCGTTTTCCAATTAAACCGAACCCTAATTCTGACCTCTAAATTACAAAATGTAGACTACAAGGTAAATTGTGGCTTTATATTTACAATGCAATCTTAATCAAAGACGGTTTAAACACAGAGGAAATCTTAAGAAACTGATGAATAAAATATATGTAATAATTTGCAAGCTACTGTTTTTTAAATTTCCAACTATTGGAATTGTATTGTAATATATTTTTAGTTTTCAAAACCTTACTTGGCCATAAATTCACTTTTCTTTTTTCAACTGCTTAAGTATGCTGAAGCAAACATGTTGCTGCTCTTTAAGATGTTGACCTCTTCGATTTCTGCTGCACCCAAGCAAAGAATTTTCAACCACGTTCCCCGATGCACAGCACGTAAGAGGTTTTCGAACTGGAATCATGGCGCTACCCGGACAGGAAAATTATTATCTATGTGCTGACCCACGAACAATTTTTTTTTTTAAATCTTCTTAAATTCAATACAATTCATTTGAAACTAGGTGATACTAAACTGAATACTTTGAGAAACTTTACGGACTTTACTTTCTCAGAATAAAGAGCACATCTGCTTTTAGTCATAAAGTTCATTCTGCAGATCCCCAAAACTAGGAGAAAACCTTGACTTGCCTTTCAAAAACAATTAAATTGTGGTTTTACAGCCGACATGCTAAAGCCAAACCACATTTGTCAGAGTGGAAGCTTCAAAGTCATTAACTCGAAGGCAGTAAAGTACAGTAAAACTTGACTTGATGCGATATAAGATCTATGGGAATTGCCACAAGGCCATCATTCATTTTTAGCCAGGAACATACGTACGAGAAATGTGGCAAGTTTTGTGCACTCGCTCGCTCTCGTGTGGCACGTAGCATAAAGTAATTGAATTCTCCTGGAAGCTGCCAAAGTTCAATTGCATTTTAATGAAATTTTTTTTTCGGTTCCCACGGCTAAGCTCAGCTCAAGTTGGAACGGGTGTTCCCAACGGAAGGGCAAAAAGAAAATAAATACACAAAAATGTCAACTGGTGAATCGAAGAGCAAACAAATACATTTTGGTCTAAACACAAGTTTATGCACTGCCCGTTGTGTGTGGGTGTGTGTTTGTTAGTTGATTTTTCAACGATTGATATTTGCCAAGGGCAAAAAATGCAGCACTGCAATTGACAATCGACAACAGACAATGGCTTCCACCAGAAGTCAACTTTGCTTCAGATAAAGAAATTTAATGGTAAAAGTAAAAAAACGTGTGCTTTGTGCCAAGCAAATTTGCGCTTTTTATTTGTTGGCATGACTATCAAATGGCCAACTCGTTGCATTCAATGTAGGTCAAGAAATCAACAGGGACTCGAAGAGCTGTAGCTACTTTTTTACACTCAGACTAAACTGTCATACATATATACAAGTTTCTCTCTACGGGTAATAGTTCCTTTTCTAGTATTGAGCAGGTCTTTCGTTTATTCAATCCGTATCAGATTTCACACGTTATAAAAAATTGGGAACAGACAATCTTTAAAATTTAAGCTAAAGTTTGTCATGGAAAGTTTTGCCTAGACTTGGTATTTAGTAGTTGGTTGTTTGGTACAGTATGCTGCATCCATCAAATCGTGTCCTTTAAATCGTCCATAACTCACTTGCTTGTGAGTTTACAGTTATGTCGAATCCTTTGTGGAATTCTCCAATACGGAAATTGCAAGCGCGCTGACAAGTTCGTGCCCGGGGCCCAAATCCATGCTAATTGGTACCACTCGCTGGATAGGGCGAGGTGAACGGGCTTTTCCATTCGATAGTCATGTTTGTAGGCTGACCGAAACAAAACATTGCCTTTTATAGCCCAAGGTCCACTTTGTGAATACTTTTCAATTGGTACTCTCCATTATTGGTGCTCGCCTTCTGCCATTGCAAATTGCATCAAATGGTCAAAAGCAAGTGAATTCCCAATCTCTGTCCACTGCTAATTCTTAGCGAGAGGCAGCGAAACGAAACAAAAAAAAAAAAAAAAAATTTATAGCAGTGAGAGTGTAAAGGTCATAACTATTCCGATACATCATTCTTATTCTTTTCCTCACTAGCTATTCATTTTATAGTAAATAACTATGGATACACCTGCAACTTATAGTTTAGGTTTTATTTTTAGTAGGATTATCTACCTAAAAATGTACTAATGAAAAAATAATTGAAAATCAATAAAATGGCTTGCAAACATAAAATATAATGAGTATAGTTTAACTCTTTGAATTTGAATGCATCATAAACTCCCCGAATATACATAAAATAGGCTTGAAGATGTTATATCAATTGGTTAAAGAACAGTTTTTAGCTATATTTAACTTATATGATATAGAAGTGCAATTTATTCAAGCTCGAGCTTTAAAATAGAATTCAGAGGCTGCCGACGGCCAGATTCAGATTTAAATGCTTCATCCCTTGATATGGCAGACGAGGGCTGAAGAGCTCAAGAGCCTTGCCATTGACTCATACAATATACAAAAATATTCACACACACACACACACACACACACACACACACACACACACATGCATACATACGCACAACATGGCGTATACGTAACTTTGCATCCTGCTGGTGTTTTTGCAAGCTTGCGTGGCAGCAGTTTGCCCACCTATTAGCATATTCTCAACATGCTCAGCTACTTAATGACAGAAATGTAAAAAGCTGCCAAACTCGATATCCCTTCCAGTTCCTTCAATCCATTGATGCCATTGATTATGCGTGTGTGTCCCAAATGTGACTCAGTGCAGAGCTGATTGCTGGCTTTGCATTTTTGTATCGCTTTCGCATTATCTGGTTTCCTTGACGAATGGAAGTGTTCATATCGATACAAATTTTACCAATTTATGTTAAATACGTGCGCTGAAATATATGCCATATCCAAATAGTGAGCATCTTTGTATATATTTAGTAGATATATCTCACATTTTCCGGTTATGACAATCAAGTCTGCTTGTGAGCTTTTCTCTCGCAGATATATGCCCAAGGGAAAGATAAGCCACGTAGCATTATTTCCGGTTTCTTTTAATGCAATTAGTTCAGTTCCAAATTGAGTTAATTTGCTGCTTGTGATTTGTCTAATGTGCAAATGCTATAAAATTACAATGAAATTAAATTATATATATATTCTATCTTGCAGCTTAATTGAATTGAATAAGAAGTCCAATGCAAAAAACAAACGAAGTTGCGCGAAGTTTTCCCGTATAATCCAGCCGTAGAAAATAATGTAACCATGGAGCCCAATACACACGCATTCGCTCGTATATGTGCCCACCTGCCCCAAGGCAAGGTTAACAATTGGTTGGCGGCTGTGGGTCAAATGTGTGGGGCTGTGGTGAAAAGTCAAACGTTGCCCCGCAGTGGGTCATAAAACGCATGAATGCACCGTGAGTACGTGTTTGAATGAATGCGTTACGAACTGCAGCAGTAGGCCAAAAGTGAATTCTTGAACAGTTGACTGAGTAAATAGCTATACAAAAGAGTCAACGGGCACGAATGGCGACTGGCTTTTATTTAAAGGCCGGCAATGTAAAATGTCCTTGGCTTATCAATATTAGGATAAGTGCAATTAAATAGCTAAGCTACTATTGTAGTTAGACATTTAAGCCCGACTTATACAAAAACTTATCCATAATATTTCCCCTGATGAAACCATATCATACCTAATGCAGATAATATGAAGAATCTCTAGCTTATCCCAGTCGAATGTCATATGCAATTGAAGCACAGTATGAAGCACTTATTCAATTTTGATATGTGTTGGAAATAGTTTTTATGTTATTTCTACTAAGCTGACTTAGCTGGATAACCAACGCAATAAGCCGCCAAAGTTTCCCCTTACCGTACTGTCAAAAAAAGGCAAACGGCTTCAAAAACAATAAATAACTCATACGCAGCGAAGGGCATAAATTTTGAACAAAATACGCAAGGCTAACTGCCGCCAAGTGAGAATATAAATGTATACTGTATAAGGTATAAATAAGTTTTTCCAAAAAAGTCATCTCATTTTCCACCTCCCAGCTGGCACTCCGCTGACATATTTATGTGCTGACTGCCACATCTTCTTCTGTTTCTTCTTCGTTTGGCCAAATCTCAAAGGATTCAGTTTTTGATTTAACTTTGCCAAAGCTAACACAACGGGACATTCACATTTTCACACATTGTCAGTGTCAGAGCATAAAATGTGATTCGCAATGGAAATACGAACGAAGGTGTAGAAACTGGAGCTATAACTAAACTTTGCAACTAACTTATGACAAACAGTATGTATAGTATTATTATTATTATTATTTTGTGCTCAACAGCAATTCCGTATATTCAGATTTTAAATTGAGTTTTGGGTATTTTAATAGCTTAACCAACATTTTTAATTGTGCAGCTTCTGGTCAACAATCACACGAAAAAATTCACTTATACTTCACAATTGGCAATCAATTTGTTGTGATGGAGCTGGGACGTGCATGGTACAATAAATTAAATATGTCAACGGTACTCAACAAAATGGCCGGCTATAAATTATCGAACAAAATTTAAACAGCAACAAATTACTTACAATTGCCGCAACTGTTGCCAATATTTTAGTTTATATAGTGGATGGTAAAAAACCAAATTGTCAGAAAATTATAACCTTCAAATTTCGAATATTTTTAAAAGTTTAAATTAGTGAAACTTCATTTTTATATAAGCACATATCGTTCCGATCTCTTCACCTTATCGATCAACAACTTACAATAAAAACTCGTTTGCTCTTATATTATATTTTAATTTTAAAATTTAACCCACAACGTTCCGGGGGTCTCTCTAGCAGCATTGAATAAACTAAAGAATAAAAACAAAAAAAAAAGAATTAAATGAATTCTCTGTCAATATTTGCTTTGTCTGGTCAATTCTCTACATATAGTTGGCGTTATACCAAAATAAAGAGAAACCAAGCCGCAGTCCTGCGGATCTCCGCCATTTATTTATATGCAAATTTGAAAGAAGTATCAGTTGGTGGTCTAGGTCCTTTTTTTTTTTTTGCATTTGCATCAGCATTATACGATATACTACGAGAAAGTTTCGACACTCACATTATGCACGGACAGAATTGGAACAGAGCAAACTTTTTGAATGGTTGTTTGGTTGGCTCTTAGCTCTTTGGTCAGCATATGTTAACATATTTGATGCTCTTTATATAACATATGTGAAATTTAAAATTAACTCAAATTTGCTTTTAGCTTTAAGTCATCGGATTTGTTACATTCATGGAATACTATTAGTTTATGAAGCGTATAACATTATAGATAATGAATGTTTATAGGTAAGGAATTCTCATTAATTTATGTTTAAAAAAAAATTAAGGATCCGCTGCATTCAGACAAAGTCGATGATCGCGCGAATCGCCCCATTCCCCCTTTCTGAAATCTTCAGTTGGCTGCTTGACTGAACTTTTCGGGGCCGAGTTTGATATCTTAAGCACTGGTGGATAGAGCTGGCCAAACTTTAAGGCAAAGCGAAACACTCTCCTTGCATTGGCAACGTTCAGTCTGATGCTTCTGCTCGAATTTGTATCGGAATTATCGCTGATTAAAAAAAAAACCAAAAACCCCGTTAGCTAAAATGGAAGTGTTGGTAATGGCAGAAATGTTACCAATTGCCAAAAGAATACACTCGTGCTTCTTTGATAACCATCGCATAAAGCTCGTCAACCAGGCACTTCTTGGCCACGTACTCCAAGGATCTGTCCCAACTGTAATCATCGTAGGTGCAGAAGGTGTTGGTACAGGTGTGAATAGCAGACCAGGTAGTTTGATTAAATGCAATCGCAATATTGTGGTACCCGCTTGACCAAGGTAAACATTCAGCCTAATGAAACAAACATAGAAAACCCATAACTTGATCTCGAAATCAACATTACAAGCCTGTCAACTTACCTTTGAGTAATCCTTGGAATAAATCTTGGAGTATTGAAACTTATTGGAATGATTACCCAGACAAAAGATATTGCAATTTGGACAAAACCTCCTTGCCAAAGGCTGCATTTTTTTGAGAATGTATAAAAAGTCTTCAGCGACAATGTGATCTTCCTCTAGGAATAAATAGAGGCCTACAAACAGAAATACACACTTCAAGATTTCTATGATTTCGAAACGGAATAACGCACCGGTATAATATTTTGTTATCTGAAGCTTATGAAACACGCGATTCGCCTTCCACCACCAATGATGCTTCGCCTGTGTAAACTCTGCCTCTCTATAATGGCCATTGATATCTGGATATAACGCATTATTGCACTGTTTCATCACAGCTCTATTATGGATACATTGAATTATCAAATCTGTTATTTGAAGAATAAGCAAGTATTATTTTTGGCTCACTCAGGCTTCGATATGTTCCGCGGGCAGTCAAATGGATCAGTGCCAGGGAATTTAAATGGATGCATTTGCATAGAGTGTGGATAGAATATTTGCATTACTCTACAGAATCCAATCTGCCGCACACATTCATTGATCTTCTCATCGAAGAAATCGTGCGAGAATACTAGCAATACCTTCGATATGCCTTTCGCCTGGGAAAGACTATGTATTAAATACTGCAGGTTCGTAAGTCCTTTGTGCACCTGGAATAACAACAAATTGTATTTCTTGCAAATATCCTTGGTTTTGGTTCAATTACCTGAATAACAATAACCACAGAACTATTTTTTAGAGGACCAAATTTTTTTTATTAAGGATCATCTCTTTATTATTTATTTGAGAGATCAGACCTGCGATTTTCGAAATTGTTCGACTGGGCTTCTGCTCAAGATCTTTCAGTTTTTCCAAGACGATGGCGACATTAATATAATTCCAAATAATCCTAGAATGTTACTTACCTGAATCATTATTTTTACTTAATGCCTTGAAAAGTGTATCGTATACCGAATAGTTGGTCAATAATTTGCGATTTACTCTTGGACTTTTTACTGAAAATTTGCCGATTGTCATTTGGATCACAATATATATAAGAATATACATACGGAAGCTAAAGCTGCAGCACTGAAGCACAATAAATCCAATGACCAGCAATGAAATGCTACGAATATAAAATCTGATCGGCTTTTGAGTCATGATTCAATTGATGCTGAAGAATTTGGTACAGCTTTTATTGAATTACTTATTAATTTCACAAAAAACTGTTTGCAAGGCTTACATGATTTATTTTATTTAAGATCTCTCTACAGGTCTTAAAGTCATTCACAAAAGCTACTAAGGTAGCAAAACAATTTTTTCTTTTCGAAAGTTTAGTCACTCAACTAACACTGAGAAGCCAATTTAACTGCCCCAAGGTAAATATTGGATGTACATCAAAGCAGCTTCCAAGTTGAATAACGAAGAGAAATTACTTTTGTACCCTTAGGCCGGTTTTTATACAGCTGAATGGTGTCCATTCCCATCTATTGACCCCAAGAACAAAAAGTTAATGTGGCCACAACTTTCATCCAATAAGCAGGTATTAAGGAAATAGCTGCTGCGTTTCCTTTTCAAGGCTGTGACCGCAAAAGTTTTATATGCCATTGTGTTTTTGTTAGATTGCCTTTGAATATATTCTTAAAACAATTTTAAATGCAAATGCTTTAAGTTTATTAAAAGTTTTGACTGGCTTCAATTCACTGAAAGAACTTCAATAATGCACAAGCTGCTTAAAATATCAAATCATTTACATATATTATAAAATATATTATAAAATAAATGCAGTTTATTGTACAGTTGCATAACAAAAACCTTGACCCTTTCTTATTTCTTTCTTCTTTAATATAAATTAATATTTGTTATATTAATCGCATATTCAGCAGACAGTGACATTTATATTACTTATCTTAATAAATTAGGACGTATATTTATTTATTACTGCCATCAAATTTAACGCATCAATACTTAACATTAAGTAGCAGCTGACTTAGCGGCCATTCCTTTGGTTCAATGTCAATTTGTAAATTGCTTCGCACTCCGGCATTTGGAGGATTTTCAACCGAAGATTGATGATGATGATGATGATGATAAGGATAGCTGGAACCAGTCAAGTTTTGTCTGCAGCAAATTGTGGCATGTTTATGGTTAACCACGTTATAATAGAATTTGTTAGCTCACTTAATTTGCATATTTTTACATTCTAGACGATGTTCTTGATATAAATGAATAAAAAATTATTTGATTAAATGCAATTTTCATTCAATATCGAACATAGAATATGCAATTAGTATTGATATAAAGCAACTGATGCATTTAAATTTGTTAAATGTGATACATATGGTTTTGTTCGAACAAATGGAAAACCGATAATATTTATAAGCTAGATGGTACATTTGTTATATACAAATACGATAGCCTAACGAATCGGCTTTTCATGGCAATTTAGCCTTATCTAATTGGCATGTAGAGTTGGATTTCTAAACAAAACATTACGATAAACGCACTTAATGATAAAATCACAGTTTACTCTCTAAAGCTACAAATGTAGACAGTTATTTGTTCAGATAATTTTATATACCGCCACTTCTTACAGCATGATACGGAGACGCGCAAGGTTTTTTGCGGCCCCCATGATATCTCCTGGCCATAGTCCTGGTTTTATTTCTGCAAAAATACTACAACTTCCGTAAGTAACAAATTCTTAACAAATTATGACAAGGTTTTGAAATTCTAAGCGGCAGGAACCGAAGAACCGTACATACAATTCGACGAATCCATAATTTATTTTGATTACTTCGAATATATGGATTATTTGGAGAGCAATTCGACTCTGCTGAATACTGGTAACTCACAAATTGAAATATTTTGAATAATCGAAAAGTCTTACTTTATTGTACTAAAAGAATTTCATCTTGACCTCAACCAAAGTATCTCGAGTGTAATGAATCAGGTCTATATCCGAAACGAGCAGCAATTGATACTAAATAGAATAACATTTGGGCCACTCGATAACAATTCTGTGGTTATTGTCGTTCAGGTGATTCTTAAAACCTTTTAGAGATTATATAGAAATAAAAGTTATTCTCTTTGCAGGTGCACGATCGAATTAACTATCTAAAGTATTTGATATATAGTCTTTCCAAGGCTAAAGATATATCCAAGGCCCTGCTTGTTATCTCCCACGACATCTACGCAGAAGAGATTAACAAACTTGTTAAGATGATAGACTTTTGTAAGGTTATTCAAATCTTCTATCCATATTCTATACAGCTGCATCCACAAGAGTTTCCCGGTCAAGATCCGAACGACTGTCCGAGAAATATTTGGAAAATTGGGTGAGTTAAAAAAATTGCTTTTATTGAAAAATAATTCAGCTATTAATTGAATCAATACCGCCTAGAGCTATCATCAAAAACTGCAATAATGCATATCATCCCGATCTTCATGGTCACTACAGAGAGGCAAATTATACACAGACGAAGCATCATTGGTGGTGGAAGGCGAATCGCGTATTTCATCAACTTAGGGCTACAAGATATTTCACCGGTTCGTACTTCCATATAGCTATTCTTATTATAATTAAGGTTTTTTTTTTTTTTGTAGGCCTTGTTTTATTTCTGGAGGAAGATCATTACGTGGCCGAAGACTTTCTACATGTGCTGTCTTTAATGAAGACAAGCTCGAAAGATTTTTGTCCGAATTGCAATATTCTGAGTATCGGCAATTACAAATCGGAATTCTCAGCTCATTCATACCGCGGAAAGGTAAAATCCAAGAATATGTTCCGAGTTCCATGTTTGAATTAATATCAAAATGTTATAAGAATAGACTAAATGCCTGCAATTTAACGGCGGTTTTCACAACATGGGACTTGCCTTTAATCGAACCACCTGGATGAGAATAAGGAGCTGTACAACTGCCTTTTGCACTCACGATGATTATAACTGGGACAGCACACAACTGAACGAAGTACA